>JAAWXA010000035.1:1697411-1724086 GCA_038090715.1 Florisuga fusca | reverse complement strand
GGGGGGGGGGGGGCAGGGGAGAGGTCTGGGCTTTTTTACCCACCTGACTGCAAAACCAGCAGCACGAAACAAGACCACAGGGTGGCAATTAAAGCAATTACAAAAAAAATAGATCCCTCCCTCTTTTTTTTCCCTCCCGTAACGGCAAGGTCATTAAAGTTAACAGTCAGGATCACATTTGGAAATGTCAGCAAAAAGTCATTGCAGCATCTTTCATCTCTGCTCCTGCCCACAGCTTTCCTCCCGTTCTTTCAGTCTCCAAGGGAGCAGCATGGTCAGGCAGCTCCTGGGTTTGGGTTTTCTTCATGTTCCACCTGCTGCTGGGACTCATCAGCAAAGCCTTCGAGGTGCTAAAACAAGTCTGTCAGGGGAGGGAAGCTTTCAAGGCTTCCAAATATTTTGAGGTCAGAGAAGAATCTGTGTGAGATGTGACCCCCCCCTGAGATGACTCTGTCTGGAGCTGGAGGTGGATATTTGGCAGAGCAAGGGTAAAAAAAAACAGCTTGAAGTGGCTTTGATGGTGATGTGCTGCTCCAGGAGGCTGTCTCCATCCCCAGGAGGTGAGTCCATCCCCTGCCATGCCATGGCTGCCATGCTTGGAGCTTTTGGTCCCTCTGAGTGGAGTGGTTTTGGTCTGGAGCATCTCTCCACCACCACTGGACCAGCTGACTTGTTCTTGTAAAGTCCCAGTGGGGTTCTCCAGAAGAAGTGACCAGGAATTTCCATGGCACAGGGGTGATGTGGATGCAGGAACATATGTTTTCTAAAGGAGGGGTGACAGTCACACAGGATGAGTTTTAATCCCAGGGATCACGGGTGGGAGGTGCTCATGGAGCACGGAGCAGGATCAGCCGTGTGGGGAAGTGTGTTATGGGAACAGAAGAGCAAAGAACCAAAGCAGCTCCCCAGGGAGACAAGAGCAGAGCCCAGCCTCCTTTTCTGAGGGCAAAAAAAATCAGAAATCAGGCAGGAATCAGTCATAGTCCTGCCTGTGTCTTTCTGTGACCAATGGGAGATGCTCCAGTGTGCTCCACCTTGCTCCAAAGCATAGAGAAGGGCTGATAGATGTCCCCAGAGAGGAGCCAGGCCCTCCTGTGGCTGTCAGCACCTCTGTGGACACATACACAGATGTTTAGGGTTGACTGTCAAGGCCCTTTGCTCCATCCCAAGCTGCTTTTCCCTTCCTAACTCCTCCAGTCCCTCCATGGACACCAAACTGTTCACATCCTGCTGCTTGTGGTGAGAAGCAAAGTCCTTCCAGGGGTTCTTGGCAGACAGTTTGTCTCTCTTAGCAGGCTCCTTTTGCCTTGCAGAAAAGAAGGACAAGAAGTGGGGTGCAGTCAGGTTTGTTGCAATCATCCTTTTGCTTCTCTTCCCTGCTGGGAGTTGTGCCTGTCTGGAGCAAGGAGGAAGACTTTGTCTCAGAGGGCATCAGGGAGTAATAATCACTAAAAAAAGGGAAACTACTACATGCAGGAAAGATGCAGAGAGTTTGCTGATTTTATAGCAGCAAATGATACCAATAAATACGTGGGACTCAGAGAAATCTGCCTTCAGGAGGGAAGTTCCAGGTTTCAAACCACCAGCTGCTCTGGCCAGTCTGGTATCAGAGCATGACCCCCCCCAAAAAAAAAAACCTGATTCTTATTTTACATTTGATCCCTGGGAGATGGATGGTGTCTGTTTTTGCTGAGCTCCTCAGCAGGTCTCTCAGCAGCTGAGTGTGCCAGAGGCTGTTGAATGATGCAGGCTTGATGTTATCCTAGGAGAAAATTTCATTTCCCCATTTTTAGACTGGAACGTCTCTGAACTGTTCCAGCTGTTTGAGGGGGAAGGTTCTCTGGGAGTCATGCACCTCAGTCATGCTCCTTTTCCTCTCCAGGGATCAAAACTGGCTATGGAAGGAGAAGGGAAGAGGCCATGGGCCTTTCCAGGTGATATGTGCCAAGTGCAGAGAGAGGTGCCTGGGGACTGGCAGGGTCTGGAGATGCTCTCCTTGCTCCTGCCACCCTTGGGCAAGAGCTGCACTTCCCTCTGGATCTCACTTGCCCCACCATGAATATTGGGAGCCCCTTTGGAGACATAAAACTTCTCCTTTTTTAGGAGAATAACCTTGCACGGATTCACCAGCACACCTGACTTCCTTTGGGAACCAGCTTCGCTTTCTCCTTCCAAAATCCAGAAAAGATGATGGCTTTGAGCCCAGTCTGATACATTTCATGCAGCCACTGTAGAGGGTGATTGCCCCAGAAACCCTCCTTGAAAAGCTTTGCTTGCATCCACCCACCTTGTGGTGAGAGCTCCCAACTGGGTTGGTCTTTTACCTTCTCTTCACACCTTGCAGAACAGAGTATGTTTTTTTTTTTGCAGCCAGGACTTCAACAAATAGTTGTAAGTCTGTCTTGTGGCTTCCAGTGGCCCTAAAAACTGAATAATATATGCTGGAAATTCCCCAGCCTTGCCCATGCTTCTGCTGTGCAAGTCTGAGTCCCTCCCATATCATTAGTCCTCCTTCAGCAAACAGCTATTGTGCATTTGATACTTTTATCTTTTAACAGTTTTCCTTTACATTTTTCATCTGCTAAATTGCATTTTTGTGGGCTTGTGTCTCTCTTTTCTCTTCTAGTTTATGTTAGTTCTTTCCCCGGTGTAACTGTACTCTTAGGAAGATTTTAATTACCTTCCTTTAAAGCCAAATGACAAGTAGAGCATGTCATTTGTAGCTAAAGTATCACTTGAAAATGCAAAAGCCCCAGCTTTATCAGGCTTAAAAGCTTTCCTGGAATATGTTCAAAAACTGCTGACTGGGCAAGATTAAACATCGCAATGTTAAGTAAAAGATCTCTGCATGTGGTATTCTTTTATTCCCCCGGGTGATCAAGTTAAACTGCAAAGCAGCCCTCAGACCTTCTTCTAAAATATTATTAAGGTTTTTGTCTCTTCTGTGTAACAGGGAGAAGGGGCTGGGGTGAGAATCTCCAAGCAACCACAGCCGAAAGCACCAGGGGAGCTGAAGCCTCTGCGCCCTCCAAAAAACCCGGGGTAGGAGCTGGAGGAATGCAGGGAAAAGGGGAAAGAGGGTCCCAAACCTCTGCTCATCCCCATCACACCAAGCAAGAGCCTCCTGCAAGCCTGGGAGGACTCCTTACCCCCTGACACAACGACAGCCAAGGGTCATTAAGGGGAAAACTTTTGTTGATTTTTCTCTTGGGGGTTCAGCAAACCCAGCCAGGGCCCCACCTCTTCTATTGCCAGGACAATGATGGAAAGTGGGACCTGGGTGGGATGTGACCAGGACAACATGAGCCCAGTGGCAACCTGAGAGGCTGCAGCACCCACTTCCCTGCCTGGGGAGCCTGGAGCAGGGCTCCAAAATCCAGGGATGTGAGAGGAACCATCCTGTTGGGGTGTGCTGGGGGGATGCCCGTCCTCTCTGCATCCAGGGCAGTCAGGTCTGGGCTATTTTTCAGTGTCATCTGGATTTTCTGGGTTTAGCAAGCAGGACATGTCTACCCAGGGATAAACAGGGTGTGCAGACCCTGGGATCACCAGCAGGACTTGAACCTTCCCCTGGGTGTGATGATGGACAGCAAGGAGCAGGACAGCACAGGGGCCTTCCAAAGCTCCAGAGAGGCAGAAGGTAAGGGCTGGGAGGGAAAAAAACATGATAATACCTGAGATCCCCCCCCAGAAGCCCCCAGGGTCATAGGGCCCTGAAGCAGAGCAGTGATTTTTGGTATAAACATCCTGAGATATCACCAGAAGCATCCAGAGAGCCTCCAGTTCAGTGTAACAGGCAGTGAACAGCCCATCCTGGGGCAGACTGGGGTATTTCAACCAGACACAAGCACTACCCACCCCAGCAGAGCTACTGGGGAGCAGTCTGGTATCAGAGCCAAGGTGGTGGACCCAGGGAGGATGGGGGTGAGGTGGAGATGTCACCCCACCAAGGGCAGAGCCCTGAGTGGGAAGGGATTGGGACACGGGTGGGCAGGACTGAGCACTCCCCACCCACGAGGAGCTTTGGTTTGGATTTCCCTGAGGGCTGCAGGGAGCAGGGGATCTCTTAATTTATGGGATGAGGTTTTGCTTTCCTTGAGCACCGTGAGATGATCCGGATCCGCTGGCCAAGAGCTCCTTAAAAACACTTGGGAAGGAGAATTGGAGGATCTGGAGGGGAAACACTTATGGTTTAAAAGGCACATTGGACTTCCAGGTCTGTCCAGATTGTCTCTGAAGAAATCCTCTGAGAGCTTAAATTACTCATTTTTAATACGAACAGGAACCACCTGCCTGCAATCACACACATCAACTGTTGGTTTCTCTGCAAAGGAGAGCAGCCTGAATGCTTTTCACTCTAACATTTAACCCACTGTGTGTTTTGGAGCTTTTTCTTCTTTTAATTGAAAACAGGTTTTTGAGATGCACACTGTGCTCGCCCCTGCCTCCCGCAGGAGGCACAAAGCCCACCCCTTGCAGAGGGTGCTCGGGGGGTTGAAGAGGAAGGATTTGGGGTGACGGTGATTTGCAAGGCTCAGGGTGCAAAGAGGGTCCCTCCTGCATCACCATAACACGAAACCCACCACCCCTTTGCCCCCTTCCCCTCCTTGTTGTGCTTGGCACCCACCTTCAGGTCCCTCTGGCCAGCACCACCATCCCCCTCAAGCCACTCACGTGGCACAAATTCCAAGCTGCTTCTCCCCTTTGCCTTCCTCCTTCCCCCAAATCCCCCAGGCTGATGGAAGGACACAGCTTCACTTCTTCCTCCAACAGCTGAATCCTCCCAGGCTGGGATCTCCCAGGAGAGAGCTCAGCCAGCAGCTGGGAGATGCTCTGGGCATCCTGTCCCAGCAGCTCCCAGACAGGAGCTTGCAGAGAGAGGATAATCCCCACCAGACCACCTTCCTCACCTTCACTAACTGCTCTTCATCACTCATAGTAAAATCGCAGGAAGGGTTTCTTTTTTTCACTTTTTAAAAATTCCTTGCCAAACCCACTGGAAAAGCAAAGCAGCTGACCAAACAGCAAGAGAAACGGGCAGAGGTCTTGGGGAAGATCACCCAGAAAGACTTCCAGTTTTCTTTCTGTGGATTTGTTGAAGCCTATCAAGTTTCCCCAAACCCACCAAATAAGACTTCTAGACCATTTTCTCTTTTTTTGTACAGGCTGAGTGGTGCTCATCACCCCAACTTTTAACCAGCTGGGAAAACTCAGCTCTCAGTTTCAAGCCAAACGTCCAACCTGAGGGGGTGTTTTGTTGTTGTTCCTTTTTCTTCCACCCCTCCAGTCAGGAAAAAGCAACAGTTCTGCATCCTTGACCTGGGTGTGTGTGTAGCTGTGGGTGTCTTAGCAGCTAGAATCACCTTTTGTCCCATTGGGTTTCCATAGGGACTGAGCATTCCCTTCAATAAAGGGCTCCAAATGAATGTAGCCTTCTCAGGGATATCATACACCAGGCCTGCAAAAGCCTTTTATTAGGACATTCACCTCTGATGGGATAATTTTACCTATCAGATCACATAATCTCTTCCCCTGATGCTGAGCCAGGAAATGAAAAAAGAGCAGTGGGGAGATTTTTGACTTGAGAGCCAGGTTCTGCTGTGATGACAGCCTCGATTACTTGGTCACAGTCGTCTTAAAAGACGAGCAGAGGGAGGAGAAGCCTAAAATTACAATGAGGAACTAGGCAGTGGGTGAGGCAAGCAAGAGAACAGTGACCAGACACTTTTAGATCAAATTATCAGCATTTAGTCTATTCATAAATATTTCAGTGCCTTAGCAGCTAGTGGAGCTCGTCAAGCTGGAAGTGAAGGTATCTTCCTGTTGCTCAGGTTTTTTGCTTGATGCAAACACAGGGGATGGAAAAAAACCCCCAAAAAAACAGAGGTTAAGAGGATTTGAGAGAAGAGGTTTGAGATTAGCACACAAGCAAAGTGAAATGTTAGCCTTCCTCTGCTCCCTGTGCTGTGACTTGGTCCCACTGATCCTTTTTCATGGGGTAACATAATCAGAGCAAAGCAAAAGGCTCCAGAGCCAGGTGGAAGGTAATTAACAACTACCTGGTTACAAGAACAAACTGTTTCTCCCCCAGAGGAACAGAGCCAAGGTTTCTGCTAAGCCCTTTGGGTTCAACTCATCAGCTCTGTGAAAATAAAGCTGTGAAGAGGTTGAGGGGAAGTGTCCCCTCTGCTCTCTGCCTGGGGAGCAGTGGCCGTGGTGTCACAGCATCAGCTCCAGGACCAAGGAAGGGCTGAGTTTGTCCCTTCTGCCCAAAAGCAGGGTCAGCTTCTCAGCTGCTCTGAAAGCAGACAAAGCCTGCAAGGAGATCTGGAACATTGCTTTGCTGGCCTCCCTCTTAGCACCTTTCAGCAGAATTCAGGCTGAACCTCTTTTACTGAAATTTAAACCTTCTCTTCTCTACCATGCATGTGGAGAAATGATCATTCCCTCTCCTTTTTGCAGCAGTGTTTTGAAGGTTGCTCTCAGCTGCTTTTCTCAACACTCATCCCCTCACCTTCTCCATCAGGCTGCATCCTCTCCCCTCGCCCATGGGTTATTCCTGCAGGAATCACACTTCTCCCTCAGTGCATTCTATTTTGGGGGGTCAACTACTCAAACCTTGTTGGGAGCACTTTGAGTTCCAGCTGCCCCCCCCAGAATGAGTGAGGCAGCCCCTCCAGCACAAGAATAACCTCCTAATGGGGTAAATGTACACTCATGGCATCCTCAGCATTAATTAGAAGCAAGCAAAGCATCAGACCTTGGGCAGAATTTCACCAAGCCTTCAGGATCCATCCTCCTCACCCAGGTGAACCACCAGTGGTTCCTTCCCTCAGGTTCCTCATTTCACACCCCCCCTGACACAGATGGGGGTTTTAAAAGGCCAAATAACCAAGTTTTGTATCTCCACCACCAAAGCAAGGCCGATGTGACCAGCCTGCTTCATGTTTGCTCTTCTGTCACTGCACCTGAACAATTCAGCTTTTGAAAGATAAGGCCTTTCCCCTCCAGAATGTCATTGTTTTGCTGGAAAACAGTGGCTCCCTCTAAAATGTCACCATTGTTCTCCCAAAATAACCTCTATGCTTGGATAATATATTAGTGATATCTACTGAGCTGCTTGTCAAAACACCACTTGTGTTCCCACCTGCCCATCCAAACGAGCTGCTTCTTCCATTTTTCACCATAAATAAAACCCCATTTTGGATACAGAACACATGTTATTATCGTGGAGTTCATTTGACTCCTCAGCTGGGAAAAGAGCCCATTTGATCCAAGCAAATAAACCCCAGAAGGGTGGAAAACCTTCCTCACCCCATGAGCCACAGCCCAAAATCTCCACCACAGCAAGAGCCGTGAGATCCACCTCATGTACACCAAAAACCCCAAGGGGAGAAAGAGCTTTGGGGCATTAAAAGGTTGGGGTAGCAAAAAGGGGAACTATGAAGAATATCTCCTTGATGGAAACTGGTCCATTGACCCTGGATGGGGTCCAAGTCACTCCCCAGATTCCAAGCCATGATTCCATGTTGACAGGAGTGCCACTTGGACACCACTTTAGCTTCTGCTTGCTGGAGGAAAGCCCTCTCCTTCACCAAAAAGCTGTAGCTATTTATAGGGATCTGAGGGGCAAAAGACAGAGACTGGCTTTGTGCTTACCTCAGGATGATAATTTCTGGGAATTCCACCTTTCCCTTGCCCTACAAGTTCATGATTCACTTATTAAGGGGAAGCAAGGCAAAGGCACGAGATCCCCTGACAAGTCCCCTCCTTGGGTATTTTCTAGCCAGGGCAGGAAGCTGCAGCTGGGTTGGTAACAAAGACATCTTCCCTTTGATTTTCCCCCTGAGCCAGTCCCTGATGCCTCAGCTTGCTGCTTCAGTGTTGATTTGCCATTTCACCTTCCCAGAAAGCCTTCCTCCAGAATATTCCGACATGAAAGGGAAGGGGAACCCACATGGGACCTTATTCTCTTCCAGCCAGACAGAGCCATTAGGCTGATCAAGTCTGACTTCACACGTAATACAGGACATACCTTTCCACACCAAGCTTAGAAACCCCATGGGAGCCATAGCAGATATTTGGGAAAAACTCCTGGGGTTCAAGTTTTCAAGTGATGGAGAATCCACAACCCACCTCTAGTACTTCCCTGCTTGCTCCTAAAGTGTCTGCAGCTTGCAGCTCCAGGAGAGGGCCAGGACAAAAGGCAGGCACAGCTCCTTATTCTTCAGCATAAGGAGTGTGGAAATCTGCTGGAGGACACTGAAGACAGTCTCCATTCTTGGGAAGGTGAGATCAGGCTGAGTGCTAAGGTGCATCTTATTTTTCCCACAAAACAAGAGAAAAATAAAAAGCACCTTGAGCTGTTTGTAAACGAATCCCTTTGAAAATAAAACACTTCAGGAAGTCAGCATTTAAGAAAAGAGGTGGAAATGGGGATTTGGAGGGACTATAATGAACTAGGAGGTATTTGCCACACTGTTTTGGAAAGAGCCAGAGCACCTTTCCCAGTTCCTGTGTGGCCATCCAGCCCAGTTGAACACTCCAGACCCTTGACTCAAGCCCCAGTTTCCTTCATCCCCCTTGTTGCCATGAATTAGCCACCCAACAGCTCACGGTGAGGACCACCTTGCCAAGGAGGAGCAGGAGCAATGTGATGCTGCAGGAGGGTGCAGATTTCTACATCCCCATTCCTCCCTCCCATTGCAAAGCCCCATCACCAAACTTCAGCTTATCACCCCCTTCCTCTGGATCATTTCAAACCCAGGTTGGGTGCCAAAAGGGTTAATCAGGGCTATCTGCTGGTTCCTGGTGGAGGCTGGAGCATGGAGCCAGTGACCAATTAATCAGAGTGGCTACTTCACCCCCCTCCCTGCCTCACCACCTGGGCTGCATTAGGATCCTGAAGCCAAATAAAGGCAGCAAGGAAGGAAAAGGCAGGCACTGAGCTGGGCAGATAACTTGGCCCCCATTCCCAGGCAGATCCCCCCCCATATCAGACCCCAGAGAGTCAGGTCACCCCCTCTCCTGGGTGGGGGGGTTCAAAGTGCAGGCTCATTAGGGATGGAAAAAGGAGAGTTAATCAGGGAGGAAGGGCTGATGTCAGAGCCCTGCTCACCCTGGGGAGGAGAAGTTCAGGGCTCCCACAAGGGCAGCAGAGCCATTAATTAGCTCCTTGATGAGCCCTGGGCTGCCCTGCCCTGGCACAGCCTCTTCCCTGCCCTGACCCCAGCTGAGGTGCAGGGGAGGGTCCCCCAAGAACCCCCCCACCCCCACCATGGCAGTGTGGGAGGGGAAAGGCCAAGCCCAGGGCTTTTGAAGGGGAAAAAAAAGTCATGTTTCAGGTGAAACCCGGTCTTTGCAGAGGCTGGAGGACCAGGTGGAAGCATGAAGTTCATTAAGGTCAGCAGCAAAAACCCCAGGGGTCTTGCCTGAGGTTGGGATTTTAGCCTGGGAAGAAGGTAAGGAGCAAAGCAGAGTGACTTTATCTTCTGTGCAGAGCTCTGCTGGCATCCTCTGAGTCCTGCTCTCTGCTAGGGATGGACCAAGCTCTCCATTGCAGGAGAAAGGGTTGGCAGGCTAAAGCAGTGGTGGAGTCACCATCCCTGGAGGTTCCCCCATCCCTGGAGGTTCCCCAGTCCCCAGGGGTGGCCCCATCCCTGGAGGTGCCCCCAATTCAGCAGGTTTCCCCATCCCTGGGGGTGCCCCCAACTCAGGAGGGTTCCCCCAATCCCTAGAGGTGCCCCAGTCCCTGGAGTTTCCCCCATCCCTGAGCACCTGGAGGGGTCCAAAAGCTGTGGAGATGTGGTGCTGAAGGACGTGGTGTAGTGGTGGCCTTGGCAGTGCTGGGTTAATGGTTGGACTCAAGGATCTGAGAGGTTTGCCAACCCAAACAATTCTATGGTTCTGTTGTATGGTTCTAAAAGGGTTCACTGCTTTGAAAATCATTACAGACAGTTGGGGAGGTCGAGCAGGCGGGTCGGTGAGAGTTTAATCCAAAAAGGGCTGCAGAAATGCACGATTTCAGCTCAGTCCAGCTGGGCCCTTGTGTTCCATTTGTCACGGTGGTATTGGATGGCAGAGCCAGAGAGTGAGACCAGGCAGGGAGGGGGGAAGGGACAGGACAGCCAGACATCTGCCCTGCAAACCATGCACAGCCAACATCCTGAACCCATTGCAAGGGCCAAAAAATTCTGGGGAGCCTCAACCCTTCTGTGGTGGGATGCTCAGGTGAGCTCAGCCTCTGCAAAGACATCCTCAGCCCAGAATTCACAGAATCTTGGGTCTGCACGTGGGGTTGACTTCTTCCCGATAAAACCCCAAAGGGAGAACCCTGCCAGAGTGGCCCCAGGAGCATCATCTCTCTGGTAAGGACGTGCAGGGGAAGGGCTGCCCCTGGCAGGCTGCAAACGTCCAAGTGCACCCGCACATTCCAGGCTGAATTTGATTTTCTGCTCCTCACCCAGGGCTCTGGAGAGCAGCAGCTGCCTCAGACTGCACCTAAGATGCATATAAATAGAGGCATAATACCTTATTAGAAAGGAATGCATGCCTAAGGAGGAGATACTGTTACCTTCTGGGGAGGAAGGGGGAGGAGGTAAAATGCTGTGCAGAGGAAGGAAAAGCAGGCTGACAGAGATCTGCATTGACTTACAGTAATGAGCCACTGTCAAGATAAAAAAACAACCAAATATATTTTTTAAAAATAAAAAAAAAAATCAAAAAACAAACCCCACAACATTATCCCCCTCCTCTTGCATTGCAGGAAAAAAAAGGGCTGAGTCCTGGCCCCCTCCACTGTGCCATGCTGGGAGAAGACCCAGCTTTGCTTCCAAGGTGTGGAAATGAGCCCTATGTCCTCAACTGTGTGAGACAACCATTCCTCATGGAATAGAGACACTGAGCAAGAGTGAGGAATTCTGGATTTGAGGCTAGGTTTGAATTCCAGGGCTGAGAATGACTTTGGGCATCGGGGAGGATTTGGTCCATCCGACGTTTTCCTGGGCATCCTGCCCCAGCAGCCATGGCCAGTGGCATGGGGGAGCCAGGATGAAAATCCTGCTCTGTACAACATCTCTGCTGTGTGTGATGTGATGTCCCTGCTGTGTGTGATGTGACACCCCCTCTTCACAGGGAACATGGAGACCACCAGGGTTAAGGGACCTGGGAGATGTCACCTGAGCCACCAGTGGCAGAGCAGGGTTCTGCCCTTGAGTTCCCCCTAGATCTGCTCTTCCTGTGATTTGGGGATAATCCTGCTCCTGGCTTGTGACCTGCAAATGCAGGCAGACCTCAGGGCTTTGGCTCTGGTCCTGGCACAAATCCTGCCTGCCATAAACCAGCACCAGAGAACTGAGCCAGGCTCAGCACTCCCCTGCTCTGTGCCCTCTCCTGACACAGCAGACCTTAAGGCTTTCTTCAAGGGCTGTATATATTTATATTTTTACATTTAATATGTACATTACTCCACGTGGGGCCCTGCAGAGCCCTCTGGACCCCCGGGCCGTGCCCCTGGCACACCGCACGCGTGGCTGCTGGGGTGGGTTCTGGAATGAAGAGGGCAGAAATGAAGCTGATGTTGGGCTGAGCTTGCCAACACTTCAGCTTTGATCTTCCCAGCTGGGGCCGTGATGTAACACCTGCAGAAGGAGCCTGTAAGGAGGGAAAGGAAAGATTCTGGCAATTAAAAGGCACCGCAAGAGGTTGGGAACTCATCAGGCAGCCCCAGCCCAGTGCTCTTTGAGCCTTAGGTTTAGGGAGCTGCTTTTCAGAGAAGTTTTTTTTTTTAAAGTGTGTTTGTTTTCCCAAGACCTCCACTTTGCACTGGTGCACTCTCACATTTGCCTGAGCACCCATTTTCCCCGGTTAACTACTGCCAGGGTTGGGAAAGGGAGGTGGGGGCAGCACCCATCCAGGGATGTCCCTGCCCAGGGACACTGGTGGCCCCACAGGGACCCCAACACATGGCTCTGCTCCTCTGGCCAACCTCTGAGGTTTCCTAGCAATCTCATGTGCTACCTCAGACCAAAGAAAACACATTTGTGAAGCATCCACTGTCAAACAAGGACACAAACCAGTGCCAGCAACCATGGAAACCCCAGAGAAAACAACTGAAATCCATGTACATGTGCAGCTCCCAGTGGCTGCAGAAATTGGATTCCCACATGAAAGGGGACCTTCAGCAAGCACTGTACACACTGACAACCCCTCCCTGACCTTCCATGGATGTGCAATTTAATAAAGCCAGGAGAGGAGGGAAATGTAAAGCTCTGGGCTCGTTAGTTAATACTCACCCAAGTGCTTGGCAGGTGAAGCTGAAAAGCCCTCTACAAAGGCTGGACATTGATCTTCTGGAGATATTCCTCAGCAAATTTGGGTATCAACAGCTTTAAGTTAGACAAGGATTGACTCCAGGGCATTACATGGGGGTAAGGGAAGAGCAGGACCTGGACCAGTTTAGGCTGCAGGATCTACAGGGGGAAAAAAGGAACAGGAATCGCACTGAAAACTTTTACCAACTGTGTCCGAGAGACCAAACAAATTCCAGGCTGAAGTCAGCCAGAGCAGAGGGTCCTTATTCCCTCACAGCACACCTGGGTTAAGCCAGACCCTTCAGCCCAAGTATTTCCCCAGCCCTGGCACTGGCTGTTGACTGTCATCAGCGGAGTAACGTGGATTTACACCACCGGAGACGTGGCCCCAGGCTGATGGAAGCAAATGGTCTGAGTCTGGTTTGTCTCTGGGTTTTGTGAGAAGGCTTTTCAGGGAGAGGAGCTGGTTTTCACGTTAAGGATCCTTCCATTTCTGATGATTTGTGACAGGCTTAATCCCATACTAATTAGATTTCAGTGCACGTGTTGAAAGCACCGAGCACATTCAGATGGGTTGGGGTTTATGGAGTCACTTGCTTGTCCTGCACAATTCTTTCACTATTAATCCTTAGAAACCAGAAAGCTCAGACCAGATAGAGCAGCCAGAAATACAACAACCACCACTTTTTGGTTTTTAGTTCTCCTGATTTAGCTGGGTACTAGGTAGGTGACAATTTCTGACATTACTGCTCAAAAATGTCCCAAGCTGCCTACATTCATTGCAATGATATCAGCTGTGTTGACCTGCTCTTAGAGAGCTTTAATTCTGTTTGCTCTTGGCTAAACTCCATTCCTAATCCTATTTTCACCCATTTCTATCCAATTTAATACAGCTTCTGTAAGTCAAAATTAATTACTCCATGTGCTCTCCCAGCCCTGTGGTCTAAAGGAATAATAGAGAAATCCCACCTCGTGGTTAATGGCACCTCATGGCTGCTCTCACCCAGGGAAGCTGAGGGAGGAAAAAGGGGTCAGATAAGAAAATTGTAAAGCTTTGCTCTTTTTTTGCAATTAGTATTTCATCCTCGTGGCTCTCTCCTTGGTAACTCTCCCCATTCCCATTTTCTCCTTCTTTGATGGTGATCCCCATGGAGGAATGCTGATCTCATGGGGCAAGGAAGCAAATCAGAACCTCCAGGCCTTGCCTTTTCCTTCACCTTCTTGGAAACAACTCATTTGCCTCTCATTTCCAGTATTAATTACTCCTTCTGTTCAACCCTTGCCATTGGGGCTCCCAAAGGGATGGAGGTGGGTTGTCTGGTCACACACCTCTCAGGTTTTTTCAGTCAGGCCTCCTGGTTTATGACTCACCCCACCTAGAAACTGGGTTTGTTGTGTTCAGGGATGCTGAAGATTTGAATTAGCTGAGATTTGTAAAGTATCCCAAGGAAGGAAAGCAGAATTGCTTCTAAACTCTAGGATAATTATTTAATTCCTGGTTTGTAAGCACCTAGGAGTTTCTCCATTATCTGATATTTATTCTTCTATTTTATTCATCACAACCTCTGAATGTCCTAAGTATAGAAGGGACAGTAACTGCAATGTCCCAGGTATCAAGGAAAACATGCTTGCAGGCTGGAAATCATCATTTCCCTATAACTTCATGCTAATTCATGGAAGCAGCTTGAAAAGGAAAGCTTTTCAAAAGTTAACCTCACTCCCATCACTTCATTTCCATTCCACAACCCTGCCTTGTGTTCCTTTGAGCCTCAGCACATTGTTCCCCTTTCAATATTTCAATAATTAGCACATCAGTGGGTGTTGGTCAGGAAGTTGTTTGAGGATTTGCTCACCACAAGGAGGTAAGAGAGAAAGGAGTGGAGCATTCTTGGAGGCGTCGTGCCTTTCCCAACTGCCTGGGTCTTCTAGAAAATAACAACACACTGTTGTTTCTTCAGAGTGTTCAGGAAAGTGTGCCCCTTCAGCTTCAGCTGCAGAAGTTTGTGTTGCAGAGCTGAGGTATTTTGCATAGGACCAGCCAAAAAATGATGTTCTTTCCTAATGAAGAATGTCAAGGTTTCGTAAGTCTTTTTAATCCCCACCAAGGTTTTTGGAAACTATTTGTGAAAATAAACCAAAACCCATAGAATAAGACCCTGATTGACACACACACCCACCCCCCTCTCCCTGTGCCACAGGACCCAGCGGTTTGCTGGTGGTAAAACATCTCCCAAGGGAAGTCAAAGCCAAAACTGGTTGTGATATTAAATTCGTGTTCCTAAACGATGATATGGAAGTGCTAAAATACAGCAGGCACAAAGGTGCTCTTTCATTCGTGGAAGCCATCATCTTCAAGTAATTAACTGAGGATTAGGCAGAAATGATGCCCAAACAAATGAGATACGGAAGGGCAAGAAATTGTATTCCTCTCCTGAACCTTGCATTACGTGGAGAGCTGCCAGTGCAAACAGCCCTGAGAGCAGAGCATTATGGCTTAAGAATAATGAAAAAATAAGGATGGCAATTAGAGCTGGATGGTTGTTTTCAAAATAAAGTGTCTCGGGGGGTGGACAGTGCTCTGCTGGTGACCAGTGCTGTCACCTCCTGTGTCCCCAGAGCTGGGCATTTCTCCTCTCTCTCCCAATTTTTTGGTGAGCATCCCACTGGATGCAGCTTGCAGGGGACGTGCTGCAGTTTCCATGGCTGTAAATCAAAGGCTGTGTCAAGGGGGTGTCAGTAGCCTGGAGAGCACCACTCTTCATGCAGTGTTTTCTTTTAGCAATCTCCTCCTTTCATCTGCCTTCCCATGACTGACACATCCAGGGAGCAGGCACAGGAGCCGTGGATTTGTCGGGAATTAAACTCCACCAGCTATAACACGAGGAACTTTTCTTGCTGCAAAGCACCCACAGGGCAGGGCTGGGCTGCTCTTGTTTGGAATGGAGAAGAGGAACTGCTTGAGCACCATTTCCAGAGGCTGTTGGTCACATCAGGCTCTTGGCAGACCAAAGCCCAGGTCTGGGATTGCCCCTTCGGTGCAAAGCTGGCCCTGAGTTTCCCCCCCCTGGAGCTGTAAGGACAGTGGAGACCCAGCACCCCTGGGTCTCTGCATCCCCAGGGGGATCAGAATTTGCCCCCCAACTCTGAACAAGCCTCGTGGCTCCTCAAAAACCTTCCCAAGGCGCAGAGTTTTCCATCAGACCCCAGCAGCTTGCGTGTCACTGATCTGTTAAACACTGAATTTATTCCTTTGGGAGCAGCAACCGTCTCCTGAGGGATTCCAAACCCAGTGCCCTGAAGCTCCATGAGCAGAAACAAATCCTTGTCCCTCTGTCATCCCCAGGATGGGCCAGCAGCAGGATCTCCCCCACCCCCAGGATCTCCCCCAGCAGCAGCCTTGCACAGGGTGCTGGGAATGAACCTGCTTATTGCCAAGCCCGTGCAGAGGAGAAGGGGGTGAGTTGTATAACCTGAGAGCAAAATTGAGTGTGTGTACATCTGTGCTAAGTAACTTTACAACCAGGCTCCACGGGGAAGGCTATGGAAAGGCAGAACACAGTGGCCGGGTTTTAATTAAGGAGCTAACATTTAAATGAGGTGCATCATCTGTTTGTATTAAACGTGTTTAATTTAATTTGTTATAGTGCACTTATTAAATAAATCAGCTTTATTGAATTTGCTATGCTGGTGGCGTGCTGAACAGAAGTGAATGGAAAGAAGCTGGGTCTGGAATTTTCTTTATAAATCAACCAAGTCTCTGTCTGCATGCCGTGACACTTGGGAAAATTAATTCCAGTTAATTAAAGGTGTGAATTTAGAGCAGATCAATTTAGCCACCCTAAAACTCTGAGCAGACTTCACTGAAAATTCAAATGCCATTGGTTCAGCTCGGTTTGATTCACTTGGCAGGGGATGTAAGAAACTGAATTAAGGCCCTTTTAAATCTGAATGGGTGTCTGCAGCAGCCTTTCTCGGGGTTCAGTTTGTCCTCTGCTTTTTCCTGAGCATCCCTGTGAGGAGCAGAGTTTTGGAGGACCTGGCTGGGTCAGCATCCTCCACCCTCCCATGTTAGGGACCTCCAACAGCCAGAAAAGCAAAGTGCTGAGGGTCATGAAGTCCCCTGGCTGGCTCTGCCTGATCCCTGCCCTGCTCCATCCTCTCCCATCTTCACTCAGTTGTGGACACACAAGATTTTTGTTCACTGCTGAAGGAGATCCAGTCCAGAGCTGGTAATACGGATAAACTGGGGAGGAATGTTCCTCCAAACATGGCCCAGGCAACAGCCTAGAAGCTCCCCAGTCCTGGGGCTTGGGCTGGCCACCAGGACCTGGCTTTGGGCTCCTCCAGCAGCACCAGAGATGGTCCCACACTGCGGGTGGGCAGCAGACAGCTCCCCAGCTCCCAGCCCTGCAGACTGGGGTGGTCAGGGACACAGCCCCAACCCTGCTGTGTCCAAACACCCCCCCCTGCACCTGACAGGTTGAAAAATGCCATTAATGAGGCTCAGCCTTTTCCTGGCTCCCCTCCATCCCTGCACACACTCAAATAAAACCTCCTGATTTGAGGGGGCAGGCCGGGAAAGGCCCAAAACCTCTTCCCAGCCCCTCTGAACTCTCCAGCCGGAGCAGCAAAGCCCAAGCGTGGAGCATCAGGGAGGTGGCTGAGGTGGCACATTGTCCCCTCTGCCACCCAGGGACCCTCTGGCATGAAAGAGCCCTTGTGTGGCCAGGCAGCCCCTCGCCATCCCTTCAACTTTGTGCGCGCTTTTCCCGAGAGGAAAAAATGAAATTCCTGGCCTTGGAATTGGCGCCACCGTGCCAGAACAGCAGTGACCTCTGTAACCACACAAGATTTAGTGGTTACTTTATTTCAGCTGTAATGAGGCTTTGTAAACCGCTAAAAGCCAAATGTTTTCTTCTCCTTTTAACTCTTGGTGGATCGCTCGAAATAAATAACGGGGCAGCTCCGCTGTCTGTGCACCAACTGAGAATTCACTTCAAATTACCCCGGTGTCTGAAGTGGGTGAAATGGTGGGACTGGAAGCAGGTAGGTGCTGAGTGAGAAGTTATTTGGAGAAATGAGCCCTGAGCTCCTTCCAGCCGCTGCTGGCACAGGCAACGGCTCCAGGCAGACCACGGAGAACATGATCTTCATCCCTGCACCACAACCAGCCAGGAAATTTCCTCCAAGCCTCTCTCAGGCACGCGTGGGGAGTCGCCTAAGCTCAGCCAGCATCATATCATGGCTGTCCCGAGGAGTGTGTGTGCTCATCCTTCTGATTTTTCTCCCCAAACTGCGTCTGCAGGAGGCTCCTTCCCATCAGAGTGGTCCTGGCTGCAGTCTGGACCTGCCTTGAGCACCAGGGTCAGCCACTGACTGAGAAATAAAGCTGAAATAATTGTTAGAGGGCATGTTTTTAAAGGTGAAAAGTTCTTTAAATATACTCTCTGTCCCAGGGCCTGGAAAGAATTAAAGATGGTGATGATCAAAATGTGCTGATGTGGCCATAGGGAACTTCCTCACCCTCTGCTGCTAATAATAATAATGGAAAATAATCCATTTTTTTATGGTTTGGAACAAGTTTGCCACTCCCATACCAGGCAGCTACAAGGGCTGCCAGGGCAGTGGTGTGGTTTGTTCTGGGACACAGCAGAGCTGGGGAGTGGCAGTGTTCCCAGGACAAAGGTGATGCCACCACTGTGCCACTGCCATCAGGAGCAATGGAGCCACCCAGGATTCAGCCTGGGTGACCCAATTAACTTGAAACAATGGGAAACATCTTTCTCCAGCTTTAATTTGCTGCATGACTGACTGTTGCCTGGGTGATGAGTGGATGGGGAGAGGGGCAGAGCCCCAGGCAGGGTGACAGCACCATGTCATGGGTACGAGGGCTCAGTTCAAGGTCCCCTCCCTAGATCTTTCCTCCTGGGGTGCTGGTAGCCACATGGCACCCAGCAGCCACACTGCTCATCCACGAATCCAGCTCACAGCTCCTGGTAGAGGCCACCCAGAGACCAGGGACCTGCACAACCCAAATGTAACACAAGAAGGTCATAACCTCTCCATGTTGTTAGCAGGGACAGGCTGCTGGTGGCCTCTAACTGTTCATTTATCAGCAAACTGTATCTCCTGCCATCCACAGGTGAGCTGTGAACCCTGCCCACTGTTCAGTGCTCCCCCCAGGGTGAACTCAGCTGCACCTCTGGGAGGATTTATCCCCTGGTGGAGCTCACCCCTTTTGGCAGGGAGGCACCACGAGTCTGCAGGGGGTGAACTGAAAGTCAGGATGGTTGGTTTCAACCCCCAGCTCAGCCTCAAGTAAACAATAACAAGGGAGTAACGAGCTTTCATCAGGAGACCCATTTGCTCCAGCTCAGGGAAGATCAAGAATTCCCATTAAATTCACCTCGTGGGTATTTTGTGCCCAACCCTTTGCCCAAGCAATGCCATGCAGCAAACTGTGGCTGGAACCAGGAGCTGGTTTCAAAGTGTTGGAGGGACTCACCAGATTTTTCCAGGTCTCTTTGTTCATTTTCTGGTGAGCTAATCTAGCTTGATATTCTCGTTTTTGTTACAGCCATGACCTTTTCTATTCTAATTCACACAGATGAGTCTAACCATGCTGGCATCCGTTATGCTATTTGCTACAACAATAATCTTGCATCAGTAAGTTCCACGAGTTTCTAACTTACTGCACTGCACCAGACTTATTTAAATAGATAAAGTCAGATTCTCACCTGCACTAATTTGGAGCAAAGTCAATCTATGCCATCAAAAGAGCTGGCCCAAATTTTTAATTTCATCAAACGCCTCTTTGATCTATTAGAGGAAAGGGAAAATAGAAGCACTTCATAACCACAGGGGGTTATGTTTTATCTTCTTCTGCCTCTTAATATTTCAGAGTGGAACTGTGCTCTCTCTTTCAACTCTGCCTGGTCAGAGACTCCCACCACCGACCCTCAGCTCTGTCCTGACCCTTGGGAAAGGCCAGGGGGTCACCTCTTCAGCTTGACCTGCAGGACAAAACTCCTCCTGGGTTATCCACTGTGAGAGGAGAAGACACCCACACACTGCAAACGTGTTTCAGGAAAAGCAGCAATGAATTGCACACCTGCAGGGTGCCTTGCACCTCTCGGTGGTGTTGGGAGCAAAGCAAGATTCTGCACTCCATGGACGAGGTCTTATCTAATCTCACTGCTCTCAGGTTAAGGAAGGACCTTATCCTGTCATTTGCTCTTGCTACACGGAAGAAACATCTCCTCCACATCTCTGGGGCTTCACACGTGACACCAAACAAAGGCTTCACTGTGTGACACCCAGGGTGACTTCTCCTTCTCACCTTGCTTTTAGTCCCTCGTTTGACCTCCCCATCTCCTCACCTCTCACCCCACCAAGCAGTCTTTCTGCAGCCAAACAAATTCCCTGTCCATGTTCCCGACATAATTCCTCTGTGATTTGGGTTGAAGAGGAACCTGGGGAGGTTTCTGGAAAGGTATCTTTGTGCCTCCATTGTTGAGAGGGCCAAGGAACACCCCATGAGAAGGCATTTTCCCAGTTAGACTCTTGGGCTTTATACATCTTTTTTCTTTGGCGTGAGATCAGTCTGAGCTACCAAAAGGGTCTGAAAGCTCAAAGTGGGTCATTGTGTAATGATTGCATCCTTGGATCACTGCCTTGGTGATACTTATCTCACCGAGGACAAAGCCACATTGCCTTGGAAGGCCTCTGAGCATTCAACTGATCCTTTCCTATCTGCACCAGCCAGGGCTGGATCTGAAACCTCAGGCAGTGGTGGATGGACGAGCTGTCTGCTTGATAAAACAACTTACCTTGGAGCTGCAGGAATCCCCACGCTGGGCTTCAAGTCAGGAATTTAATCAAGTTGGGTCTCCCTCATCTTCAGGAGTGACTCAACTGCTCAAAAGGGAAGTGCCAGAAGGCCAAATGCCCAAAAGGGAAGTGCCCTTCCCCTGTTAGTTGAAGCTTTGCAGAGGATTAAAGCATGAGGGTTTATAACCTTTCCCAACCACTGCTGCTGGGTTTCTCCTGAGGCTCTCCAGCTCAGAGTGCTGGTTTTACACCACTGCTCCTGCTCCAGCTCTGGATCACCTGCCATGGCACAAGGCACCAGCAAGCCCTGCCATCAGTTGTGCAATGAGCTCTTGGGAACTCTGAAAGTTTAAAACATCCTTACAAAGAGAAGAAGAGCTATCAAAGTTGTATTTCCAAGCCTTCACCTCTCCCTGGGTACCTCTGAGCCATGTTCTTTATGTCAAGGCAGAAAAAAGTGAATGAAAAGTGGAGCTTTTCATTTAGACTCTGTCCTGAAATCCTCTCACCATTAGGAAGAGTTCACTGGGTTCTCCTCTGCTTTTACAGATCCTACATGTGGCCGTGCAAGAATTTTTTTTTCCTGAGGTTCTATTCCTGGGGACAGATCTCAGGAAACACTGGGTTTGGACATCTGACTACTGCCAAGTTGGCCAAGGACCCAATGGGGACACCCCAATGGGGTGCATCCCACCTGAGCACCCCCAGGGAGCTCACAGGACCACGTCTGGGTACTAACAGTGGGGGCAAAAAGGAAAAAAAAAGACAAAACCCCAGAGCATGGGCAGGCAGTGGGCTTTCCCCCCCCACCCAAAATGCTCTCCCACAGGAGGGGAGCCCTGCATCTACCCCCCACCCTCTGTACTTATAATAAATTAATGAAGCTGGAGCCAAACTCTACCTGTTGACCCAGTACTGATGCAGCAGCATCAAACCATCCCACTTTCTTGACCCTGGTCTGTATTCTGCTCCCCTTCTAAATAAAGCTGAGCCAAAGCTGCAGCTCCAGTGCCAAGCCAGGCTTAGTTAATTCATTTTAACTAACTTTGTCCTTCATCTGGTTTTTATTTTGTCTAGGCAAAAGCAAGAAGGGGCTTGTTCCTGGTGTGTAAGACCATTGCCAGGTGTACACCTGGAGCAGCAGAGGCTGTGACAAGAGCTTGGGGGCAATTACCATGCAAACCTAACTGTGACCCACAGGAAGACCCTACCAGCCAAGAGCCGCGAGTTTCCTCCCTGCACGGGCAGGAAAATCCATTGCAGCCATACACGAAGTCATTCTGCACACTGGAAGAAGGTGTCTGCCCCTTGGCTGTGCAGCAGCAACCACGACAGAAGTCCCTGGCTTGTGAAGTTGTCAAACTGTAAAGTTAATGAGGTAGAAATGAGAGTTGAGGTGCAGGCGTCTGAATGTTGGAATTGCTCCCCGACGGGTTTGCCCTCCTCTTATTGCAGACTGCCTAAATGAAGTGACTAAAGGGTCTCCCTGGACCCTGGCCAACTTGCCACTGCTGCTGCTGCAAATAAAAAAAAAACAAACCTAAAAAAAAAAGCCTTGTTTTGCAGATTAATAAATACGAAGTTGCTGGTGAAGGAAGAACATGTGGTTTCCAAGAACTAGACAAACAGGAAAAGCAGACAGACATTACACTGCTCCTTGTCCCAGCAAAAAAAAAAAAATTAAAAAAAAAAAAATTAAAAGCCATACGAGCCCTGCACACACAATCACAGAGCTCCACTGAGCACTTTGGTGTGAGACAAAGCAAGGGTGTTTTGAGGAGGCCGGGGGATGCTGGGGGAGACAAAGGCTCAAGTGGAAAAATGGGTGATTTCTGTGATTTTCCACTGAAAGAGGGACTTAAACCAGATGATTTGGGTGGGGCTGAGGTCTGCTGGACCCGCATGGAGGGACATGGTGGTGAATGCAGGGCTGGCATGCTGGAGAAACCACCTGGGGAAGGAAGATCTTCCCTTTTGGAACTGGTGAGTGGGTGGCTCCAAGGAGAAAGTCTGGGTGAGCAGAGGGGTGCCCAGGGGCAGCTTGAGTAGCACCATAGGTGAAAATGAAATCTACAGCCTGATGTGCTATGGGAAGATGAGGGACAAATTGAGACATCTGCAAACAGCCTCACTGGCTGAGTAATTCTTCTGTCCTTCTGGGAGCTCCACCAGCTGACCAGCAATGCTCTGCTGAAGTGTAGGATGAATATTAATCATAGAGAGCAAGAGTAGAGCTAATCCCACAGAGATATGCATGTCTATAGCTTGTGACTGTGAGAGCTGATTTCTCAAAATCCTGCTAAGTTCACCTAGAGAAGTGGATCGTGGGCCTCATCACAGTCCTGAGAAGAATTATGCAAGACCTCCATGAGAAAAACTGAAGGATGAGCACACATGGCAAAGTCTGACTCATTTTCTTAATTGCCAGAAAGCTTAGAGAAATCTTCAAGTTTTGGTGCAACTTGAGGTTCCAGCACAACCAGTTCAAGGTGTGCTGCTGGTGTCCATCAGCTCAGCAGATGATCATCCTCTTGAAATTAATTATCATCTAAAGCTGATCCTTTCCTATCTCCACCAGCTCAGCAGGTTGTCCTCCTCTTGAAATTAATTACTCCAAAGAAATTCTCTCTTCCCCTTCCATGCTGCTGAAGAGGTGAGGGACCCATTGCAAAGCAGGGGCCGAAGGAGCGGCTTTTAGCTGAGGATACAGGCAAGTTCAAAGGGATTTGAAAGTGGGAAGGAGGGCTGGAACAAACCTTTCACTATTGTTAAGACCACGGGAGCGATCTAGTTAGGTTTAAAAGAGGATTTGGACCCCATCCCTGTGTCTATCCCACACCAGAGGAACTGATCCAGATGTCAACGTTGTGAATAAACATCCCAGCAAAGCTGAACCATTACGGACGTGCTGATGGGCATGGAAAAGAGGCCAGACTCTCACTGCTAACATCTGTACTCTCTGCATTATCAGCACCATCAAGGTTTCTGTACTTCAGGCTCGGATCCCTCCCCATTGCATCTTATTTTGATAAAGAAGCAGCTGTTGAGACCCCGGGTTGTGTCCGGTGTGCAGAGGAACACGTGTGATGGGAGCCCCGGGGAACCCTGCTCCCTCCTGACCTGGGGAAATGGGGAGGATGCCTTTTTACACCTCATTTAACATGAGTTAACATGTCTCTGGAAGTCCTGCTGGATGTCGCTTACAGCTGTTTCTGTTGGTTTGTGGCTTCTAAACTCTCAGACTTGTGACTTCAGCAACTGTCACCTTGTGACTTGGGATTTTACCGACTCGAGTCTTCCGAGAGGCTCTGGAAAGGCTCCAGGATGCTCTGTGATGGCTCTGGGAAAGCTTTGAAGTGTCCCTTTGGGAGTGAGGTTGTCTGAGATGATTCTAGACTATGTTCAGAGAAGTTCTCAGCAGACATCTAAAAATGAAGAAAGAATGAATGGAAGAATGAAGAAAGAAGACATCCAAGACATCTCTAAGAATACAACTAAGACAAGGTCTGCCCAGACTCAAAAGTGGCTCTGAGGTGGTTCCAGAGAGCTCTTAGGAGTTCCAGGAAAGACTCTGAAGAAAAGCCAAGGACACACTGCACTGGTGCTATGGGGATGGCTCCGTGGGCTTCCAGAGTAGCTCCAGAGATGTCTTGGTTGCCTTTAGAAAGATGATGTGGTGCTCTGGGAAGCTCCAGGAAAGGTTTGGTTTGCCTCTAAAGCAGCTCCAGAAAAGCTACAGAGAAGTTCTGGGGTGGCTTTTGCGAAGGTATTGGGAGTACCATGAAGGGAGTAGAAGGTCTGCAGGATCTTCAAGTCTCCAGCACTCTGCTAATGCTGCAGCATCACCCTGCAACATCCACAGTCACAGTTTCCACTCAGCAGCATCAGGACATTGGGACTGATAAATTCACATTCATGACTCAGTGAATCAAGGGCTGGGATTTACCAGGGCTCACTACTTTTTTGCAAGGGTTTCACACTCATGGGATACAAATCTGAGGAGCTGTCAGATGAAGGGCCACTTTCAAGCATCCTTCTGCTCTGTTGCTGTTGTTCCATCACCTCTGGTGTTTCCTTACCCCTCAGAGACCCAGAGTGCACAGCAGAGAAGGCTCAAGTCTCCCATGTGCCTGCACACCTCCCTCCTCTTCTTTTATTTCTCCACAGAATCAGTGATTTTCCATGCACACAGTTTTCTTCCAAGTTGCTTCTTCACATTTAATCACTAGTAGGACATCCACGATTTCCTGCCTCCCCTTCTTCTCCCACAACACATCACATTTTCTTACAAGTTTCATACCAGTGTCCAAGGAGACACATTTTCCTCTGCCTTTTCTCTCTGCTTTCTTATCTGCTTCCCCTCACTATGCCTTTACCTTCCCAAGAAGAAACTATTTTTTTTTCCATGAGACTTCTAAACCTTGCTGGATCTGTGACTTTAACTTCTGTTTTGCTACTAAGGCATCACTTACACTTTCTGCTGGCGACTGCTCCTCCCCAGACAAGGCTCCTCTGAGGCAAGGAGCAGTTTGCTTGGTCTCTGCATCCCCTAGGAGGGCAGAGAAACACAAGATCTTGTTCAGGGGACAAATAATATATTTCCAGACCACGAATGAGTTTCCACACTGCAAGGCAACACTCTTTTAAAGTGGTGGCAACAGCTCCTGTTCTGCAAACTTGGACTTTATGAGCTCCTGTCCCAGAGCTGGAGCTCAGGGTTGGTTGGGTTGGGTTTGTTTTTTTTTTAAAAAAAAAGTTAAATGCTGCAAGGATTCACCATGCTCCTGCTTCCAGCTGTCTTGGTCCTCAGAAAAACAGCACAGCAGTTTCTTCCTATTGCAGTAACTACTGGTGGTATCTGCTCTGTCCAAAGCTTGCTCTCATGCCACGTTCCCTATTTTACATACCAAAATCCTCCTTTACCCACACACAGAATTCAGGCACAGTTCAAATTTTCCATGCCTGGATTTTCCCCTTTTTTCTATGAGGGTCTTCTCATCTAGGCTGAGCCACCAGAAAAAGTGGGAGCTGCCTCCCAGCTCCTTAGCTCCTTCCTCTGGATGCTGGGATTATGTTGCAGATGTTGCCTGAGCCGAATGTGCAAGGATACTCCACGGTGGTGTCACAGCTGGACATCCCATTAATAGGAACAATATTTGGTTTGAGCCATTTTAATTGAAACCACGGCTGCTGCAGCATGGATTTTTTTTTTAATTTTTTTTTTTTTCCTAATCGTAGGCAAACGCCTTCCTCTCGGCCCTTCCCGCCTCCTGGCCAAGAGTTTTTGCTCTAAGACATCTGGTTTCACAGTTCAACAAGCACAGGCGTATTTCCACCATGTAGTTCTTTGCTTGTTGACAGGGCAGAATTTTTTAATATGGGGTTACTATCATCCAGACTTCCTCCACCTCCTCATTTATGTGACGGATACCCCTAAACAGTCCCTCAGCTCCTCCATCTTCAAGCTGCTGGCCCAGTTTTATTACCTCGCATACATGACACCTCCATGTCTGATTTCCCACTCCCCTCTGAGGTGAAATCCAAACCCCAAATGTAAACCGGACCTAATACTCTTTTTTTATTTTTTTGCCCCCCCCCCTTTGGTCTGCTCCATCGAAGCAAGGCCAGAGGCTTGGGGTCCTTCCTCTTACAAATGATTTGGAAGGGGATTGAAAGGCAGGAGGAGCCCCCTCCCTGCTCCAGGACAACCCAGAGCAGAGCAGCTCTGGAATCTCTTTTTTTTTTTTTTTTTTTTTCCTGTATCCTCAGATTTTGCACAGGTATAATTTGCAAACTGCTTTGGTACCTGTAGGGATGTGAAGGGTCCTTCCAGGGTCCTCCAGGCATTTCACAACACAAAGAACTGTGTCACCATGTGTCACTGTCACCAGCTTTGCTGCCTATCCGGCCTCCCTCCTCACTTCTGAAAACCAAACCAAAGCAGTTCCATCACCAACACACCCCCCAGCCACATTATCTCCCATCAAGCTCCCTAATTTCCTCACGCAACTGAGGAAACCAGCACTGGCAGCTTCCAGCCTTCTTCCCTCCCCAGCATCCTGGAGCTGCTCCCAGCTTTTCCAGCACCAATCGTATGGTGGAGCATCCCCCATCCCTCAGCTTTGCATCCTCCCCTCTCAGAAAGTTTCCTCCAGATATAAATTATCACCTCCTGGGTTGGATGAAATCATCAGGAGGTGGAAATGCCCCATCCCTGGAGGTGTCTCAGCCTAGGTTGGATGGGGCTTGGAGCAACCTGGGCTGGTGGGAGGTGTCCCTGGGCATGGCAGGGGGTTGGAACTGGATGAGCTTGAAGATCCCATCCAGACTGGTTTGGATTCTGTCTGGGATTCTGTGACTTGCACAGGGCAGAGTGGAGGTGACAGGGGACACAGGGGTTGTGAAGATGCAGTCAGTTTATGTGGACCACTGAGCAGATGAGAAACAGAAGAGTTTATGTTGTGCTGGGCAAAGCAAGGGCTGCAAAGCAGAAATCCTCATGCTCCAAACTCTCTTTTTTTTTTTTTTTTTTTT
>JAAWXA010000035.1:1441575-1697392 GCA_038090715.1 Florisuga fusca | reverse complement strand
TTTTTTTTTTTTTTTTTTTTCTCCCCGACCTAAAGCTGAATGTAAAAGAACTTCAGCAGAGCTGTTACCTGAATTTGTGCCCCATCTAAGAGGGGTTTAAGCCTGGCTCACAGAGGTGCACTTTGCCTGGAACAATTGCACCTGCTTGCCCAAAATAGTGAACTCAACTCTTTATTTTCTTTTTAGGCTTTATTGTAAAAAAAAAAAAAAAAAAAAAAAAAAAAAAAAGGGCAAAACTCAAGGGGAAAAAAATTATTAGGTAAGGGAAAAACAAACTTTACCTTTCATTCTTGGTTTATTGGTTACTGGAAAATAAGTTTTACAAACTATCTCTTGCAAAGGACTTGTTTTCAGCTAGTTTATATAGTAGCTTTTGTTCACATAAAAATTTAGAAAGCTACTTTCCTCTTCTCCTTTCCCCCCCCCTTCCAATCCATAAGGGAGGTATTACAGTGTGAAATATATCTACCACTAGCAGGGCTGTGTTGTGAAGCTAAAATGAACACAGTAAATTCTGAGAAGGAATTTGTTTAACCTATAACCTTAAAGTAATAAGTGGAGTGCTAAATGTTTTGGCTCACACTGATATATTTTTATAACACTTGGCAAGGCAGCTTGGAGTCTGAAAGAAAAACTTGAGCGCTGGAGAAACAGCTCTTTGCCTCTCCATCTTTGGGAGGCTGAGTCTGGGCCCAGCACAGCCCCCATCCCTCTCTTTGGACATGGGGAACACGCGTGTGGCCACGTGCCCACATTTGCACACGCGTGTGACCACGGGAGTCGGAGCGAGGCGGGAGGGCAAAGCCAGGGACCTGGGTGGCTCCTGCTGGGTTTCAGTTGCTTTAGTTGCATTTGCTTTTTTAAAAATTAACTCAAATCCTACCGGAGGGTTCTGGAGAGACTCAGGGCACCCACCCAGAGCGGGTGCTTGGGGTGCTGGGGACCTGGGGTGGCTCAACTTTGGCGCCGGCCGGGAGCCACCCAGGGCCCCCGATGCTGGGAACAATAATTCCCCTCCTCCCTCCAGCAGGCAAACACGTTTTCCTGAAGATTTAAGAGGGATGCAATACATGGGCCTGGTTTTCCTTCCTTAACACCCATTTGACATGGATTCCAATAACATCACCCCCTGCTCGTGCCACCCCCGGAGCACGGATGCTGCCGGCGTCTGACGTCACCTCCCTCCTCCCCAGCACTGGGGTGACCTCGGCTCCCCCGCAGCTCCCCGGGTGGAAACCTGGAGTGAACCACCCTGAAACCACTGAGCAAGAGTTTGCAGGGCAGAGAATCAGCCCGGGATTTGTCCCATTGCTTGGCAGAGGCCCAGGGTACAGTCTAGCCCGAAGCCTGCCTGTGTACTTTGGTTGCAAACCCACAGGTTAAAGCAAATCCTTCTTTCTTTCCAGACAACGTCACTCCTGTTGCATCCCAGCCTGAGGTGATATTTTTCCTGGGGAGAGACCAAGCCATGGAGCCAGGCTGCAGAACCCTGGTGAGGTGCTGCTGCTGCCACTGCCCCGCTCAGGCCAGAGCTTGCCAGGAGCTACAGGGGGGATGGATTTGGGGGCTCCAGTTCCACATCTCCATTTCTGAGAGCCTGCAGAGGTGGGACACAAGGGAATCTCCCATCTGGGAGACATCCCAAGGACCGTGGCAGACCAGGTGCTGAGCAACGAGCTGGGGGAGGTGGTATCCTCACTGATGGGAAAGTGGATTGTGGGGGGGATAATAGGAGATTTGTGAGGTTTCCCAGTCATCCCAGTAGGCAGGAGGCACCATGAAGGGGTCTCACCCACAGCTCCTGTTTTTTCCTTGATAGAGTCCATGCCCAGACCCAACCTGAGTCCCCTCTAGCACTGGGTGCTCCAGCCACCCCCATCACTTGGGAAAAATGGCATCAGACAAAGCTCTTCCATGTGTTCCTGGTTTCAATCCAGCCAGTGGTGCCCTTTGCTGTAGCTCTGGGTATCCAGGTCTCTCATCCACTGCTCCCAGGAATCAGAAAGCATTAACATTCTGTGTTTAAAGATGGGGAAACTGAGTCACAGCACTATAAAGGGACTTTCTCCAGGGCACGTGGGAAGCCCATGGCAGGCCACGTGTCAGGACAAGGTGAGATGCTCAGCCCATCTCTGTCAGCCCTTTAAAGCTGGGGAGTAAGAAGGGGGAACCCAACTCCTGAATCAGGGTATTTCCCTCCCTTTAGCAGCCCCCCAGGAAAACACACTGCTCCCCAGGGAGCAGGGACAGCAGCAGGAACATTTCACACCCCTCCTTCTTCTATTTTAGTGGGTTTTTTTTTTGTGTGTGTGTGATTTTTTTTTTTTTTTTAATTTGGCATTATTAATCTCGGGGGGGGTATAAATAACCTTGCTCACCCCTTGCCTGCCTCCACCTCCCAGCTCAGTTACCATGGATTAATATTTGCTAGCTCGTTTGCACAGTAGCCTGCAGATTTTCAGCCTCCTGGCTGGAATGATGTTGACTTGCAGAGAAATTACAGGGGCTTTACCCTGGTACAAAGCAAACAGTGTGTGCTGTAATCAGACTCAACACCTCAGCAAATAATGAAAAGAGATATTATGTGGCTATAATTTCCACGCGGGATTAGGTGTTTGTCTTGTAAAGCATTCAGGTGCTGCTGGGTGTATAAACGAGTGTGTAATTATGGTCATCAGGTTAAAGCCAGGGAGCAGGAATCTGAGCTGGGGTTGGGGTGTGCACAGATGGGTCTGACGGTAGCTGTTAATTTGCAGCTCTGAATGGCTCTTACAGCCCTGGGTATGGAGAGACTCCACTTCTATTTATGGTTCCCAAAAGCAGAGCCTGGCCCAAGCCTCGACGGGGGCTGCGGGAGCCTTTCCAGGTTTCCCCCCTCCTGAATGGTTTCTGCTCATCTTATTTCTGGGGGAATTCAACCACATGTTGTCCCCCTGGACTGGCACACAGCTGCCTTGTCCCACCTCATCTGCCTGTGGGGTTTGTGATAGGTCAAGGAGAAAACAACCTGGGATGGGAGAGCATGGAGTGATGCTGCCATCCCAGAAACACCTCCCAAAAATGGCTCAGGGCACTGAGTGGGAAGGTGTGATGGGACAGGAGCACACACTAAATTTCCTGCTGAATTGGTGCCTTGTTCCCTAAAGGCTGGAGAGAGACCAGCCCGTTTTGCCCTGGCCAGCAGCTATCCCTGGAAAACCCACCAAAGGCACACAGGGCAGAGATGTCCACCCAGGAATGAAAGGTGGGACGGGAACAGCAAACCCCAGTGGGGTCTGGGATGAGCAAAGCCAAGAAATGGAAACCAAACAAAACCTCCTGCTGGGAACAGGGACTGGTTTGGGCTGGGAAGGAGTGTTAGCTGCTGACAGAGAAGTGATGGGCTCAGCATCTCTGGGTAGATGTGGGACATGGGTAGCAATGTCCAAGCCAAGCACATGCTCTTGACCCTATACAAAGATCACCTGATGGTACCACGTGGCCAAGGAAATGCCCCAAAGCCACCCTGGGCTCTGGCTCTGTACAAATCAGAGGAATTTTCCCCCTACTTGGGTTCAACCCACCCAACAGCCCAACCCAGTGTCCAAGCAGAGTCCTCCTGAACATTTTGTCCAAGGGCCATGGGTACAAGGTGACTCCCAGGAGGGTCCTGGGCAGGGAGAGGAGTCCTGCAGAGGACTGAGTGTTGCAGGATGGCCACAAGCCACTCCAGGTGTGTGTCCTGGGGAGGCAGAGCCAGGCTGGAGCCCAACCACCAGGAGCAGGATGCAGGAAGCTGAAGGAGAAGCCTGGGTTGGTTGCCCAGCCAGGAGGTGCCTTCCCAAACTCTGCCACAGAACCCAAAGTCCAAGGGAACAATTTGCAGCCCCAGCAGCCACCTGGAGCCAACCTGAATTTACCCCCTGGGGAAAGACAGGGGAGCAACACCCCCCTTAGGACCACCCCCACTTTCCCAGACAGCCCCACGCCATGGGGGGGGGTCCCTCTGTGCAGACCCCCCCTCCCTGCACCCTGGGGCCCTTCCTGGCATGGAGTGGTGGGTTTATTGTAGCAAATGTTATTGCAGAACCTGGCAATATCCTGCCTGGAACCTTCAGGGACCTCTGCCATCTCCACATTCTTCCACGGTGTAATTAGGGTGGCAGGAGATGGTGACAAGTTCCTAGTCTGCTCAGAAATGGGATTTTTTGGGGGGTTTTGGGAGGGTTGGTTTCGTTTTCGGGTTGTTTTTTTTTTTCTTTGCAGGAGATTTACCTCAGGTAGGGAACAGATTCGTTTCTTCAACACAAAATGTTCCAGAGGAAATCATTAAAGTGGGGTGGAGTGACAGAGCTCTCAGTTAATGTCACCTAAGAGAAAAAGGGCTTCCAGAAAGGAAGGATTCAGGAAAGCCCTAAAGGTCCTGCTGGCTCTCAGTGAGAAATGGGAACCTGAAGCCAATGTTCTCCCAGGAAAAATGCTGCAGGAAAATGATGGTGTCTGGGATTGCTGCAAATAAAATACAGGAGGGCTGGGGGCAGAGGGGATGTGTTTGCCATCCTTAGGGCTGCCTCCAGGCAGTGTCGGGGGAGCTGCCCCTCATCTCCTGAAGGCTATGCCTTGGACACCTTGTTATTTCCAAATTAAAAATTCCAACTATCTCTTTTCTGATCTGGGCTTCTGATTTGGGCAGAGCCCCCACATCCCTCCTCACTGGGAGACTCACAGAAAAGGTCCTGCTGGAGCCTGAAGAGTCTCCTGAGCAGCCCCTCTGGTCACCACAGAGTCCTATCTCCTCTCCTGCAAAATCCCTGCTGCTTAGTAGGGGTTGGGTCCAGCCTTTCCCCTTAAGACAGGCAGGAGCAGCATCTCATAGGACACTGGGATTTCTCCTGGATTCTGTCGTGGGACCATTGGCAGCACTGGGCTGAGCAGGTCTGTACTGGAGCCTTCATGGGCAGGGAGTGCCTGGAGAGAAGGATGCTCCAGGTATGTGACTTGTAGTGTCCAAATGGTTGGTCCCCTGAAATAGTCACTAATAATAATAATAATAATAAAAATAATAATTTAAAAATAATAATAATTCCCTATTTAAGTTATCTTCAGTTAGAGCACCATGGACTTTGAACTCAGATTAAGTAACCACAAGGCCCAACTCCTTAGCTTGCAGAAGACTTTAAAGAGGGAAAAATTAACTTCTGGGGAAGTTTGTGTTTGCTGAGGACATCTGGAAATAGCTTCTTCATGCATTCCATGCTAGGTGGGTACATGGGGGATGTGTGCTGCCCTGAGTGCTGTCTTTGGGCTTCACATTGAAGCATCAGCTTCATATTTAGCTTCTTGTTTTGCTGTTTCCTCTCTGGGGTAACCGAGTCCCCAGGGAGAATCCTCCCCAGCTATTTTGGAGCCCCAGGATGTGATTCATTTCAGGCAAGCTCTGCAAACAAAAACATCAGTGTCTGTCATGCCTGTCCCCAGAAGTGGAGGAAAGCTGTCACACTTTGTCCTCCTCGGTGGACACTCCACTGGACAACAATTTTCTTCCAGCTGCCACACGGGTGGGTGCCACGGCTGACACTCCAACTTTTAGCCTGAGCTGAGCACGAATATGGGACTTTTAACCCACAGGGAGCTGCTCCCTCTCCAAGCAATCCCTTTTTCCTTGGAGCTGCCAATCTCCTTCCCACCGTGGTCTCGCCTTCCCATTGCAGCTGCCTGTCCCACAGGGATAAAAGCTCAAAGCAACATGAAATATATGTTCCAGAAGGAGGAAAAAAAAATGAAAGAAAGAAGAAAAAAAGAAAGAAAGAAAAAAAAAAAAAAAAAAAAAAAGGAGAAAAGGAAAAAGAAAAAGAATCCAAACTCCAAGGCCAGGAGACAAAACCCAAGCCCTGGGAGGAGGGAGGGTAGAGGAAAGAGTTGTGTCCAACAAGACCCAGAAACCCTCCTGCTCTCCAAGGATGGGGTTTGGGTTTCTGGTCTTGTTGCCAGCATGGAGAAGCTCTGTGAATCCAAGGTCTCCAATTTTGACCCTGGCTGCTCCTCCCACCTCTGGGGCTGGGTCCCTGCCCTCCAGCATCCCCCAGATCACGCTTCGGCGGAGGGAGGAGGTGGGTGCCAGGGGGCAGGGATACCACTATTAAAAAAAAAAAAAAAAAAAAAAAAAAAAAAAGACAAGGGGATGGATTCAGTGTTCCCTCTCGGCTTTCCCCCCCTGCTTTCATCCCACCCAAAGTATTGGTCGCGTTTGCAGCTACACGGGGCTGTCTCCTTCAGGAGGAGCCAGAGAGACGTGAGTTAGGGGATGGGGATGGGGATGGGGATAGGGATGGGGATGGGTTTGCCCGACACGATGCTGCAAGGAACCCCCTTGGTCCCGCAGAAATCCAGGGACAACCTCCCCCCCCCTCTCCCCAGGAGGAACACCCAGCATCCTCTGGAGGACTTGCAAGGGAGAAGGGACCTTCCCGATGTTACGTTTGGTCCTTGGGTATGGACCAAGGGGTTTCATTTGCAGAAAAAAGTTCTTATATGATGCAGCATGCTCAGCAGCCATGCAGCCACCTCTGGAAAAACGCTGGGATTAGCCATGGGAGAGCAGGTTTTGGGTGCCCTCTGAGCTTGTACGGCTCTGGGATGAAAGGGAAGGGTCTGTTTAATCATCTAAAATGAAGGGAGTTTCAGAGAAGCAATTCGTAGACAAAATGTAACCAGGGAATGGCTGGAGATGGAGCTGCCTTTGCACAAAGAGGAACATGATTTGAAAAGAAAAGCTTCAAGGTCTTCATCCTCTGAAACTCCAGGCTCCAGAAATCCCCCAGGAGCAGAGGAATTGATACCCAGGGAGAGCTCTAAAGCAATTCCCACCCACCCTGGTACGCTTCCAAGCAGCCCCTCTGTGGAGCAAAGGATGCAAATCTGTGCCCTGCTCTTTTGCATCTCATCTGCATGCCTCCTCTGGCACCCTGCCAGCCTGCCCAGGATACAGCCCGAGGCTTGGGGCTCTGGGGAGAAAGAGGGAAGCACTGCCTGACAGGATGGGAATAGGGCTGGGGATAAAGGTGGAGATGGGATGGGGATGATGCATTAGCCCCTTCTCACTCAAGGCAGGACCCAGCTCTGGAGCCAGCAGCATCCTCTGACATTTTCCTTCTTTATCTCCTCTGTAGGAACTGAGATGTTTCAGCTTTGATCCTCCTTAGAAAAAGAATGGAAGTTGCATGGGAAGGCTGATTTCAGGAGCAAATCCTGGGTTTAGCAGAGGGGGAAGGCAGGCACAGGGCTGCTCCACCCTCAGCAGGGACCACTCTGGCTGTGTGCTGGCTCCAGCATCCTTCTTCAGAGAAAAGAAACAACAGATATTTGCAGAAAGAAGGAAAGAAGAGAAGAGAAGAGAAGAGAAGAAAAAAGAGAAAGAAGCCTCTTTGCTCTCAGAGAAGTCAAGCACCCAGAAATAACTCCAGGAGGACACCTTAAACAGGGGGGTCCCCTCTCTATTGCCTGGTCTGGGCCTGGGCAGTGCAGAGAGCTGGCTGTGATGAGCTGCAACGTTCTCAGCCAGGGCAGCTGAGAGCCAGGGGCTGCAGGAAGGACAAGAGGGTCCACAGACCCCACCACTGAGGGCCCCCAGCTCACCCCCAGCCAGTCTCAGCCTCAGGGGGCACAAAGGCATTGACAGCCCCTCCAGTCAGGATGCTCATAGAGAGCAATAAAATTAATGGGAGTAACGAAACCCCGTGCGAACCGTGACAGCGAAGCCAGAGGGTGGAAGAAAGCAAAAAAATTATGCAAAGGAGGTTTATGGGCTGATCAGAATAACAAGTGAACTGGAGCTGGAAGGGGACAGCCTGCCAGGCTAATGAGGATTATTTACCCACCATTTCCCTTGCAAATCAGCAGTGTGCTCCCAGCTCCGGCACAGGGAGATGCTCAGCACCCAACTCCACCTCGGGGCAGAGCCTGGGGAACACCCTAGGCTCCCAGCCAAGGTTTTGGCTCTGTGCAGTAAAAAGATGACTCTTGGGCGAGGGTTTCCTCCAGCCTGGCTTGGGGGGGGTCGAGCTGGGTGACTCAGGGACACAGCATTTTGCTTTTCATGGCCAGGAAAGCAAAGGAGGGTTCGTGTCATCCGCCGCTGCGGGGGGAGTCGCAAAGCACAGCAGCCAGTTTACAGTTTGGCAATTAACAGTGGTCAGAGTTATTTTTCTCATTATTAACAGGCTGAGGATCTGTCCTGTATCATGGAAGGGCCTTGAAACCCCTGTGCAGCAAGGCCAGGGGCTCAGCAGGCTGGTTGTCCTGTTTCCCTGGCTCCGGGGGATGGCCCTTTATTGAATCCAGCTTCCAAGCGGCGTTCAGAGAGTTGTCTCTTGGAGCTATTTGGGCCTTACCCATGTTTTCCAGGCCAGAACTATTCCCATATGCATGATCCATGTGTTCCAAAATATTAGTGTATTGGAAAGGTCCTAACTCAATTTCACTCTGCATTTTCCAGGCACTCATTAAAACAGTGAGCTGTGAAATTCTGCTGCGGATTCCCCCCGGCTCAATTTGTGTCTGGGCTGGAGGAACCTGGAGGAGACCCATCCAGCATATAGAAGCATAGAGGACACCCTCTTGGGGTGCTGTTTGGAGTCTCTTGCAGGGTTCCCAGCACCACTGGTGAAGTCACAGTTTTTTCCATCTGAATATTCAGTACCAGACACAAGGAAATACCAAAAACTGTCTCTGTGAGAGGGATGCTCTTGGGAGAGAGATGCTCTGTAGCATCTTCCCTCTCTGCCCCCTTCTAGGTTTCTGGGAAAAGGATTTCAAGATGTCTCCCACCAGTGTCACCTCCTAACAGGACTCTGGACCAACCACCAAGGTGAAAGATCTCTGAGCTGAGGTTCTGGTGGGCACAGGTGGTTTGTAGGATGGGGGGGAGGGTTCAGCAGAGGAGATCTTGCTCCTGGAAAAGGACCTGCAGTGGGATTGTGCAGGACCTCTCTTTCCTATGGACCAGTAGGATGTGGCTCCTTGTGAAATACCTGACTGGGGTGGGCACGTGGAGCTTTTCTTGCTCTACCAGCAGCCCAGAGGAACCAGCAGAGCCCTGACAAAGGCGTGGAGAAGGGTGAGAAAGGGGGAACAAAATTATTAAGGCCATATGAACATTTTGGGGCAGGAGTCCAAGCCTGGCAGGCTGAGTGTGCTGAAACCCACCACACCCATGCCCAACAATGCACAATCAGAAGCAGGGGGCTGGAGGGCAGCTCCTCCTGGGCTAACTTTAGGAATTTGTTTCAGAGCATCATGCTGTGGGACAAGGGACATCCCAGCACAAACATTGTCCCATTGTCCCTCTGCCCCACTGCTCCCACAGTCCAGAGCTGGTGTCCAAAGAGCAGATAGAGGAGGTGGGTCAGGGTCACATTGCCAAACTTGAGGCTATCTGTGAATGTGTGAACTTGCACCACTGTTAAAAACTGAGAGGTTGATTTTGGTGATGTTTTCCCCAGGAGTTTGCTGTCATAAAGACCTCAGTGCCTCCTGGGCTTGGAGTGCCAGGTCCAGCTCTCATTCCCCTTGTGCAAACCTGAAGGAAACGTTCCTAGGGGTCAGGAAAGATGCTGCATGTTTGGAGGCTTAGACACGAAAATAGGATTTGGCTAAAGATTTCTCCCAACAAACCTTTCTCATGCAAATACAGCCCTGCTGCACGTCTTGAATACCAAATCAGTTTGTGTTTTACTGCTCAGTCTCATGTTCCCCCTCCCCCTGTCACCCACTCCCCCATATCTGTCCCTGCTGAGGATCAGCACAGGGTTTTCCCAAAACCTGGGGCTATATCATAGAATAGTAGTAGTAATGATAATAATAATAATAGCAGCAATGTTGGCCCATCAGATGTGACAGCCAAAGGCTGCTCCTCTGGGAATATTTGGCCCTGGAAACTGGGAGAAACAGAAGAAATCAGGAAGCAATAGGGCACCCAGGAATCCTGCTCCTGGTTGGAGATGAGGGTACCCGAGCATCACAGCACTGAGCAGGGGTGGGTGTAAAACCCCCAGATCAGGTCAATGACCCTTAGGCAGAAGGTCTGGAAGAGAAGTGGCATATCCCTGTCCCCCTGGTTGTCCCCAAGGAGCAGAACCTTCATTCCCCAGGACTGGAGTGGAGGGAATTGACTCTTGTCTGGCTCCGGGTGGTGCAGATCCTGCTGCAGCTGGGAGGGGATTTCCCCTCAGATGCTTAAAAAAACCCCTCTTCACTAAGTGAGCTAATATTTCATGAATAAATTGAAGTGGTCAAGTCCCATTTTGTGCAGAAGGCAGAGCTCCCTGCCCGTGAGCCTCCTTGGTACTTTCAGGGATATAAATAACTTCACAGGCTTATTCTCAGAACCTTGCAAAATAAAAGCAACATTCAGTTATTTGATTTTTTTTTTTTTTAATTTTATGCAAATGATCTTCTGTTCTGTGTTATTATGTAAACGAGCCAACTGAAATGGTAATGAGGGAACCCAGAAGTATGCATACATTAACTGCCAGCTATAGAGCTTTACACCTACAGAAATGGCACCGAGTTCCATTTCTAAGGGAGGGACAGGTGTCCTCAGGGTGAAGATTTTTCCTCTGGGACTTGGTTGCTTCTGAAGTCCCTCTATATGAAACTCTTCTTCCTCCAGACAATAGTCAGGCTTTCAATTTAAAGGGCAAATCAGCACTTCAGTCAGAAATCACTTCTTTGCAGTGTGGGAAAACGTGTTGCACTCAGTTTGCCATCAGTCTGGGCAGCAGCAGTTGACATCCCCCCATCCTCCAACAAGTCTGGCTGAAACCAGAGCCCACCTGAGTGTAGGCAGCATCAGATAACCCAGGAGGAGACTGCAGAGCTGCAGGAATATTTATTTCTCCACGCGTCCTCTGTTGCAACAGGGGAACCTATGGGGAAGTCATCCCTGCTCTGGAGCTGGGGGCAAGGAGCATTCTGGGCTGGGGCAGCTCAGGGCATGGTCTAAGGATGGGATGAGCTACACCTAGGACAACTTTTTGAACGTTTAAGGTAGAGGTAAAGCCCATTTCCAAAAGCATGCTCCAATGAATCCCATGGTGAGACTCAGTGGACTTGAGAGTTCTGCTTCCCTGCTCTGCTCCAGCCTGCTGCAGGCAGAAGGTTGGTAGAAAAACTGCTGTGAGAAGAGCAAGAAAAGTTTTATCTTCATTTTCTACACCCTTCAAGAATATTCAAGAATATTCTGACAGCATCAGAGATTCTCTCTTTTCTCAGACACCCTGAGCTCAGCTGACAAGGGAACCATTGCCTTGGGTCCTTCCCAATCCCCACGTTTGGCAGAGATGTTTGGAGGGATTTGAGGGACAGTGAGCAGAGCTCCTGGGAAGGTAGAGCAGCTGTGATACACAGAGGTGCCTTCAGCTCTCTGTTGGGGATGGACTGCAGGAACGTTGGCCAAAGTCCAGCTCAAGAAGTCCACTGTGACTATTTGGCTCCTGACAGAGGGAACTGAACCTGTCACATAACAGCACGGAGCCCTTTTTCACCACTTGTGAACTCATCCAGGTGTCAGGAACCAGAGTGAAATCCAGGGACCTCCTGAAGGCACTGGGAGTCTGTCTGGTCCTTGATTCCAAGGCACCTTGGAAGCTTAATATCTGCAGCTTCTGTTTAATAACGAAATGAGAACCAGCAAATGATGGAAAATCTGTTACAGGAAAAAGTACTCGGAGTGCCTAGGTCTGATCCAACAGCCCCTGCAAGCCTTCTGCTGAGCTGGCTGGCTTGTGGAACAAACCCAGAGTGGTTAAAAAATGAAACCCCTGAAATGAGGCAAAAAGATCCAAAAGATGCCATTTTAGGGCTCAAAAGAAGACACCAGCCCATTAGAGCTCTGGCTATCCCCTTCCTGGTCTCTGGTGGCATCCAGCCCCAGCTCGGGTGCCTTTCCCTCAGAAAAGCTCCATCTGCCCCATCCTTCCTGCAGGAATGTGCACAACAGTCCTGTTTGTCCAGCAAGACATCAATGTCATCTCAGGCAGTGCCACAGCCTTCCCTGGTTTGTCTGCTTGTCCCGGAGGCTCTTTTCCCAGAGAAGTAATTATTTATCACTTGGAAGGCTTGGCCCCAAAAAACAGGATTTATTGCTCAGAAGCCTAGAAGCCCCTGACTTTTAAAACATGTTTAAAGTCCAGTTTTTCACACTGGGATGAGACAAATGTCACCAGCATCAGTGCCAAGGGTGTACTGAGCCCAAGGTGGAGTCAGAGACAGAGATGAAATTCTGCCCCAAGTGGATATTTAAGGTCTGGAGCTAAAATCTGTGATTTTTTTTCTGGTGGACTCTTTCCAGTCCAGTCCAAGATCTTCTGGTGTAGGCAGTGAAGCCCCAAATGGGGCAAGAAGAAAGGAGCAGAGCATTGAATTCTCACCATCACTTGGTGTGTCCCATGGTATGATGGGCGAGTGGCCAACAAGGGAATTGAACAGAAAGCTGAAATTAGATTAAAAAAAAAAAAAAAGACTTCTTTTCTGTTTTCAGAGAAACCAGGTCAGCCACAGAGCTCTGGCACGGGCAGAGGCCAAGAGTAGAGCTGGGTTCAAAGGAGGGTTGGACAAATTCAGGGAAAAAAATGCAACTTCTAGGCACAGCATTGAGGCAATGCAAGGGTCTCACAGCAATTGGTGTTTGCCAGGGGCTGGCAGAGGCCAGGCAGAGCTGTTCTACACAAAACCTGTTTGTTTCCCTGGTTTCAGGGGGTTTTCTTTGCTTCTGCATGGCAAACCTACGTGTGCCTTTGCAGGCTGCTCCTGAAACAGACCTTTGCTCTCTCCCAGTGCAGATATTTCCATCTTCTTTCTTTCAATATCTACATAGTCAGGGGGTAATTGTTTTAGTGTTTCTTTTTTATTATTATTTTTTTCTAGGGGTTTTCAAAGGACCTTTCTGGCATTCCCGGAAACATCTCAGATGTTTTGTTAAGTTATTTTCATGAAACAAAAAAACCCCTCTTGCCTCCATCTGGGAATTTGGTTAAGTGTTTTAGATATGTTTTTAACTTCTCTGCATCCCATCATCAGGCATGGATATCAGCCAACTATTCCAAGCACACAGCTCTTCAGGGATGGTCAGAATCTGGCTCTGAAGCTCTCACCTGACTTTGTTCTGATAGACATCACTCCAAGCTCCTCCTCTGCAGCTCTGATGTCTCCCAAATGTTGAGAATATCTGGAATCCTGCCCGGATTTTGTCCGTTTGGGTCCAGCTTTACCCCATCTCCATCTGGTCACCATGAGAGGTTCTCAAGGCCAACAGATTTCCTGGAGTTCAAGGGGCAGCAAGAGCTTTAGGGGGACAGGAGCAAGGACTGGGGGACCTCAAAAAGCTGGGACATGGCTGGGACATGGCTGGGACATGGCTGGGACATGGCTGCCCATCTGCAGGGGGTCTCATCAGGGCTTGCTTTAAATCCTCCTTGTTAGGAAAAGGAGAATTTTGCTGGTGACTTGCTGGTCTCCAAGGCTGGAGCAGTTCTGCTCTGGAGCCAGGCTGAGAGAATTGGGGTTTTTCAGCCTGGAAAAGGCTCCAGGGAGACCTTAGAGCATCTTCCAGTGCCTGAAGGGGCTGGGGAGGGACAAGGACATGGAGGGATGGGACGAGGGGAAATGGCTTTAAACTGGAAAAAGGGAGATTTGGATGAGATCTTAGGAGGAAATTCCTTTGGTGGCAGAGCAGGTGGTGGGGCTGTGCCCTGCCTGGCATTTCCCAGCCCCTGTCCCCTTCTCCATGGCTAAAAACAGCTTTTTCCTTCGCCTCCCTCCCACCTGCAGCCCAAAGAGAAGAGCACAGTTGCCAGTGTGTGTATGTGGATATATATTTTTTTTTTTTTAATTTTTTTTCTTTCTTTTCACACCTCAGGACATTACATTGAACATTTCAGCTTCCAGTGGAAGCAGCTACATCCCACCTCTTTTTTTTTTTTTTTTTTAATTATTATTTTATTTTTGTTTGACTTGCATCTCTTTACTTTCCTGAATGAGGAGTGCCACTAACTACCTCTTAAAACATTATTCCAGAAGGGCTGTATTCTACTGAGAGTGGCATTTTTTCTAATAACCCCATTTTCCTTTTCCCTTATGCTCACCTAAAAAGTTTCAGATTGCAGCTCATCCATCTCCCTGACACCCAAATCCCCTCTCACGTTTTCAGATTTATATATATATGTTGTTAACCCCTTATTAGCTCAGAGCATCTGGGGAGGGGAATAAAAGAGAGGAGTGAGAAAGTGCCAGGGGGTGAGTGGGATGTGGGGAGGATCCATCACTTTGGGTTGTTTTTTTGGGGTAGATTTGTCCATAAATGGGTGGGTGCTGAGCCTGTTTTCTCTCTGCAGCCTCTGCAAAGGGCTTTGTGGAGACATCTCGGTGTCACCAGGGGAAGGGGACATCTCTCCTCTCCCCAGGTCTTGCCCCAGTGCCTAGGGGGCAGCTCCAGCCTGCTCTGCCCCATCTCACCTGGGGGGTTCCTGGGGTGGGAGGAGAAGGGCAGGGATGGGGTTACAGCTCAGGATGCAGAGGCAGAGCTGGCAACACTCTGGGCCTGGACCAGTCCATCCCAGTTTCCCCCAGTACTGGGCAAGAGATTCCAGGCAGGCTGCAGGGGCAGCTGGATCAGGTGCATCAGTGCTCAGAGGTTTTTCTCTCTTATTCCTTAGAAATTTGGGGTTCATCCCTGGCACCAAACAGCTCCGGGGTACCCAGGGCAGAGGAGGGACCTTTGCTGCTGGGGCTGGAGGTGGTGAGCAAACAGGAGCCAGGTGGGGAGGGAGGGGGTCAGAAATGAAGTTATTCTCTGCAAGCTTCTGAGCAAAATCTGAACTGTGATTTGAAGCAGGTGAAAACCTCTGGGTGACATGAAGGCGATGGCTTTCTGTTTCCATCAGGCTGAGATGAAGCCTTTGCAGGGGAAAAAAACAGACAAAAAAAAAAAAATCAAAACCAAAACCCAAACAAAACGACCAACCAAAAAACAACCAACCAAAAAGAAAAATAAAAAAACCAACCCAACAAACAACCCAACAAAAAAACCCAAACAACCAAAAGCTGTATCTTCATTGAAATTTCCCTTTATTTTTCTCTTGAAACTTTCAACAGGCTGTGTACAGACCTGAGAGTAAACTACTATTGCTATTTGTTGTCCTCTTAAGAGCAAACCCCTTTTCTCATCACCATCTCACCTACCCAACGTGCTGGGGTGTTTTTTCTTAAGTTTTATTCTTTCTTCCCCTTCTGTGCCTGTGGCTTTTGATTCCAACTCGCAGGCAACTGCTTCACATCAACAACAACAACAAGAAAGCAACTTTGGCAGGAGCTGCCTGAAAGGATCCGTGTGGGAGATGTTCAATGAACTTCCTAGCTACCAATAATTCCAGTTGGCTGCTTCTCCTTGAGCTGCATCCTCCCAGCATCGGGCTGTGGAAGTGGTCAGTGCCCCAGTGCTCCCAGGGGCTCCACCAGCTGCACCAGACTTCCCTGCCCAGTGGGTTTTTGGGAATAGGGAAGTGGGAGAAGTTTGTTGGTTCTTTTCCTTATTTTTTTCTTTTTTTTTTTTTTTCTTTTTTTTTCCTTTTTTTTTTTTTTTTTTTTTTTCCCAAAAGGAAGCAACATCTAATATTTAAATATTTAAATATTTAAATATTTATTGCCATTTCTGGACACACACACATCAAAAGTAATAAAACTCTGGATGGAGGGAGATTCGGATTCCCAATTATTTTGCCTCGGCAAAGCTAAAAAAAAAAAAAAAAAATTAAAAAAAATTTAAAAATCCCAACTTTGTTTGTGCATTCTTATGGCAAACACAATGCCAACAATGGGCAAATAGACAGCATAATAAATAGCACCACAATGCTGACATAAAGGCCTTTCTGGTACTGCATACAAAATATAAACTGTGCCATGCCATTATTATTCCAGAGCCCTTGCTGAAACAGTGCAGTTGAAATTCCACCCCCAATGTGCACCTAATCAGCCATTCAGAGCCCCTTAATGACTTGTCAGTTCTTTGCCCTGCCATTTTCTGTCCAATTAATTCTTTTATTGTGCACCGGATAAAGGAAGACAAAGGCCTTCCATGCAATAATGAATCATTAAAATTCAGCAGCTCCTCTCTTCTCCTCTTGGCTCCTCACCAGCAATTCAGGCTGGTTCGCATTCGTTATGTGTGTGGTGGTTAAAATTCACTCTACCTCAAACAAGACCTTTCAAAATGCTTAACCCTTTCCTGGGTGAAGACCTCCAGAGCCATGCTGGGAATTTAGGCACGTTAGGAAAAAAAAAAAAAAAAAAAAAAAGAGAAAAAAGAAGGAGGAGGGGGACGAGAGAGGAGGAGAAAGGCAGGCAGAGGTATTTTGGGTAAATGTTTCAATATCACGTCTCTGACAGTCACAATATTGCCCGAGCACACATCCACAAACAAATAGAGGGAGCAGGAGGGGTGCCAGGAGATGCTGGGAGGGCCGGGCCGGGGCTGTGGGCTCCGTCCCAGCATCATTTCCCCACCGGCACCGGGGGCTTTGCCCTTTCCCTAAAACCAACCCAGCCCCGGGAGCAGCAGGGAGGGACACCCTCTCCTTTAGGATTCGGAGGGGTTTGTTTTTCATCCCTAATTGGTTTAAGATAAAATGAAAGGAGCCAGCTCTTAAACCTGGACGTGTGTGTCCAACTGGCTTGATATTTGGTTTGTTTGTTTGTGGGGCTTTGGGTTTTTTTTTGTTTTGCTTTGTTTTGGGGTTTTTTGCACATCTTTTGTTGTTGGTTTTTTTTGGGGGGGTTGTTTGGTTTTGTTTTTTGCGTGGGCTTCCCTAAATCAGGTCAAAACCACCACCCCAGTTAAACCAGTGACACAGAGCTGCACAGCCATATGGGAGCAGCTTAACAGGGGTCAGTGGGAACAGCAGAGGCTCTTCCAAACCCTGGGAATTTAGACCCACTTTGGGCAGCACCCACTGCCTTCATAGATCATAGAATCATAGAATTCCAGACTGGTTTGGGTTGGAAGGGACTTTAAAGCTCATCCAGTGCCACCCCTGCCATGGGCAGGGACACGTCCCACCAGCCCAGGGTGCTCCAAGTCCCATCCAACCTGGGATAGCAGGGATGGGGCAGCCACAGCTGCTCAGGGCAACCTGGGCCAGGGGCTCAGCACCCTCACACTAAAGTTTATCCAAACTATTTTGGAGCAAGAACCCCTGGACTGGTGGCAGTGGCCACCCCACCGGTGACACTGGGGCCCTTAGGACAAGCAGAAGCCTTGGGTTTAGTTTTATTTTCTGAGCTTTGCTAAACGTGGGGTTTCTTTCAGTGCAGATCAGGTGGTTTTATAAAAATCTGATGCCAGGTGTTTTCCTCCCCGTGCAGCAAGGTTCTGCAGGAAAATAAACTCACTTTTTACCTAAGCCACAAAACCAGTCGCAGCCCCGCTGCCCAAATCCACACCTCTCTGCAAGGGGAAAAAAAGACAAGACAAAAAATTCATGGCCTGAGACCCACCTGGGCTCAGGAGCAAAGGGCTGTTGTCCCCCAAAAGACACTCACCTGAAGGGAGCAACCCCTTCAGGGCATCAGATCACATCCACAGGGATTGCCCAGGGCTTGCAGGGTGGCAGGAGAATGAAGCCATTTGGAATAAACACCATTTTCTGTGGTTTGGGCTCTGGGGGGACTATTTTTAGCTCCTGCTGACTCATTTGGGAAATAGCTTCCCCTCCCCAAGCCTCATCCTTTGCCATTTGGTGCCATCCTTAATTCCTGTGTGTAGCACACATAAAGTGAACTCAAAATGACAGCAGGCTGACTCAGTGGGGAGGTGGTGGAGGAGATGGGATTAGGGCTGGACCAGGTCTCCCTGGCTCCCACAGTCCTAAACAGCTCCCTTCACTTCATTAATTAGGGTCCCATGTGATGAACTCCCAAAAAAACCTTGTGGAGCCTCTGCAGAGTCTCCAGAGCAGCAGAGCAGTGGTGAGGAAGGGGATGTTGTCTCTCCTGGGAGCTGGGGTTCCTCTGAGCATCACCAGGGAGCTGGCAGGAGTTGATGGGAAACTCCCTTCTTCCATTCCCCAGAAAGGGAGTCTGGAGCCCTTTGGCTGCTGAAATGCTTGAAAATTCACATTCAGCCTTAAAAAAGAAAGAAAAAAACAAAAATTATTGCACCCAACCTGATGCTTTTGAAGGCTGAAAACAGGGGGAATATCTGTGTTCACCATGTCACCTCCTCAGCTCACCCAGCCTTGTCCCAACAGCTCCAGTGGCCACCAAACCTTCCCGTGGGCTCCCACACTGCTGCTCCTGCTTCCAAATCCCTCCAGCTTCACACAGCAACAGAGCTCTGCCCTACCAGGACCAGCAGTCACCACCAATCCCTAGGCAGGGAGGAGGAACAGACTCACATGGAAGTTTATTAAAGATGAGCACTGTCACAGAAATGCCACTTGAGAATTTCTGTGCTGCAAACCTACTATCCAAGTGCAGGAAACGTGTTACACGAGTTGATGTCACTCCAGGAAAAATTATAAGAAGGAGGATGGGAAGGGACTTCTTCTTTTTTTTCCACCATGCAGCAGGAATGTGGACACGGTCTATAAAATCAATTTCCTCTTTCCTACTAAGCAGTGCCCTGAGCAACTCAGATAAATAGCAACATTCATTATTCTCTGCACCGAATATACATGAATTTTTTTATTTTTTTATTTTTTTTTTTTTAAAAAAGGAACTTTTACCGCTTGTGTATTCCTGCAATTATCTTGAGAACCCTTTTTTGTTGACAGCCAAGGGTCAAAAGCCGGTCTTGGTTTCACCTGATCTCATTGACTTCTGCAGAGACATTCCAGATTCACGCCAACACAAGAGCCAGCAGAGCTGAGCTGGGGCCACACAATGCTGCCATTCACGTCAGCTCATGGAAAATCACTTCTCTTTCTGTGCCCGATATCTGCACACAAAAGAGGAGGACAATGCATGAAAATGCATTTTGACAAACAGCCTTAATTGGAAATCAAAATGCTCTCCTTCCAGGAGAAACCTTTCCCCCCCGGCAGTGGTTTTCTCCCAAGGCAAGAAAACGGGAGACTCGGGTGTTTGAGCATGGGGAGTGAACCTGTGGTGGGTGCTCTTTGAAATCCCCAGCACACCCTGGAGCCTGAGTCACCAGATTATTCAGGCCAGTGAATTTTACCTGCTTGTCACCTTCCTCACCACCCAGTTTGTGACACTTTGGGATTTCACTCGCCAGCAAACCTGCAGCCAGTCGCCCCGACTCTGAGGGCAGCAAAACCAAAAGTTGAATATTCAATGCCAACTACTCAAACAGGAGCTGCAGAGGGGTCCCCAGGGCTCTCATTACTCCTGGTACCTACTGAACAGCACACATCTATCACCTCTCCTGGTTGCAAATATGAGCAAAAGCCAAATTGATTTTGCAAAGCATGTAGGAAGCAAAAGAAGCACCAAGCAAGCACGGCTGAAAACAAAGGAGATTTAAAACCTGCATCTTGGGGATGTGCATCTCCTCAGCTGCCAGGCTGGCCTGGGGGCCCCACGACCATCTCAGCACCCCCCAAGGCAGAGCCCAGTCCTGCACAACCCCCCTGGAGCTGCTGGACCTGCTCTGTCACCTACATGTCCCCCCCAGTGCCAGGGTGGCAGGGCTGGCACGATGCACCAGGACCATCCCTGATCCTGCAGCTGGGACCCATCCTGCTGGGTGCACAGACCCCCATCTGAGCCAGAGACACTTGGGTGCAAATTTTTTTTTTTTTTTTAACTGCAGTTATTTGCAATGCCCTCGTGTTTCAACTCAGTTTGAAACAGGAATCCGAGTATCAGTAAAGTTGGTGTAAGCTTTGCTTTCAACCCCAAGAAGAAATTAAAGATAAGCACTTAAATTCCCAGCTCACCCTTTTTTCTTTCCTCCCCCCCCACAGTGTGTGACCTTGGAGAGGGCACACTCAACAAGCAGAAGAGACACAGCCAAAACACATCTAATTTTTGAGCACAAGTTAGGATAAGACTTAAAATTCACACTGGAACTGGAGGGAAGGGAAAAGTGGAAAGAAAGTCTCTTCTGAAAGTTATTCTGCTGCCTTGGCTTATAGTGTAATAAAGTCATTTTTTGCCAGCAGTTTTGTAAATGAGCACAGAGAAAATGGTGTCCAGTTACAGACACTCTGGCAAGATAGCTCCTGGCAGATCCTGCAAACAGCAAATTTGCCTTGGGACTCAGTCCTTCAGACTTTGTTAATGTTCTTGAGCTTCATTAATTGTCATCACATTTATTTTCCCCCACATGAAAACATTTTCCACAGGGCTTGCACTGAAGCTGAGCCCTGAGCACGTTCCTCAGGCTGAATTTCTCTCATCCCAACTCTTCCCTCCCACAGAGGGCCCAGCCTGAAGATCTTGCACCAGTTTTTTCTGAGCTGGGGAAACCAAACTGCAACTTCATTTATATAAGAAAAAATAAAACAAAACCGATGTAACTATGTTAATGACTGCATTTAAAAAAAAAAAAAATCAACAACCACTACATGCAACATGTAATTTTGTTGCTATCGAAATTCAGAAACATTTACAGGGGCTCACCAACCAGAAAAAAGGATTTGTTATTGTAAAATTCCTATGTGCTGTACAGAACAAAATGAACCCGGGACTAAAACCATGCAGTCTGACCTTGCAAAGCCTTCCTCATGTGAGCAGTCTCAATGAAATCCTATGAAATCCTTGGGATTACGGATGTGGAAATGCACTTCTCAAGGAAGTAAAGGAAAAAAAAACAATTAAAATCTCCTAGCAAGACATTATTTAAGCACCAGGAATGGGAGCAAGAAAAACAAAACCAACCAAAAGCAACATATTAGGAGAAAAAAAAAAAAAGCCTCGATCAAAATTTGATCAAAATATTTTATTCTGAATAGCCTGACTCTTTCAAAGCTGCTCTCCGCATTTCTTTTCAGCACAGAAATAGGCTCAAGCAGAAAGAAAACATCACACGTTCTTGATAAAAAGCAATTTTTAATTTTATCAAATTGATCTGTACAAAAGTTAGCATTGCTTAGTCAGAAGCTAGTGAAGAGAACAGATAAGTAACAGCCAAAGTCTTTCAAACTTTATACAGAAAAATAGATTGCATAAAAATGAGTTCTCTATTTTCGCCCACCCCCATGTCCCCCAAAGGAAATATGCAAAAAATATTTTTAGAAAAAGAGTAGGAAACGTAGAAAAGGTAAAAAGATGATAACCTCTGAAATGTGTTTAGATTTACAAAGTTCTTAAAGGCACGAGTTACCATAAAATAGATGGTTATTATATGCTCAGCATACAATGGAAGAAGTAGAAATATATCAATGAAATATTAGTCTAAAACTAAGTACCTAAATTTTTTTTTTTTTTTTTAGTGGAGAAGATTTTAGTTTCACAGCTTGATGGATGACATCTTGTCCCTAGAAGCCAAAATTAAAGCAGAAGTTGATAAATTTCTCATTAAATTACATCTTCCTAGAAAGTAGTCCTGGTTCTGAAAGTCTACACAGACTCTGCAATGCCTTAAATCCAATTTGAAACCCCCAAAGCAGGTCGCCAGAAAAATCACCTGCTCCTTTTTGCAATCATTTTAGCCTCCCCTTTTAATTAGTAATACCCACCCCCCTCAATATTTTGCATTCCTGGTTGAGTTTCGTGTTGGTGACCAGGTCTGTGCTGAGCAGATTTGGTCAGTCCCTCTCTTAGCCCCGACTGCTGCAGCAGTTCCAAAAAAAAAAACCCAAAAACCAACCAAAATCTCTAGACTCGTAATACCATTTTATTGTATCATCTCCACTGGTTTGGTGCTCCCTTCCCACCCCGTCTTTAAAATCTTTTAAAATTCTACTTTTTGCACAGAATTACTTCATTAATTAAAAGACAAAATAATACAGAACATAAATACATATTTAACAGATTTTAAAAAAAACCCCAACACTTTAAGCTTCAAAAAAAGAAAAAACAAAACAAAAAAAAACAAAAACAAAAAAAAAGAGAAAATGTTAATTACAGCCAAACCTTGCTTAGAAGAACTCTTGACTAAAAAATAACAAACACTTCAGACATTTAATTGGTTGGTCCCACCAGACTTGTTTGTTCCCACGAGATTGTTCCATGGAATCACTGGGTTTTCGGGTTTCATCCGCATTGGTCCGAGTGAGTTCTTGCCCTCAAGGTTGGTCCGTTCCTCACATTGCAATAGACCCTTAATGTCTCAAACAGCTTTTTGTTTCTTTTCTTCCACCACCCCCCCCTCCATTTCCACCTCCCTGCTCCACTTTTGCACATCTCAAACTTCCGTGATGAGTAAATTCAGTTCAGTCCTCACAGAGGAGTCGAATGGGTTTTGTCCTTCATTTATTCAAAAAGGAATCGCTGGTCCTTTTTTTTCTCATTATTTCTCCTGCTTTTTTTTTTTTTGTTTTGTTTTAAATTCTTTTTAATTTTTTTTCTTTTTTTTTTTCCTTTTTTTAATGGGATTAATTAAAGAAAAATAGAGCTCTGTCCTTTCGGAGAGTTTTGAAGTGAGGGGACACCCAGTCAGTCGCAAGAGTTCCCAGTGGCTCAGGAGGCACTTCGGAAACGATGGCGGCACTCCCCGCTCTTCGTCTTCTTCATTCCTTCATTAGTGCATACATCGGGGAAGCCCTCGGGGGCTCCAACCATCCTTTAAGGCCTCGTCAGGGTCGTATAGACTGGCTGGTCCCAGTTAGCAGTGGGGCTGTGGGCCGGCGGGATGGACAAACCGTTGAGGATGGGCGTCGCGTAGGGCCGGCGGGAAGAGTGGAAATAGGGATATTGGTAAATGCTGGAAGGGTAACCGGGGTAGGGGTTGTAGTAGTTGGAGCTCTGGAGGTCCGTGTAGTCACACTGGGAGCTGGAGAAGGAGGCGGCGGCTGTGGCAGTGGAGGCGGTGGTGGCGCAGGCCTGGGCGCTGTAGGAGCCGTAGTCGGAGTGCGCGGGGGAGCCGTGGGACTGATCGCTGTAGTGGCTGGGGCTCAGCTGCTCCGTTTTGATGTGCGGCCGTTGTTGGGCCGAATCGGCGGACGAAGGCGAGGCCGAGGCCGGGTTTTTGTGAGTCCAGACCTGGTTGGTCCCGCCGGTGCCCGCGGCCGAGTGGGAGTAGGAGGCGCTGTAGGAACCAGCGGCGTTGGGCCCGTGGTCAGCCGGCATGGCGGCGTGGCCGTTGAGAGGCAGGTACTGGTCAAACTCGTGGACGTCGAAGGTCTCCATGTTGTTGATGACCTCGCTGCTCAGCTCCGAGATGTCCACGTTGCTGAAGTCGATGTTCTGGCGGCCGCTCTCCACGAGGCGGCGGCCCTCGTGCTTCAGCTCCTGCTTGCTGCCGTGGTGGAGGTCAGTTTTGGGGGTGGTGGGTGGGGTGGGTGGCCCGTGGGTCTGGCCTAGGGACAAAAGGGACAAGTAAGGATTTAACAAGAGCAGCCATCAAACACAAAGCTCCTTCAAGGGTGATTAAAATCGGACCTTTCTCCCTCCTCTAATTGCGAGAGGGGAAGAGGGGTTTAAATCTACAGACCCATGTTGGAGGTGGCTGAAATCCCTTTGTGACCACACCGGGGACCGTGTCCTCAGCTGGGGTAAACCACTACATGGGTGTTGGTTCACAGCAGGGAGGAGAAGTCGGGGAGCACACTGTAACCATTAAGGTCACTCTGGGACATGGCAGGACACCTCCAGCTCCACAAACACCCCCTGACCTGGGGAACAGAACCAGGGGCTGGGTTCAGAAGGACCCACTTAGCCTCTTGGTGGGCAGCCTGAAGCCCACACAGCTCTCCTGGAGGCTCGAGGAGCCATCCTGGATCCCCAGCCAGGCTGGGAGAGAGCACAGACGTGTCTGAAGCTGCAGGACATTCGCAATCCTCCTGGAATCTGTCAACACTCGCCCTGTGCCAATTTGCAGCGGCGAGGAGAAGCGGGGAGCTTCGGGAGGAAGCCGTGTCGCCAGGACCCGCTCCCCCAGGAGCCCATCCCATGGTGAGAGGGTTATTAACCCTTATTAGCTCGCAATTAATTTTCCCCTCTCCTGGGCCAGCTAGTAAACCAGGTTCCCTGTGCTTTGGAGATTTCCTATCAGCTCTCCAAGTATTCACTCAAGAAAACCACGGTTGCCTTCACGATTGGGTGCAAAACCACAGCTCTTGGGATACCGACTCCTGCTTTTGGATGCTCCCTCTCCCATCGATATTCATCCAAGGGATATATTGAGCCCACACCCACCAGCGGGTTCTTATCCCAAACCCAAGCTCCTAGGATCTACAGGTATTTTTTTGAGGGCCCTTTACCTGTGTGGTCGCCGTGATGGTGGGACTCAGCCATGCCACCCAGCCCGCTGTCTGCTTTGTAGATCTGTGTCCCTGCGTGGTGGCTGAGCTCAGCTCCAGAGTCGGAGTCACTTTGCCCAGCTTTTACACTTTTCCTCCTCCGTGGCTGGTATTTATAATCCGGGTGATCCTTTTTGTGCTGGACCCTGAGCCGCTCAGCTTCTTCCACAAAGGGACGTTTCTCATTTTCGCTTAACAAACTGGATTTCACACATATAGATATTATTTTTTCAATATGGAGAGAAAAAAAAATATCCAAAATTAGTGTCTTTTCCCTAGAAGTTTTCAGCTTATTGTCAGACTTGCAGCCCCACTCCCCATACACTGATGTGAGCAACCAGAAAGTAAAAAAAAGAAAAAAAAAAAAAAAAAGCAAAGTCGTGCTGAAAAAATGTACTAAAACACTAATTCCAGAAGCACAGAAGACACCAACTACTAAAAAATAGTGATAACTAACCAAAACGAATCCCCCCACACCCCTTCTTAAATGCCTTCCTCAAATATTATTCCTGTATTTGTCCTACAAATGCCACCCCCTCGCCTCAGCAAACAGGGCTGCCCAATTTCAGCTTTGTTTGGTGCTTACAAAGAAACCACGAAGGCAACAGGGTTGGAATTATTTCTTTCAAAACTCTTTCCCCCCGTCACCACCCGCCTGAACCCCTCTCTGCAAACTCTTGGGAGAGTCTCAAACCGCAGCGGGAGCATCGCTGGCCCGAGATGCAGGTTTGGGACAGCCAGACACAACCAAATTTTAACCACACGGGAAAACGTGTCTCGTCGCAGAGCCTTGGAAAGCCGAGAGCACTCAGATGCTGCCCAGCAAAAAAAAAAAAAAAGTTTGCATCGGTGGGCAGCACTGAGCACGAAAGCACGCAGATAAGAAGGGAAACTGGAAAGTGGATTAAAATAACTGCTAGAAATCGGCTTGGTCCGTCTTACAGCTTGTTAAGCGGCAAGTAAGCAAGCCCGGGGAAAAACAGAAAGAACTTTTAGAAATAAACACGCTGGAAAAGAAACAATTTTTTTAAAAAAAAGCTCAGTCTCCGAGGGACATGGGAAAACCCGGGCGGGAGAGGAAAGGGCCCGGGCTGCACATCTCGGTGATGGAGAAGAGAAAATCCACGGGTGTCAGAGCGCGGGGCTGGAGCCGCGGGCAGTGGGTACCCACGCCCCTGCGCGGAAACTTTTTGGGAGCATGGACGGGAGTGTCCTTTTGCAGCGAGCCCACACGCTCCGGGGGATTTCTGCCCTTCAGTTTGAAACTGAGGAATCCCCGCGCTTCAAGAATCCCCCCGCGGGTTCAGACAGGGGAAAAAAAATAGAGATTTAACGGAAGGGGGGAGTTGGGAGGGCGGAGAGCGAAAGATATTTTTGAAAAGCGGTGGGAGAGGGAAGAACCCAGCCGCGCACCCCGAGGCCAAGACCCGTCGCCTCTCCGGACAGCCCNCCGCCGGTGCAGCGCGGGGGGCGAGGTGCCCCGCGGAAAGAGATGCGCGGAGCGGTGCCCCACGGAGAGGGATGCGCGTCCCGGGACTCACCGCCAGAGTTTGCCCAGGGTCTTGCTGAGTTCGGCGTTGTGAAGATGAGGGTATTGGTCGGCCAGTTTCCTGCGGGCAGCCTGCGCCCACACCATGAAGGCGTTCATGGGCCGCTTGACGTGGGGCTTGGCCTTGAGCGATCCGTTGCCCCGGACGGGCATGGGCACCAGGCTCCAGTCGTAGCCCTTCAGCACCTGCGAGACGGCGTCGCGGATGCAGGCGGGGAACCGCTCGTCCACCTCGGCCGCGTCCACCTTAGCGCCCAGCGGAGCGGTACCGGGGGGACGCGGAGCAGGAGCGGGGGCGCAGCCCAGACCCTCGGAACCGGCGGGAGAAAGAGGTGAATCGGAGTCCGAGTCCACGTGGGACATGGAGCTGGTGGTGCCCGCGGGGCTGCACGGAGCCTCCAGGGCTTTGTCGTGCTCCTCGGTCATGTTGAGCATTGGTGGTGGCGGGGAGCGGGGCTGCGGAGCTCGGTGGAGGGTGCCGGGTACTGGGTACCGGGGCTGCGGGGCTCGGTTGCGGGTTGCTGTGCACTTTCCATGGGCCCGCTGTGGTCTGGAAGTGGGAGCGGTGGCGGCGGGACGAGGCGGCCGGGGACTCCGGTCCGTCGGGGCACACCGGGCGTTTGGTGCCCTCCGGATAGCAGGTTACTTTTTTTTTTCCTGCGAATGGAGTTTCGGGGGAACTCCGTGTGTGGCAGAAGCACCGGTGCCTCCCGGTTGCAAGCGGGGCAGGAGCTGCCCGTGTGTCCCCGCAGCCGGTGCAGCCCCCCCGGGCCGCCGTGCCCTCCGCGCATCCCCGAGCGCATCTTTCCTCCAACAGGGAGAGGAAAGCGGGAAATTGCTGAAAACAACCTAAACGAGCCTCTCCGCCTCCCCTCTCCCCGTCTCGCCTCTCCTCTCCCCCACCTCCAGGCTCGGTCCCGCAACACCGGGGACCCTCCGTGGTCGGGCGGGGTTGGGGCTGCCCTGGCCGCCTCCCGCCCGCTACCGGCGGCTTTGAAGCGACCAGAGAAGGATGCGGTACCTCGGGGTGAGCTTTTGGGTCTGTAGAGGGGTGTTGTGGTTGAGTTTGGCCGTAAAATCTCCCTCGTCAGCTCCGGGTGCGGGGCTGCGAGCCTCGGGCCCTTCTGTAAAGAAAAAAACCAAAAAAACCAAAAACAAAAAACACACAAAACAAAACCAAACAAAAACACCCAAACAAACAAAAAACAAAACCCAAAACCAAAGCAACCAAACAAAAAAAAAAAACCAAACCCACCACAACTCGTTTTTTAAAAGCTCTCCCTGCTCCGTTCGGAGAGCTGCCCCTCTCCAAGCGAGCCCTAGTTTTGAAGCATTTATTTGGAGCATTTGATTCCAATTATCCAAGGAATCCAGCCTTCTAATTGCGACTGGAAAAAAAGCAACTCCCCAAATTCCAGTTTTAGCCGCTGATTTCTCCCCCTCTCAGCCCTGCTACCCCTTGGAAAAAAAAAAATAGAGTAAAATACAAAATTTACAGGGGAAAAAAGTAGAATTTTTGCGAGTGCTTCAAGCGTGGCAGCATTTTAAAACTAACAGGAACGTGGGAGGTTTGAGTGCATTTTGTTTAATTACTGCGATGTGTAACATTTAAATAAAGTGCACACGTTGAATTTAAATGTGCCTGAAAGTCCATATGCCTGTGTGTGAAAATGAGTATCTTCCAGTGCAAAGCAGGACTGGATTTTATTTTACAATTCTTTTATGTCCTTATTAGTAACTTTTCAAGATTTAAGCTTTCACGTTGCCGAGTCACCAAGTGAGTTGCCTTTAGGCAAGGTTTTTTTAAGTCTAATTTTACAAAGTGTTTCTTAAAATATTGTCTGTAAGGCTCAAGGTATACTGTAAAAGTTGAACTTGCAGGTGAGGGTGAATTGAACTTATTTTCCCTGGGCTCCTCACCGGTGGTTTGTGCTGCTCCTGGACTCTTCACAAAACTGTTTTTCCCTTCATGTGGCATATTATTAACATGCATTTCTTTAATGACTGTCTCACAGGTTTTTATTAAGCTTACCTCACTGAAATTCTGTGAGAAAATTGTGTTTTATCTGTTGTAAAGATCCTGAGTCAGAGAAACTATCCCCGTTTTTAGTCCATCTTTTCAAAGCCAGTCTCTCCTGCAGGATACCTTCCCGGGAAGATTTGAACCTCATCGTGTGACCAAGGCTGGAAAGGGATCTCTGGGACACTCAGTACTTTGGGACAAGCCCGTGGAGGTAGGAATAGAAACAAGAGCTCTTATTTTCTGATCCCTGCCTTCAACTGCACATCAAATTCCTGCAAAAGAAGACTCCAAGGACAGCAGGCATTAGACATTGGTTTTCTTCCCCCCTGCAAGCTGCTGCTTTTCAGGGCTCCCTGGCTCTGCCTGAGGCATGGAACTGCATTTCCCAGCCCACACACTTGAATTCCTCTTTGTCCAGTGCAGGTAGAAGGAGGAGGACAACTTGTAATTACTTCCCCTTCCTCCAGAGATGGGCATGAGGAAGAGGTAATGCTTGGAACCTGGTGTCCTGCTTGGTGTCTGCTTTGGTGACCTTGCACAAACCATTTCATGTCTCTGAGTGTCAGTTCTCAGCTGAGCTGGTGGAGGGAGCAGTGTTGCCCTGACTCACACAGACTGATCCGAGTGGGGCTGCAAGAAGCTGAGGTGAAACTTCAGCAGCTCCAGTTTCCTGAGAAGCTGATTCATCCATGAGATGTGATGAGATTATACTGGGACAGCAAGTTGGTTCAAGGGTCATCATTAGTTTTACAGGGTCGTATGTCCAAATTTTGTATGACTAAGTAGCAGTGCTGTTTGAACAGGGATGGGCAAATGATGGAGCCCAGGGCAGGTCTCAGTAATCCCACAAGCTACATCACCTAGACCTGGCCAAAGACTTCTGTCTTTACCCAGTCAGCTGCAGGGTGGCCCTGATGTTCAGATTTCCAGGAAAAGGGTGCAGCTCTGGAAGGTAAGAACTGAGATTTCCATTGCCCAATGGAGCCCTAAAAATTGTACCCAAGTAGGGCACAGCTAGAGGGGATCTGGTGGTACAGCTGCCTGTCAGTATTGCTTCATTTCCTTTGAAGTCTGACACAGTCTCTAGTAAAGTTCCTGGTCAGCTCACACTGGTGTTGCTGGGGATTGGGCACTGTAGAGGAGTTCTGTTCTGTATGCTTGGCTCCATCACTTTGCCATTTGTCACCTGGGAACTCTCAAAATCCCCATGGGATGGAGGTGACTTGATGTCCCATCCCAGTTCTCTGCTGTGCCTGCTTGTTATGCGGGAATAACTGTGTGTGCGTTGCCTTCAGAGCAGCCAGAGCCCTGCTGATGACAAGGAGGAGAGATGTCACCTTCAAGAGAAGAAAGGGAAGGCACTTTCAGAGCATGGAGGGCACCTGGGAACCACTGCACATGACAGGATATGTTCTGCAACAGGCACATGTGCTGCACTCCTTCCCTGGCTGGGTGGAGGCCCAGCCCTGAGGTGGGCTTTTTATCCCTTAATCTGATCAAGTGGTGAAGTTATCATTTTTCAAAAAAATTGGCTACCTTTGAACTGCCAGGAGTTTTTACATGGGAATTTCAAAGAGCAAATAGAAAGAGGCTTACAGGGGAAGAAAAAACAACCCCTGATCAGATAAGAATAACCTACACGTCGCGTTGCAGTAAGCCTCTGACATCTGCAGGATTAATGCTCAGAGGATACAGCCCTTTGGTGGCAGCTCAGAGGTTGCTGTGAAATAATGCTCAGTCCTCTTCAGGAAAGCTCCTGATATCTGAAAAAAACCAAACCAAATCAAACCAAAAAAACAGCAAAAACAAACAAAAAAAACCACCCCTAAACCAACAAAACCTGAATAACCTGTGGTAACTTTCAACTAATTTCAGTCAACAAATCAGCAGCAGAACTGAAAAGCTTTGCTTTCAAGATGAACTTTAGTGATGGGTCCAATCCTCTGTGTGCTTGGGAAGGCTCCAGCACACCACCAGTGCCTGCTCACGCAACTTTCAGTCTAAATTTATGTTGCTCAGCTGCTTGCAGATTAGTTTAGGTCCAAAATTTGTCTTCTGTTCACATGAGATGAGCTTTGCTGCTCTGAACAATTCAGGAATAAAAGGGACAGAACCATTCTGCAAATTTTAAGTAACACCTTGGGTGTTTAGTCCTTGGAATTTCCACAGCTCCCACCAGCATGCTTAGCTGTGCTCTTGAAATCCTTCTTTTCACCTGTACAGCAGGAGTGGAAAATACCTGGGTGCTGTCATAACAGTCACTCTGTGCTCCCTTCAAGATTTTATTGCACAGCCTCATCCACAGCCTGTGTTTCTGTGGATTATGAAGATCTGGGGACTTAAGGCTCCCATCACTGTGAGCAGATGCAAACTTCCACCCCTTGCACAGCTGCTGCATCCTGCTGAGAACAGGGGGGAAGGAGAGAGGCTTAAATATTAGTTTAATATTAGTTTTTACAGTGATAATGGAGTGCCCAACCTCTGGCATCCCTTCTTTTTCTGGACAGGAGTAGTTTGGCAGCTGTGTGACAAACTGTGGAGGACCATGTCCCCCTAGCAGCTCAGTTCCAACCCACGAGCCCATGTTACCTGGTGTTGATACAAGAAACTCTGCACACCCGCACTGAGCAGGACTCCACTGACCTCTCTCCAGCTTGAAATGCAGGAGATGAGGAGTGCATCGGGTTCCTGAGCCTTTTTCTAGGCTTCAGCATGGCAGCAGGTATCAGAGGGAAAAGGACATTCATTTTTAGAAAGCATTGACTTCAGTGTGAGTCAAAGGCAGTGAGGGCTCCATGAAATCTTTACATTTGGCCTGGTGGGGAATTTCTGCTAAAGTAAAAGAATATAACCCTTACTAAAAATTAACTATACTTTTTAATGTTGTGGTTTGGTTGGTTGGTTTTTTGTTGGGGTTTTTTTTTTTAGTATTCAAGAGAGGGGAGGAAAAAAAAAAAGTTAACTAGGGGTTTGTTCTGAGTTTTTATCTTGAAGCTGCACATTGTGGTGCTGGCAGCTTAAGACCTGAGGGGGAAAGCAATCACACCCGACAGGGATGGACACCTCTTTCAGTCTCAGAAAACAGGCACACATAGAAACCAAAACCAGTGGAAAGGGAAAGATATGCCAGTGTGTTATTTCTGGTCAAATATTCAGAGATACCAGCAACAAACCAAACTTTGCTGTTGCGCATCAATAACTCACAGGTGAGAGTCTGGCACAAGATCTTTTCCTTCCTCCTGCCCTGTGCAGGCTGGGCAGCATCTTTTCAAAATGATGCAGATATACAACTCTGTTAATTATGATTCCTGTGATTATTAATTATTTGTCCTATGGTAACACTTAGGAATCCCTCTTCTAAATCAGCACTGCTTCATTACAGATGCTGTACAAATACAGAAGGAAAAAAAAAAAAAGAAGAAAAAAAAAAAGAAAAAGAAAAAGGTAATTCTTCCTCCGAAAATCCTTTTCAGCCTTAATCTTGCTAACCTCGGAGTGAAAGATCAGATTTCCACAGGGAAGGATGAGGGATTTTAATGGAAAAAATATTACCTCGGGGAAAATTCTAACTGGTAGAAGGAAGCTCCCAAATTCTTTGCAAGATTCCCCACCTCCCATTTAGCAAACGCAGCTGAATGCTCAGAGGGTTTGTGTATAACTGCATTATCCATAACTGAATGTATGTTTTCTTTAGAGGCGTCCCCAAATGTTAATGCTGCTTTACAAACCAGAGATTTCTGCACACATTCACTTGCTCTGTTTTATTTAAACCCAATTCCTGGCAGCCAGAGGGGCGAAAGCCTAGACCTGAATGAACACAGAGTAATTTAGGGTGCCAGGGACAGCAGGGTTGAGGTGCTGGTGGGGACAGCTGCTGGGTGCTGTGACAGTAAATGCTTGTTTCTCTGGCACTTTTGCAGCTGTTTGGAACACAGCAAAATAGGGTCGGGAGGGGGGGACGTGGCGGCGCGCGGTTTGTTGAATGAAGATCAGCATCAATGATGCCTCAGCGCCTGCCTGCAGGCCTGACATTTATGAATCACTTTCCCTTTGAGACTTTCAGGGGCTCAGAGCCTCCCTCTTCAATATCTTGCTTGCCTTACGTGCTCAGTTTTTCACATTGTTTTTCTTTTGGACGCTCGGCTTTAAAAAGGGGGAACGCGAGGGAAAGGCGTGACCTGAAAATCAAATCCAAGCTGATGGAAAAGAGGTGAGCGAGGGGAAAAGCCCACCACAGATGATGGTCTGCACAAAGGCATGTGCCAGCAGGAAATCAGAACAGGAAGCAGGTCACTTGATGTCCTAATCTACCATTTTATCACACGTTTTCCTTTAGAGAGTGATCCATCTTCCGCTGAAGCCAAAGGAAAGACTTTCATCCACTTTTATCATGGTTGGATCAATCCCTTAGAATGAAAACATTTTTGTGCCATTTAATAGACTTAAAACCTCACAACTCGTGTTGTTGCAAGGTGCTAGTGACATACAATGTCCCCAAACCTGGGGTTCTCTGAGCTGGGTGTTCACTCCCATCCCACCCTGCACATCTGGCAGGTCTCAGGGAGTTCTGCACTGAAAACCATCCCGGCTCCGTGTTCCCTTCCAAGCTCCATTTATTTATTTATTTATTTGCCAAATCTTTAGCCTAAACCCTCCGCTTTTCCTCAGTAATTTCCTCAATTATCCTGTTTGTTTTACAGACATTTCCACTTAATGTGGAATTTGCCATAAAACTTTCCTCAAGACCCCACAAAGGAAACCATTAGCTTACATCTATTTAAATTTATCAGCCAAACCTCATGGCTAATCCAAAGGGAGAACGAAACTGCTGTATACCAGAGGCATTCAACAAATAGCTTATTTTTCTTTCCCTATACAATGCACCATTATGTAGGGGTTTTTTGTTGGTTTTTTTCTTTCTTTTTTTTTTTTTTTTCCTAAGAAGAACAATGAAAGCAGCAGTGATGGGAAACTGGAAAAACAAAAGAGGCATTTAGAAGGGACCGGTTTACAGGCTGAAAGGCATTGAATAATGTTACACCTGATAACAGATACTTTCTCAGAGCCCATCGCAGGGTTTGGAGCTCGGTGGCGTTTGCTCCTGTGGGGTTCGCGGAACCCGTCCCAGCGCATCGCTGGCTGCGCGGCTGCTTTGTAGGAGCAATTTTGCTAAAAAAAACCGCAAACAACCCAGTATTTATGAACTCAACACGGAGTCAGCTGCTTGATGGTTATGACCATCCGTAGTAGGGAATCATAGCGGCTTCGGAAGCTGAGAATATTGAGGAATTTCACTCAAAATTCCACCTCGGGGATGGAGCCCCGGTACAGAGGGGCTGAGCTTGGGGGGGTGCGGACCCACAGACGGCCCCGATTTCCTCGGCTAGGAGGGGGATGAAAGGTTTCGGTCCCGGTTTCTTTCTGGTTTTGTGTTGGGTTTTGCTTTTTGGGTTTTTTTGTTTTTGTTTTTTTTTCACTTTGCTCTTTCTCGCCGCTTTTCCAAGGGCCGCGCAAACTCCATTTTCCCACAGATCCCTCCAAGTGTTTCCCCTTCTCCCCCACCAACTCACGCCTCACCCTCTTCTTTCACCCTTCAAGCCCGACCCGAACCCGATCCCGAACCCGAACCCGGCCCGGCGGGGGGTGGTTGATGGGCGGGCCGGGCCGGCCCCACGCATGCTCGCTGCGGGTTCCGATATGGCGGCGCCCAGCGCGGGGTTAAGGCAGCGGCGGGCGGGGGGCGGGAGCTCCCCCGCAACTCCGGAGCGTTCCGGTGCGGGGCCGGTGGGCAGGGGGCTGGGACCCCTGTTGCCGGGCACCTTCTGGCTGACCCGCATCGTGTTGCTGCGATCCATAGCGCTGCTTTACTGTGAGTTTTCGGGCGCTGCCCTGCACCTCTTTCCTCCCTCCGCTATCCCCGGAGGAGCCCCGGGATGCTGGGTTCGGAACACTGGGATGTCCGGGGGTTCCTCCATCCCTCCCGGCTTTCCCCGCTGCAAAACCTCCCCTCGGGTGGGACTCCCCCCGTGGGTGAGGGGTGAACCCCCCCGTGGTGGGTGCCCGCCCTGCCCGGGGGGGTCTGTGCTGGTGCTTTGGGGTTAGGTCCCAGCGTGGTGGGAGAAAGGGCTGTGTCTGTCTCATGGAGGTAAATTTCGTGTCAGTTCTGGTGAATTTCACTTGGTTTTTTGCTGGGGGGGACAGGGAGCCTGTGGCTGATGCTGAGATGGTGTTGGGTGAAGTTGGGGCTCCCGTGTGGGGGGAGCTGGAAGGAGAATTTGCTCGTCCCATGAGGCTGGTACCTATCAGCAGAGCTGGTAGTCCTTTTTCTTCGAGGTAGTTCAGCCATAACTCTGTAAGGGAGAAACTTCTTGTGCACAGAAGCAGGACTTCAGCATCTTACATAGAACAGAGAAATGTGGCATGCCTGGGTGCCAACACTTCCAGCTGGGACCTAGAATTGACTTGACTTTAAAATGGTTTAATGGTGAAACTTTTTTTTTTTTTTTTTTTTTTTTTTTTTTGGCAAGGAACCGTGCTTGGAGCCCACTAGTGTTCCACTTGAAAAATATTCACATTGAAACCGAAGCTGACATGTAACACACTACCTTACAAATTCTAAACTTGCCCCAGATTTGTCCACAGAATCGTTAGGATTTGTAGGCTGCCAGCCTGCTTAGATTATTTTGCATCAAAACCATGCAGGAGCTGTAGTTTTGTATGGTTTTGACACGTGCTCTGTTTCTGGTTTGGTTCCTGGCGGCGGTGAAACGCGGGGTTATGACTCTTTCCATCAAAACGAAAGTGATTCTGCTATTCCCCTGTGTGGAAACCCAGACTGCTGAGTTTCCCCTCACTGGGGTTGCAGTTTCCATGTGCAAAACCCATCGGCTGCTTTCTCCTCATGGGTTTGGGGTCCTGAATGTGCCACGGCTGGAGGGAAATGCTGCCCTGTGGGGTGCTGAGGTGTCCAGGGGGAAGGGGGTCAAGTGGGACCTGGTGAGCAGGAGATTATTTGGGACAAAAGAGCAGGAAGAGGTGAGGGGTGAGTGTCCCATTCAGGGTCAGGTGAGCTACAGCAGGGAGAAGGAGAGGGAAGGCTTGCAAGCCAGAGGGTGAAGGTGAGATGGCAGGCTGTGAGTGAGAAAGGATGGAAAATAGGGAGAAGAACTGGATTTGGGGCTTCTAAGGGGAGGGGAACATCAGGGAGTGGCAGAAGAAGAGGCCCTGAAGGGGAGAGGTAACCTCAGAGGAAGGGATTTGTGTAGGAGAGGTGGAAGGAACAGGGTAGGAGAGTGGCTTTGCCCTTTGTGATGAAGGAGGTGCAAGAGAGGAAAAGTTCATCTGCTCATTATGCAACTTTGGCTTGATTGAAATCGGGTGATTTGGGGCATTTGTTTGGGTTGATGAAGAGCCAAAAAACCTGGGCCAGATTTGAGACAAGTCAATTTGTGACTCGGGTTGTTATTGGAGGAGATGCTGTGCAGCCCACAGCTGGAGCACTCGTGGGGTGGGAACTGACTGGTGTGTCTGAGCTGGAGAGACTGAACAGGCAGATTTCTCTGTCAGAGGCTGCGAAACCATGACAGGGCTGTCAGGGTGGGATGCTCTTGAGGGAAGGTGGGTTGCCTTTTGATCTCTTCTGAGAGCCTGGGTTTAGAAACAGCAGAAAACAATTTAAAGCCTCTGTGCCGAGCTGCTCGTCCAAGCTCTTTTCTGAAGATGGAACCATTTACTATGAAAGATGATTTTTTTTTTTTCCCCCAGATATGGTGATTCCACATAGTCTTGGGCTTGCAGAGGAAATGGTTGATGCCACTGGGACAGTCTGACATTCCTCAGTAGCAGGATGTTTTTCCCCCTACCTCCATTTCACCCATTTAAACCTAACCCCTTCATTCCTGCAGTGTTAAGCAACAAATCCTTTGGGGTGGGACCTCGTGTTAAAGTATCAGGGAAGTGGTCACCCCCTGGTGACTGCAGCTTCTGCCCATTAGTGCAGCTGGATCTCCTCCTGGGGAAGGAGGACAGGCAGGACAAGGCAGGTGTGAAGTGTCCTTCTGTGTCCCCTCCCATCTCCCCCACTCCCTTTGGTTCTAACAACTCTGTTTTTTTGTGGGGTTGTTTTTTTTTTGTTTTTTTTTTTTTTTTTTTGTAGGGGGTTTCCAGAAGCATCCAGAGCTCGGGAAGTCCCTGGCAAAGCAGCTGTTGTCTGAGAGGCAAGCTAGAGATGGGAAGGTGGGAAAGGATCTGATGATTCCTGGAGGTCAGGAGTGACCAGAACCACCTGCTCCTTGCAGGAATGGGAAAATAGATCCAAGCTGGAAGTGCTCAGGGAGGTTTCCTCTTAGCAGCAGGGCTGTGCCAGTGGGGTCCTCCCAGCTGAGCACTAAAGGCAAATGAAACACCTGTCTGTGCAATTCTGGTTTTAATAGTAGCTAACCCTGTGCACTTGTAAATTAGGTGAGACTTAAATACTTATAACTGACAGCCTGTGGATTTTCAAATCCAGGACCTCTTTTTCCACTTCACCAAGTGTGGGCAGACCAAGTGCTAAAACCCTTTTGGAGGAGGGGAGTGGGAAGTAATACAGAATCCAGCTTTGGACACTGAGGAAGAGAACAATCCTGTAGGTCTTATCCTGGGCTCTTCTGCCCAGACCCCTCTTTCTGTTTCTGTAGAAGCATCTTTGTATAGTCCTGGTGTGCCACAGAGATTTATCTCCTAGATTTCTACCACTGCAGCCTGTCCCTAAGTGGCTAATTGCAGTCCCTAATAGAGTAATTGATGGGAGAGGGAGGCTTGGAGAAATGCTGCTTTGACATTTGAAGGTTTTCACTGGTCTTGCACTGTGTGTTTTTCTGAAAGGCAGGATTGACATTTTGTAAATGCATAAAGGCTTTGAGGTCTTATTGGAAGTTCTGCTCCAGGTAAATAGCTGGTCCCAAAGCTCTTGATGGCAAATGTGCACTATTTGCTCCCTTCACCCCCCTTCTAAATGATTGCTAAGTGCCCCTTTTTGCATGATTACTATCATCAGATTCCAGATGTGGAAGTTGAAGTAATTAGATACCACCCTTCCCAATTTCAGCCAGGCTCTCTAGAGTGCTTTGAAATAAAAGCTATTATTTAAATCCAGTTTATCTTCTCCTTATGTATTGTTTGACAGTGGTATTTTCTTTCCTCAGAGCTAGAGCCACGGGATGTTCAGGCTATTTCTTCCTGATTCTGAAACCTAAAGCCTTCTCAGGGGTTTTCTGTAGGTTCCTGGCTCTCCCCAGTGTCCTTCCTCCTCTCTGACTCTGCCATCTCCCCTGCTTTTCCTTTTCTCTTCCCTCAGTTATATTAAAAGGCTCCCAGTAGCTTTCAGCTTGCCTGCTCAGGATTTTAGTGCATCTTCTGATGCTTTTTCTCCCCTGAAAGGTTTTATTTCAGCCCCGTGCTTGTTAGCAAGTCTACAACAAGTGCAATATGTGTCCTCTTAGTGAGCTGCATGACCCCTGTGTAACTCTGCACAGAGGAGCTGTGTAAGTGAGATGGAATTGTGTTAGGTCCTGAGCAAAGCATTTGCACTGTGGGAAGATAAATCCCTGGCAAGCAGAGACAGGTTAAGGAAGATGCTCACCGAGAAGGAGAAAATCTGTCTCCCAGTTTGTTGCTTGCCTGGAGCAGAGGAATCTTCTCAGGGCATCCTCCAGCTGGGGTGGGTTTGAACAACCTGGTTCCTGTGGGGAAGCTTTTTAGCAGTGCCCCAAACCCAACCTTTGCTGTTTGCTCTCACTTAATTTCAAACACAGAAGTGATGGGGAGAGAAGCACTTCAGCCACCACCCCAAAAGTCTTCAACTTTACTGGGAATGGTAAGAAAGGGGAAAAAAAAAAAAAAAAGTGCTAAGAACAGACTACTTTATTGTGTGTTTATTTGTGGCTGTAGGGTTGCAGGAGGCACAGGGTGCTTTGGTTTCACTCTGCCTCTTTGCTCAGTACTGTGGTGTTGCTGCTTCTGTGTTACAAATCTTTGCTGGGGAATTTATCAGTTGCAAACTTGCTTGATTCGTTTCTCTGATAATGATGAAAAGACTGTGCATATTCTCCTCTTTTTTCTTTTCAGTAGCACAACCTCAGCTTGCCAGCATCCAGCATAGGGCCTGTTTTGAATGCTTTTTTTGGGCCAGAGGTGCACTTGATGTGTGACTCCACACAGATATTTTTGTGTGTGTGTAAAATGTAGTTTGGTTTTCATGCAAAGCTCTGTGCTCTTGGTTCAGTTCTTCTTGTGGTTTGGGCTTTAAAGAAAAGTTAAAGACTTCTCTTAATGGGGGAGAGAGAAAGCCATATGACCGGAAAGCTTTGGATTTCACATCTTTAAATCTTTACAGAGCATGAAGAATGGGATTCTCCTCATTCTCCTACCATGACAGGCAGAGCCTGGACTGGGGGAAAGGAACTGAGGTGACAGGGCAGTATGGATAGACCAAATAATTTCAGATGGGGGACTCATGTGTTGCATGCTTGGGTTGTGTTTATTGGTAGCATGTGGGTTGGAACAAGGAATGTGTTCAGACTGGGGAGAGAGGAGGCTGGGAGGGGAAGGAGAAGGTGGAAAAGGGGGGGAATTAATGGAAAAGTACAGTAAAGCACCAGCTGAGGTGAGAACAAGTAGTGAAGGTCTATTAGCAGTTGATGACAATTTACATGTATTACTTATGTAAAGATCAGCTCGCAGCAGGTAGAGAAGTGTGCTCCCATGTGAGCTGTCAAAGGCTCTGCTGCCTCCTGAGTGGGAGGGAGCTTGGGAGTCGCTGAGTTTTTTCACTCTGCAAAGGAGCAAATAGTCTGAAGTTGAACAGCAAAGTGCTTCAGGTGGAACAGAGGAGGCTGAGGTGGGCTGAAGGTACCCAAATCCAGGATGCATTGGGGAGAAGTCAAGGCAGTGAGCAGCCACAGGGGTGATGTGCAAGGGGATGGGGTTTTGTGTCTGGTTTGGGTACTTGGAGGGGTGCACAGCTGTGCTGGGAGTCTGCAGGAAATGTCTCTGGATTAGGAACCCAGCTGAGGCAGCTTTTCCTCAGTGGGATGGGGAGTCTTGCAGCTTGGTTTATGACCAAGATGCTGCTGCTTGCCTGGCTGCCCACACTGCTGGGTGGCTGCCAGTTCAGGCTCCCTTTTGTCAGCCCCTTCCCTCTTTGCTGCCAGAGGTCAGAACATCCCTGGGCTACCATGAGCCTTGCAGACACCAGGGTGCTTGGGGAGGCTGGGGGGGGATGCAGTGCCATGGCTCCATCCATGCCTTGAATCCCATGGGATGGCTGAACCCAGTGAGCATACCAGCCAGTGCTCAAGGTGGAGGGAGTGGGAAGACAGAGAGTGGAAAATCCCCAAATGCAAGGTCAAAGGGAGAGAAGTCTTAGAATAGGCTTTAAGGAAGAAGAAAAGCAAGGGCTTTGGGGCCATAAAGGATTTCCCCCCCCCCCAGCACTCCCCTCACTGAGCCAAGATCAAAGGGAAGGTTCCTGGAGAAGGGAGCAGGCTCTGTGTCAAATGCAATTTAAAGACAAACTTTCTGGAGAGGAGTCGAGGCAGTGGAAGTGATGACAAGCTGATAAATAACTTCCCTTCTTTTCCCATGGATATGTCCATCTCCTGTGCTGTTGAAATCCTCTGCAGAATTTGTCTTTCCTTTTGCTGGTTGCACGTGGCTGGGAGCTGCTGCCTGCAGGGTGAAACCTCTGAGAAGGTTTTTTTTGGGGGGTCTGGACAATGTGGTGGTGAGGTTTGAGCATCAGGTGCTGCCTAAGGGATGTGCCTTTCCAAGATGTGCTCCAAAAGATGCTGGAGAAGGGAGCAGGGTATGAGCCAGCAGCTCAGCTTGGGGCTTGGGATCTGGGTCCCAGCTGCACATCTGGGAGATGCTGCCAGCTGTGCTCTGATGGACCCAAACCCAGGTGGAAAACCCAGTGGTTTAGGGTTAGGCTGCTCTTTGCTGGGGTTGAAGGGTGAAGGGATGAGAAATGAACTCTGTGCAGCACCAGGGTTTTGGGAGAAGTCAGGATTCTGGGAGAAAAGCACTTTTGGAGCCCAAACTGGGCAAGCTTTAGATGTGCAGTTCCTGCCAGGCTGTAATGCAGTATTTCATACATACAATGGGTACTTTTCTGCAATTGCTGGAGTTTGCTTTTCCTAATTTACCCTTTTCTTGTTTATCTTGCATACTGCTCAGGGGGCTAATTTAGATTTTTTTTTTTAATTTTTTTTTTTTAACCAAACACAACTTGCTTAGCAGTTATGGGCTGGGGCAATAATTTCTGTAGCATTTAGAGGTGAATTTGATTAGCACCTTTTTGGAAAACTGCAGCAAATTGCAGTGATAATTGGGGGAAATCAAGCCATGGAGTTTTAAGGCAGAGTTGATCTTTTTTTAAAACAAAAAATGAAGATATGAAGCTGCCTGTGGCTCAGAAGCACTATATTTCTGCTTGTTTCATGTGTCAGGCTTTCTGATTATACTGTTTGGCCAAACATTATTGGTAGAAAAATATGAATAGTCTAAAATATAAATCACTTCATTTGCAGTCTAGAGCTGGTTCTTTGGAGTTACAATTGTGGTTTTTTTTTCTCTTGTCCCTCCCTGTCCATAATTGAGTGAAATATTCTGCACGTCTTTTATTAGTTTGTAAAATCCTTCCCTGGGTATAAAACAGATGGAAAGAGATGCAACCAATTAAACCCCCAACTTTATTGTGTTAGCACTGTCATTTGAGATCTGGTGAACTCCATGGGGACCCTCTTGGTGACCTCAGATCCACGTTGGATTGTGAGTTTTAGTGGTTTTTTTCATATGAGAACTAAATAGACAGCGGGTGCAAAGAGATGGAGTAAGTTTTAAGTGGATTAACTGAAGCCCACTGGAGACCTTTGTGTGTGTCTGCAGGGAATGGGACATTTATTTTTATTCCCTGGGGCTGCAGACATTTGGTGGCTGGTCAGACATCAAAGAAACAGGAATCTGGGCCTGAACTTGGGATATATTTTCACACAGACTTTCCAGCAGTGTTGTCAGTGAGAGACACCAGCCAGATGAACACCCGAATTTTTGTTTGCAGAGTGACAGGATTCAGATAAGAAAGGAATCAGATTTGATCATTAACTGAGGACTGGGGGGGGGAAAACAGCTCAGCCTTTGGTTTTGCTGCATGTGACGTGGCTGGAGTTTGGATAATGTTGGAGAGAGGAATAAGTTAGCTGCAGGGAGCAAAATGTGTGGAGCCTGATCAGGAAATGTCACCCTTCATCATTTTTTTTTTCCTGAGAAATGGAGATTACTGCAGTTACACACTGCAAATTGGTAACTGGAGGAGATTCCTAAAATATGAGCTAATCCCTAGAAGCTGACCAACTTTCTCTGTAGAACATCAAATTCTAGGGCTGTGAGCTGTAATTAAATTGCTTATGTGCTGTATAAAAAAAGCATCTGGCTGTTCTGAGATTGTCCAATGCAAGAGCCTAGACACTATAAATGGGAGAGATGTAGTGACATGGAAAAAAGGAGCAATTTAGGGGACAGGAAAGTATTAAGACTTTGTATTTCCAACCTACCAGGATGTGAGAGGATCCAGGTCAACCCATAGCATAACCACAGTGTTCTGCAGTGTATAACCATGAGGCTGCCAAAAAAAATGGAGGTGTCTTTTGGACACCTCTTGAATGGTGTGAATGAGTCTAAGCTGGCTCATGAACAATAATATTTTGAAAGCTGAAGTGTTTTCAGTATAAGGAAGTGCTCCAATGCTTGATAGGTGCATGGAGTGTGATGAGTAAATGGAGCTGTGTTGCCCACTGGAGTCCAAGGAACTTTGCAGGAACTTTGCCTGCTGTGGGTTGTGTGTGCTGGGAACATCATCCCCAACAAACCTCAGCTCTGCCAACATGGGCAAAACCCCTGCAGAAGGTTTTGGGGAGCTGCAATGGGAGGGGCAGAAGATCCAGCTGTGTTCTGGGTCCTCTTCTGGCTTCTTCAGCTGTGCAAGAGCTGAGGGCTTCTCAGTGTCTTCTTTCCAAATGCATTTTTTATTTTTTATTTAGAAAGGAAATGCTCTGAAAGGCTTGATTGCTTCCCTTTCACTCCCACTCTGCTCTGCTCTTAAGATGATTCCATGAGTGGTGCCTGTGGCTTTCCCCAGGTCACGAGTGGAGCTGTGCTCAGCCCCTGCTGCTGCTTTGGGTCAGATTGCTCAGTTCCAGGGAGCTTTTCCCATAAGTGCATTGTTGAGTTTGCCTGAAGCAAGTGGCAAGTCCCTTCCAGCTGTTGAGGAGAGAATTCTCTCAGAACAGACTCAGTGTGAAGGCAGGGGCTGTGTTTCCAGAATTCATCTGCCTTCTGCATGGTGCTAAATAGATGTGGCTGTCTTCTATTTTAATGGAGATGAGGACATCTGAATAAAGTTCTTCCCTGTGCATGGATATACCTTTGTAATTTGGACTCAAAAGACATACTTTAGGCTGGAAGATTTCTAATACTGATTTTTAATTTTTTTTTTTCTCCTCCTTGTTTTCCTCTAGTTGTGGCCTTCCTGGTGGCATATCACCAAAACAAGCAGCTCATAGGAGAGAAGGGGCTCCTTCCCTGTAAACTGTACCTACAGAGTGTCAAAAAGTATTTCAAAGGGAAGATAAACCTGGATGCTCTGAGCTATGCACCAACAATCATCTGGTTTCTGGACTGGTCAGACATGGACAGCATCTTGGACTACCTCTCCCTCTTTGGCCTGGCAACTTCAGCCTTTGTATTGATCACTGGATGTGCAAACATGATCCTCATGGCTGTCCTGTGGCTTCTCTACCTCTCGTTGGTCAACGTGGGACAGATCTGGTAGGTTCACAAGCTGGAGAGCTTTGTTTTGCTTTGTGATCTCTTTGCTTTTCATTGTACAAGTTGACTTTCGATTGCCCTTTGAGTTTGGTGATGTGGTCAGGAGTGATGTAGGAATGTGAGATAATGAAAGAGTTTGGCATAAATGAGTTATGGGCATGTCCATGCTTTCTTTTTTCACCAGGGATATCTTCCCTGGTTTCTGTTGTCCTCTGTGAGAAGCAAACTGGCTGCATACCATGCTACACCTTTGTCCCTCCTCTGGAGTAATTTCCCTAATGCCTATTGCAAGGGAATTCCCCTAATAATTCCCTTTGGGATGGTTTCTCAGTTTTCAGTTCTAGCCAGAAGAGAGCTGGAACACTCAAGATAAATACATAAAGCCTGGGGGGAAAAAGTAAAGGAGAATTGGTGACTGACTGCATATTGGCTTGCTGCAGGGAAAAGCTGGGGTGCAAAAGGGAAAGGCTTCAGGTGGTGCTCACACTTGCTAAGGCTCCAGACACTGGTTAAAAGAGGATGGGCTCTTAAAACCCCAAATTTCATTAGTTCACCTCTTCTGGTACCTGTCTGCCTGTAGCAGAGGTGGTGTGGTAACTTTGGGGAGGGAAAAAGCTGTGCCATGAAGAAATGCCCAAACTCTGGACATGGTGTCACTGGGAGGTTCTTCCCAAATCTTCTGGCTTTGCAACAGGTGACAGGACACCATCCCTACAGACTGGCTCAGTGAATTCTATTTTATGGAATTGGATGTGCTTGGGCAGGCTTCAGTCCTTCCTATTCATTCCCATCCTACTCCACATGGTATGTAAGTGGGTGAAGGATAACAGCTTCACTCTTCTGAAAAGCTCTGTTCTCTGAGCATTGAACTCAGCATGAGCTTAAGACTGTGAAAAAACAAGAACATTTGAAAAATAACTCACTGGCTAGTTTTCTGCTGCCCCTTTCCAAGTTACTCCAAAATCACTTGTCTGTTTTCCTGGATGTTTTATGCTATAGGGCAAGAATTCCAGCATCAACCTGCTCTCCTTTCCAGAGGTACAGGAGCCTGTGTCAGTGTAGCAGCAAAGTCAGGATGTGTTCCTTCATTTCTTTCTCTTTGTCTTTCTGTTTGAGGAGGTGAAAAAAAAAACCCAAACCCTAACAACCTCCCCATCAAGCTGCAAAGGTTTTGTAGCTGAAAGCTGGAGCTGCAGTGACTCCTGAGAAGTTTGATCTGCTCCTGGAGTAGTGGGCTAAGACATTGGCATGATGGGCTTTCTGGTGCTGTGCCTATAGCATAAAAAAACCCTGTAATGTTTTGTACAGTTTTTGATCCATAAGAAAAAGGTAACTGGAGTGTGTTCTCTGTGTCTTGTTGGGGTGTTTCATGCTGGTCCCAGTTGCTTTTCCTGGTACAGGCAGAGGTCTGAGGTCCTCTCTGCTGGAGGGGTGACAGTCCTGCAGGACTCTTGGGTTGTGCATGTTGAATTCTTGGGGTTTTTGTCATCTTTCAGGATAGAGAAGGGAGCAGCCCGTGTCCAGCAGACCATGTCCTCTTCCTGAGGGGGGGTTTAGAAGCTCAAGGCCAAACCCTGGGTCTCTGCAACTCAGAAGCCAATGAGCTGGGCAGCAGGAATGCAAGTGGAGCCCAGGGTTTGCCTTGTGTGGATGCTGTGGTTGAAAGGAATTGACTCTTGATGTTTGAGATAAGGCTGGGGTGTTTTCCTCCTTTTCAGATTGGGAGTTGAAAAGCTGCTGTGGCACAGGCAGGTGACTCCTGGTGTCACAGCTGTCACCCACCCAGGGAATGGCTCAGGTTCTTCTGGGGAAGGGGTGAGAAAAAAAAAAAAGAGAAAAGAGGAAAGGAGGCTTTGCCTCGACTTCATCTCATCTTAATTGTGGCGTCGAATGTATTAAACAGGAAATTAAGTTCTTCTTGTGGAAGGGTGAGGGAAAAGAATCAAAGCAACCCCAAAGGTAGAGTTCATTCAGCTGTGGTTACATTTTTCATTAGATCCTCTGGAATGGGTCACTGGGTGGTCAGAACCATATTATTATTGTGCATATAGTGTGACGTTCAGTTCCTGGGGAAGGGGGTGCTGGGTGCCTGGGTGCTTCCAGTGCAAGTAAACACAGGGAAAAAGCAAAAGAGGGATGAACTGATTTTTAGCCATCCTTCAGGGATTGGTGGTGGCCCAGGGGATGAACTGAGAGTACCTGAAATCTCCTTAATTCTGCTGCCGACCGTGGGTGGGTGGGTGGGTGGCTGGATTGGCCTTAAAATTAAAGCTGGCTTTAAAATTCCCTTTTCATCCTGGTTTGGGGAAGGGGTTAGATGGTCCGTTAGCTTTGATTTACCCTGAAATCTGGATGCATTGAGAGGTTGTGATGAGTTCTGATTGTTCTCCAGAGCATCTGTTGAAGACCGCAGCAAATTCTTACCAAGGGGGAAATGACAATGTTGTCAGGTATCCCTGATCAGAGTTAAGAGACAGCTCAGCATCTGAAAATGAGGAAGAAATTCCTCCTGTGGCCACACTGGTTTGTCTTTATTGCACTGTCTAAGTGTTTCTCTTCATCTGGCAGGTGCTGACTCCTGCAAACCAGATCTGCTGGGCTGACCCAATCCAGAAACATCCCTTTGGGGGAAAAAAAAACAGTTCAAGAAAGATAGAGGGTGATAAGGAAGAACAGAGTTCTCCTCTTTTTAGGCCAGGGAGGAACAATTTATTCCTTTTATCGCCTTTTTTTTTTTTTTTTCTATTTTAATTTTAAATGTTTCTATTTGTTTTGGGATGGAGTCTCCAGATCCTGGGAGCTGCTGAAGGGAGCAAGGCTTTCAACTGCTGTCCAGCTGGCTGGGGCTCAGACTCAGAGAAAGCTTTAGAAGAGCAAACTCTCTCCTTTGAAGGGCAGGACGTGATGCTTGCCTACCCCTGGCACTGCCAACCTCCACCTCTGAGCTGGGGGACAACTGAATGAATGCCTGGGGACACACTGGGGACAACCAGGCAGTAGTGAGGGAGCAGCTGAAGGTCTTGGAGGAGCCTCTGGAAAGCTGCTCCTGGAGCAGGGTGATTGATGGGAGCGGTTTGTAAGGGGTTTGGTGGGACGAGGATTGCTTTGGCCAGCCTAAAATCCAGGGAAATGGAGCTGGGGTTGTTGTCCTGGCTCTGAATTTTTCCACTTGGACAGTTTGCTGGGGAGAGGTGAGGTGTGTGAAGCAAGATGAGCTGTCTCCAAAAGCTTTCAGTGGGCCACGGATTAATTTGGGGAGCTGTGAAATGTGGGGACCAAGGTTGCCATTGCCAAAATGGGATGAACTGGGAAACTTTTGTAGTTCTGGGCACTCTGTTCCCAAAACAGCCATATGGTATTTGGGAGCTGCTTAGGCTAAACCTGGACATGTTCTCTGGGTCACAGGGCATGCATCAGAAGCTCAGTTTGTCTGTCTTAAAATATTGGATTTTTTTTTTTTCCCTTTTGAAGTAGGAGGAGACTGTCAAGGATCTAAAAATCTGGCAGTGCAAAAGAATATTCAAGGTCTGACCTGCAGGCTGGGCAAAATGTTAAACAGTTATGTGAATTTCAACCTTGTTTTTTCTTTTAATTTCTGCAGATGATGCCTAATTTCAGTAAAATAATAATAGTACAAAGTGATTCCAGCCTGGGTATAATAGGAAGATACTTAATGAATCTAAAGATGCTTTAAAATTTCGTGGGAGTTCCCCATAGATCAGCATCCATTTTGCAGTCTTGCAAATCCTGGGTAAGGTTTTTCCTGAAGGTTCAGTCAGTAGAAGGTCCAGTACAAATGGCTTTGCCTTTTTTCCTGCTTCCTCCCTCCTGAATATTACTGTAATGGGTTGTAATAACATTTTAAAAAGAATGGGAAAAGCTGCCCCTTTGTTTAAAAGTGAAAACTCTTGTTGCAGACCTCATGAAACCTCCATTTGTGCTTTTATTCCCTATGGTTTCTGCTGGGACACAGGGACCATCAGCAGCAGAAGTCCTTTGGTCAGGACAATCTCTCTGGGAGAGGCATTCCAGCAGAAGTTAAATCATTTTTGAACCAGCACAACTAGTGCACTTCTAAAGTGAATTTGTAATTGTGGAATAAAATCACTTTTATCCCCCAGTAAGGTGTCTCCAGAGAGCTATTACATTTTCTTATATAAACAAACTTTTAAACTACTCTGCCACTGATCTCCTCTTTCTTCTTCTGTTGTTTCCTCACTGAACCACCCACCCCCTATTTGAAACCCTTTCCTTTCCCTTGGTTATTGTGTTGCTACAAAGCATATTGCCCACTCTTAGAGAGTACAGTTTGGAAGACACTTGATACAAAAGGTAGAATTGTGGGATTTCAAATCCTGTTGCCCTTTTTTTTCTTCTTTCAGGACTAAGATTCTGGTAGAGTTACAAGAGCTCAAGGGAATAGCTTAAACAAGCCAATAAATAAAATGTTACAGCATGAGGGGGCTACAGAAATCTTTCCAGTGTGTTCTTTTGCCCTCGTGGAAAATGTTGGTGAAGCTACTGGTAACAAGTATTAAGGGTAAAAAATCCATGTGGGTTTGGTTTGTTTTTTTTTTTTTTTTCATATTGAGCTAATTGAGCATCATATTAATAATTTTTAATATTAAGGACTTATTACAGGGTCAGGCATACTGCAGGCTGTGAAAGCCTGACTCTGAGGGGTGTAATTTAATTGCAATTAAATTACAGTCTTCAGAAGTTTGTTTATAACAGAGAAAGAAGAAAGACTTGTATGTCATGGAGGTTTTGTGGGTTTGATGTCTCATTAAAAACCACTTGACCTATGCAGGACTTTAATGAGTCTTTTGTGTGGTTGTGGATGAACTGGTGACTGGTTTGGGCTGAAGTCCATTAAGTGCTGAGGGGGCTGATGAGATGCTCAGGGCTGTGCTTTCCCTCTCCAGGAGGGTGTTAGGAGCCATTAAATGGACCTTGTCTTGTCCCTACTCTTTCCTCTGGGATTCTGCAGTTTGGGTTTTTCAGTCTGAAGCACTTGGGTTTTTATCTAGTGTCATCCTACCCAGTTAAGGTTAGAAAGGGATCTCTTGTGAGTTTCTTACTCCAGCTTGTAAAATGGTCAGCATGTGAGTTTGGGGCTGAATTTAGCAAAGCATTGTCCCCATTTTTAAGTGGAGTGGTTTGTGACCCTCTTCTGATGAGGGCACAGCACTTCAGGAGGTATTCATGACTAGAAGAGTCCCAGTCTGACCTGAAAAATTCAGATGGAGGAATCACCCCTTCAGCTTGCAGCAGACCAGAGCCAGATCAAGAACTAATGAACGTATCCACATGGGTGTATTTGAGCTAATGCACATTTTATTAAGTAGCAGGGGTAATTCTGATTTTTTTGACTGCCTGTGAGCAAGCAAATAGTGAAAGATCAAGGAGCTGTTCAAGTAGGGAACAGAAGCTTGCATGTCCTGGGTTTCATCAGTACTCTTGGATCACTTGGGAAGCTCTCAGAGCCATCACTGTCCAGGCAGGAATGGATGTGTTGGGCTGTACTTAACTGTGGGATTTAGGCAAGGTTTTTCCATCAATCTGTATCATGCTTTATCTGCCTGTCTGGAAGAAATACAAGCTTGTACTCAGGGACTTTAAGACTTAATTGATCTCAGCTTTTCAAATGTCGAAGTTTGAAGTGCAAGGATAAATGTGCCTGAGTCTAGTGTGTAATTTTGTATATTTAAAAAGTGAAGTATCTAGGATTTGAGAAAAATCATGTTAGCATATGGATCAAGGTGTGAGAGTTGTTACATTAGAGAGGCATGAAGTTTGCTAGAGGCTTTGCAAATAATTTGCTTGCAAGAAACCCTTTTCACAGCCCGTTTTTATTTTTCTAGCTCTCCAAAATATCCCAATGACAACAACAACAAGAAAACCTTAGAATATCTTATTCCTTTATCTGGCCCTGGCCTTGGCAATAAACCTCAGGAATTTCTTTGTTATCGTGGATCTCAGCCTCGCATCCCTTTTAATCCCAACTCCCCTCCCTCTTGCCCCAGAAAGAAAAGATTATCTCTAGAAACGTAAACCAAAAGCTGAAGGATCTCAGGGGGTCATCCTTCCTGTCGAGGAAGCTGCTTTTTTGGCACTTCCTCCTCACACAGAAGAGTTTCCAAGATCGGTTTCAAAGGCTGCAGTGAGCAGCCCTGAGCAGTGGATGTGACAGATTAATGAAAAGGAAGATGAATGCCATGTGACACTGTTGCCTTGCAGTACAACTGGGGACTAATGAGGCTAATGAGAACCAGATTTGTGTTTGAGAGATTAAAATTTAATCGTGGCTGATGTCAGAAATGAATCATTTAGCCTTTTTCTCCTCCTCCCCCCCCCTCCAAGCATGTGTAAGGTTTTCCCCTCCCTGCCCTAGGCTGGCCTGGGGTTTAGCAACAGCCCTCAGGGTTGGGAAGGAGGAGGGTGATGCCATGGCTGCTTGGTCTTCCTTAGTCCCCAAGAGCTGTGAAGGTGTCTTCTGAATCTGTGTTCCTTGTCTTGGCTGAGGCAGTGGAGTTAAATGCAGTGATTTAGCTTGGGTTGTTTCAAGGGGTGAGCAGGAGCAAAACCTCTTTGTCATGGGATGTCCAAGGAGGTTTGGGTGTCCTCTTGCCCCCATCTACTGCAAAACCCAAGTGTGAGTGGATTGAAAAGGCAGGCTGAAGATGGATTAAGAAGCCAGGTCCAGCTCTGACATGGATTTGAGAAGATCTGCAAGGGGTGTCAGTGGAAAGAGGAGCTGCTAGGAGCATTAAGGGCTGTCAAGGGATGTTTCTGTGGGGTTGCACCAGCTCTGCTCCTTGCCTGCTCCTGGCAGTATATTCCTGGAGAAGAACTGACCCATGGTGAGTCTAACTTGCCATTGAAACTTGATCTGAAAAACAAGAGGCTTTGGTGGTGTGTTGGGGTTCCTTGAGCAGCTGCAGTTAGTGATGAGGCTGTTGCTTCTGTAGCAAGTAGTGCCTCTAAGATGACTGCCATCTGAATACTCTGCATGCTTCTCTCTTAAATATTTAAGAGAGAAACTAAATAGGAGTTTAAATCATTTACATTGATGGGTTGCATGTATTGTTTTTACTTATGGGTTTTTTTTAAATTTAAATCTGCTGTAAGATAGCCAGAGCTCTATAAAAATTATGAGGAGACCCTGTTAAACCATCAGCAAAACTTGGAGATGGGATCTGGGATAAAGCTGTCCCAGCAGGAGCTGGGCTGCTAACACCCCACTGGGTGCACGAGCTGCCTCTAGCTTCCAGCCACTTCTGCAAATCACAGCTGATGAGAAAATGAGAGCAAAGAAATGATGAGAAGATGATGTGGTTCGTGGTGTGGCTGTGCAGTGTCTGATGTACCACAGGGCTTTGCCAGAGAACCGAGACAAATATTTTTAATTGCTTATTATCTGGCACATTTAATTGCCAGCTGTATCCAGTGTGTAGACTTGGGTATTGATTCCACAGCTGAAAGATTTAGGAAAAGAATGAATAATGGCTTTTTTTTATTTTTTTTTTTTTTTTTTTTTTTTTTTTTTTTTTTTTAAACTGTAACTTGCCAAATAGCTTCATGCACCCAATCTGGTCCAGCACACGTTTGTGTTTCTTAACTCATCTGACTTCTCCAATAGCTGTGGTTGGAAAGAATGTTAATGCAGTGATTGGTGCAGCTGAAAAGCAATCAGAGGTTAGGGAAGGGTCCAAGACATGGTGGGATCTGTGTTTACTAACTTCCCTAAGGGTTTTAATCCAGAGATTTATTCTTGAGAACAGTGTTTGCTACCAGTGGTGTTGGCTCGTGGCTGGGGTTCCTGTACAACTGGAGTTCCTTGCAGGGCTGAGCTGTGTTGCTGGAATGATGTTCCAGGGATGTCTGGGAAAACAGCAGCTCTGGTCTGGAGCAGGGGAGGCAAAGGATGGCAAAAACAAGCAAGCTCTCCTGGGGGAGAAGGGTCTGGAGTAGAAACCAGGTGGAAAATTTAGATAAACTTTATGTCTTTATGAACTTGGTAGAGAGGAATTGAGAGTCCTTTCCCTAAGAGCCATAGCCCTGCTGCAGACTTTTTTTTTAGGGGGAAATCACACTCAGGCTGTGGAGTGGTTGGCAGTGGGGGACCAAGCTCAGAGAGATATTAATTAATGCAGGTGGTCTGTTTGTTTTTTAAATCAAGGAATGACTGAGATGCCATTTTCCTGGGATTTTACCTGCCAGCATGCTGGCAGCAGAAATCCAAGACCTTTCTGCTGCTGGTGCTGAAGGAGCAGGATCACAGCACCCGTTTTGTGCTGCCTCCCTCTGCACCCACATGCACCAAAACCCCCCTGGGTGGGACTGACCTCTTCTTCTAGGACTCAAAACACATTCAGTCCAGCACTGACCCCTTTATTTTCCAACCATTTCTGTTTTTTCTCTCTGTGCACATGCTTTTCAAGTTTCTGTCTGCCAGGGAAATGCAGTGATTTCAGCAGGGCAAGGCGGAGGAGCTGGGGTGCTGCTGGTTCCCATTCTCCCCTTTCCTGCCTTGGCCTCATCATCTGGCTTAAGGATCAGGTAGGGGCAGGGATCCCTAGGCTGCCTTTTCAGCATCTGGTTTTGGCACTGGGAGGATTTAACCAAATTGAATTTGGCAAATTGTGCAGCAGCGTAAGCCAGGGGTTGGAATCATTTTTAGGTTTGGAAAGGAGCATGGACAAGGCAGTTGGCGAGTGCTGGGGCTTAGTTGGGTAATTCACATTTGATCTCTTAAGCAAGCCTGAGTCCCTGCCTCGTGAGGGGAACAGAACATGGTGATCCCATGGCTTGGGGAAGCCACCTGACAGGGACAGGCATGGGTGCAAGCACCCACTGTGGCTCCAGGAGCAGAGCCATCCCCTCCCATCCCTCATCTGCTCCAGGGCTGGTCAGGCACCTTTCCCAACTGCAAACCAAAGAGTAAACCTCATCCTTGAGCACTCCTTTTTAATTTTTATTTTTTATTTAAATGTTATCCTGGTTCCTTCCATTTAAATGTGGATGTTGTAATTACAGAGCACAGAATCCCAGTTTTTAGAGATCTGTGACCACAATAAAGTGAATCCAGAAGCCAGACGAGTGGTTTCATTTATTCCCATTCTAGCTTATTTCCTCCCCCCGAGACTGCTGTGCATTACTAAAGGCTTGGCAGCAACTGAAACCAGCTGTCAAAAATGTTTCTTACCCCCACACTTTTAAGTTAATGATGTTCTGAAATTAATGGTGCACTTGACTGATTCTGTCATCTCGTTTTGATGGACTCTCAAGTCTCTTGCTAGTGATTTTGGGCAATTTTTTTTTTTTTTTTTGAGGCAGGGTGCTGAAAAAGTAGATCCCCAGGTACCATATATATATATATATATATATATTCATTGAAAAGATGGGTTGGCTTTTTCTGTCCTGAAGTTTTTACAGCTTTAATTTGGTTGGTATATTGTGGTTCACCAAACAAGCTTTGAGGCAGATAAACCAGTAACTTTTAGGAGCATCATGTGCAAGACAGCAGTGGATGAGGTTTTCTCAGAGCTGGGGAGGTGTCCACTGGTGGAAAACTGAAGGAGCTGAGTTTGATGAGAGAAAGGAAAACTGGGAAAGGAGATGAAGATCTTTGAGTGTGTGAAAGCAGTTGGGAGGATGGAAATGAACTCTCCTGTGCCTGCTCTCTCCATGTGGATAGGACAAGAAGCTGCTGATTTACAAGGTGGAAAGGAAGAGGTGGGGTAAGTGTAAGGAAAAGCCTTCTAAATGACCATTTGGAGGAACATTTGTGCTGAATACCTGGAGAGGTGGAGTCTCTGGTGCTGCTTAGACAGAGGTCTGTCAGAGGGGATTCTTGTCCCATCAGTCCTGTCTTGGGGCAGGTGGATTTTCCACAATTTCTGTACTTCCATGGCTTAGTCCTTTACCCCCTCTTTAATGCAGTGGATGGATTTATGGTGGGCAGCTCATCCAGCTTTCCCTGTTACTGACATTTTGGAAGGAAGCTCTTCACTTGTGTGTCTATTTGAGTGTCTGCTGAGGCTGCTGCTGTCTCCTGGGCAGTTGGTTCCTACTTCTTCTTCTCCCTGGCTGGGTACTGGATAGAAGTCCAGTCATTAAATGTCCCATTGCCATCCTTCCCAGGGAAGGGGTAGCTCCTGCCTGCTTTCCACTGGGGAGAGATGCTGCTGTGGAAACTGTTACAGCAGATTTTGGAGCCTCATCCTGATGGAGAATAGAAAATGCATCTATCCGACCCAAATGCTTCTTCCCACAGCCCAGAGAAGAAGAGAGATTCAGAATGGAGATGAAAGTTGACATCTGGGTTCACTTTCTCTAGAGGATGTTCTCCATGGAGAACAGTGAGAGAAGCTGTTAACACCAGCTGCAGATTAGGGATGCAGCAGGGAATTATCCTGTCTCTGGAAATCATGTGGAAGGATCTTGTGGTGTTGGGCACTGGTGGGATGCAAATGGTGGGGAGGATTAATTTTTGTTCCCTTTTTTTTTTCTTTTTTTGAAGTATAAATATGGCTGTATTTTCCCAATAAGTATCAATAAAGATAGGAGTTCCTGCCTGTGTTCTAAAACTCTTTCTTAATAGAATCTATTTAGAATTTTGTCATGTTTTCCAGACTTACAAGAGCAGTCCAGGTCCCAGGCAACTTGTGCATCAATAATCTGTGCAGCTATGGGCTAGGTGAGCAGAGAAAGTTGTTGGGCAAGTCCGGCCCGTCTGCTTTTCCTCCTCCTCCAGTAAATAAACCCCATCATCCTGCATGATATTACATGGAAAAGGCAGTGTTGGGATGGTTTGGGAGTTCCCTGGGCACCCTGGTGCCCAGCCATGCTCTGAAGATCTGGGAAACTCTTGCAGAACTTTCCAAGGCAGCTCAGCTCCCCGGTGCCTCTGCCATGGGCTCTGACAGCAGTGAATATTTTTGTCAGGAGTGCTGTAGTTCAGTGTGGTTTAAACGATGTTTTGCTATCAATTTTTGTTTTCCAGGAATAAACTTGAACTCAAATTAATCAGCATGACAATGTGGTGAAAACAATTTAACCCAAATATTTGCTGATGTTTATGATTCCCAGCTGATACTTGCAGCTTTTCTGGGTGTGAATGTGAGTTTGCCTCTAATGAGAAGTCGTGGCTAATTAATTACGTTGTTCCTCCAGCCAGAAAACAAAAGTGACATCCTGTTTTCATTTGATTGAGAAAATCTGAACGGAATGAACGTTGAATGTGCAGAATTTCTGGGTTTGACAACGTGCAGCTCCAAAGTTGCTCCGTTGAAATTTGCCAAAAAACCCCAAACCCGCAAAATCAAATCCATGTTTTTACTTGTCATTATCTGTCAGTAATATTGCAAATGCCAAGGCAGGCATTAGGGGGAAAAAAAAAATCCTTTTTTCTTTTTTTTTTTTAATAAACATTTCTGTTTACTCCATATGAGCAAGGAAATGGCCTTTGAAGAGGGAAAATGGGAAGTAGGTTCCAAACTATAACCTGAAGTCTGCAGGAATTGGTACCTGCCTGTTTGTACCTATTAAAATTTAAAAAAAAAGCTCTGCAAGAAGCCCTGCTGCTTTTATGTATTTGGAGTGGGTCATTTGGTTTGGTTTCCTTGGCATTTGTATCTCAAGCTTCTTCAGAGAAATAAATTCACAAGTGCTTGCCTGTCATCACATGACAAGTTGTGGAGCCTCGATTGATGTAATCAGCAACAGACACACGTCAGAAAACTTAATGTGGTTCAGAAGAATACAATATTTTATTAATTCCTCATTTTGTGTGTGTCCCTGTGTGTGTGTGTTTCCAATGAGCCTCAGGGGGTTCTTAACTTCTGCCAAGAAATAAGAATAATTCCTCGGAGTTTATGTTTAACTGCACCACAACTGGGGTGGAGAATAGCAAAGTTGGGTTGCCCTTAATGACAGATATCTTTATAAAGAGTTGCTTTTATTAAGAAAGTTAAAACTTACTGTGCATTTTAAAGTTATTGCTCTCTGAATGTCAGTAGCCCTGGATGAAATTGTTGTTAAATAGGTAGTAAAACATTTAGATGAATGGATTTTAGAACTATGGGAACTACACGTGGATGGATATAAAACTTGCACACCTATTCAGGACATTTCCAGTACAGGCAAATTTTTTGGAAAATCTTTAGAAGTCTGGGATGATTTTTTGTTTTGAGGTTCTGTTTGTTTTGGCTTTTTTTTTTTTTCTTAATTTAATATTAAATTTAATATAATACACTGCAGATGGCAATACTAAAACCTGAAGCTGTGTGTTGAAGAACAGCATCTTAAAACTTTGGCCTTAACTTTTAATCAGAGCAGGTAATATTAGAAAAAACCACTATATTGTAGCCAAAGCTAACTATCATTTCAAGGAGAAGTGAAAAAAGGAAACTAAATGATGCACCAGAGTGGGGCAAAAATTCACATGAAAATGTCAGAGTAATTGTGTATCCCTGGTGAGCATCTGGTGCCCAAAAAGGTGTTCAAAAAGGGAACAAAACCCATCAGTAGTTCACCAAGAAGTAACTTCTTACTTTTCAGCAGGATGAGCTTCATCAGAGCAGAAGCAGGTGTTAAACTTTGTCTTTTTAACAACTTTGGTTGTTGCCTTCAGCCTGGGAAGTGCTCAGCATCCTTTGGAAACCATCGATGAATAATTTTGCAGGAGAACCTGGTTAAGCTGCACTACAAACTAAATTGCTGTTGTGATTTGGGACTGTGCTGTTCAGCATCTTTATTGAAAGAAGGGTGGCCAGTAGCTGGGAGTGCTAATTAACAGCTTCATTTAGCCAGAAATGAGGGAATTTGCTCTTCTGGAATTCCCAGGTAGCAGCAATTTAGCATTTAGTGCCTTGGAGTTGCATGTTACATGGTTCAGGCATGTTTCCATACTCCTTGACAGCTGTGTTTTGAAAATCAAACCGTGTGAGGTTTGAAATAAAACCAATATGAGAACATAGGTTGCTGCAGTTGATACACTGAGCTTTTAACTGAGCTTTTTCTTTTTTTTTTCTTCATTTTTGTTTTGCAGGTATTCCTTTGGTAAGTGAATAAAAATGAGAAAAAAATCTGCAGTTAGGATTTGTTGGTGCATTTGTGGGTATGTAGCTTTTACATTACTCCAGCTTGTTGCTTCTCTCTTTGATTGTCTCTGTTCTTTGCCTTTCCCTGAATTTCTTTCTGCCTGTATGACCTTGAGGAAAGACAAACTGGTGTCAATTTTGCAAATTGAGATTGCAGGAGACTTGGTGGAAGGATTGTGTAAGTACCAAGAGCATCATTTAGAGGGTGACATTAAAGAGGAATATTTCAGTAAGCCTGGAGCAACCAAGCAAAGTGGGGTCTGAGGCCCCTAAATTCAAATTCCTTTTTTGCTGATGATTTCTATGAACATCAAGAGCCTCTAATTCATATCATCTGCTTTCCCACTGGTGTGTGGTGCAGAGATTTCTCCCGTGGAGGTCTGGGAGGTTGCTTTGTGCTTTGCACAGGTTGGGCTCCTTTTCAGCATTAAGTTCTCCAATCCACAACTGGAAACCAAACAGAAAATTAGAAATCCCAGCAGAAAACCTGTTCCTCCGTCCAGGCTCAAACAGAAATTTGGTGATTCTGATACAAGGCATAAGAATTGTTCAAATCCATTTGTGTCTGGGTGTTAGGAAGTCTTGCAGGAATAATGACTGAGTGTGCCTCCTGCTCGGAATGGCAACTCTTTCCTTCTTTACTATCGGGTCATTTTTGGCAGGTGGAAAAGAACCAACTGGGTTGGTGTGTGTGGGATGGTTCAGCAAGGGGAGAAGCAGAGGGCTGTGGAGATTTGCTTCCACTCCTGGGTGCTTTAGAGAATCCTTTCAGGTTGGGTGGGGATGTTTCAACCAGCTGGACTTTAGGACGTGAACCCAGACTTTTGCTGGGTTAGTGAGGACACCCAGCTTAGTTTTAACTCAAGTTCCTCATCTTCTGGCTGTGGTTTCCACTCTTTACTGATGGTTTTAGAAAAAGGGCTTTTTGCAAGTGGTGTTTTATCTTTCTTTGGCCTTTCTTTATGTCCCAACTGGCTGGCCACCCCAAGAGGAACTGAAGTCCTTTGTACGCAGTAGGATCTCTCCCTTCCTTGTTCTTGGCTTAAGGGCTACTTCTGAATAAGATGAATGAGATGTAAATCTTGAGTTACTTTTGTTAGAATACAGGAAAACCACAATATTTTTGTTATAATATAGCTGAAACAACAACATTGTCATCCATTGCTGTAGAAGTACATTAAATATTGCTGAGCTCTGGAAGCCTTATTCTGTGGGAGCATCTACTTCAAAGCAAGTTCTTAAGGGGAAAAAAAAAAAAAAAATTATATTCCTGGAGAGATCTTTGTAAATGCTGACTGTTTCCTATTCCACTGCAGGAAATGTGCTTTTTTTGATACATCTTAGGATGGGTTTTGGTAGCCTCTATTAAAACTGCAGGCTGTCCCTATGAATTTTAAAGAACTCCAGAGTCTGGAAATAACAACAAGCTGTTAGGCCAAATGGGATCAACTGGCATTGCCCACAGGTTTTGCTCTTCCCCCCTTGTCCAGGTAACAGTTCTTCAAGCCACTCCTGACTTCAGGGAATGAGCTGCAAGAATTTGCACCATGCAAAGCACTGGCTTGGGTTGGACTGTTGGAGGGATGCTTAGCAATGCAAATCCTGCTCTGAGCTGCTACAGCTTCTTGCCTTTATTTCTTGGTTTTTGGGGTCTCAGTGGGGCTCTAGCTGCAGTGTGGTGTGTTTTGGCCAGCACAAGGTGGTTTTACATCAGGTTTTACATCAGGACAGGCACAGCTCAGGCTGGCAGATGGGATTGATGGAGCCCTTGGTTTTTGGCAGTGCAGAGCTCTGGTTGCTGAGGGTGGGCTGTGTGTGTTGGGTTGCTTTGGTTCTTTCTAGCTGAGCTGAGGCTGCCAGGAGGCTGATGGATGGGATGGATGGATGGAATGAATGGATGGATGGAATGGATGGATGTGCTGCTGCCTGTCCTTGCTGTAGCACACCTGCAGGGCCAGCAGCCAGGCTGGAGATCTGAGTTTCAGTGGCAACTTCATCCTCAGCCTAAGTCTCCTCCATGAGCTTTGTTATTTCAAGGGCTTTGCTCCATCAAGCCCCTTTTTGGGTGCCACCACAAGCCACCTGGCCATGCTCAGCACCCTTGGTCCTGGCTTAGCTCCAGAAATGGCAGCTCTTCTGCCCTCTCTGCAGGTTGCAGCTGTGGTGCTGGGACTAGAAAGAAACCAGCAAGGTCAACTTGTTATTTTATCCTTCTTTAAAATTAAGGACATCTTTTCCCCAGGCTGAGAATGAGACCAAAGCTGCTGCTTCAGCAGGCTGGTGGTGCTGACAGCTTTGGTGTTTCTGACCCTTTCTGAACAAGAGTGTGCAGTTCCTGATGATGATTCTGGCTGAGATACCCCCCAGACTTCTTTTCTTTGTCTTTTATTCCAGTGGAAGCCTGATTTAATAGAATGATTTATTATCTCTGTTCTAACAGAAGCTTGGAAAAAACTTCTGCTCTTTTCCAGGCTTTCTTGTCCTTTTTCTTCTGTTCTGCCTTGTGATTGTGTTAGAAGCCTCAGATGCTCTGAAGGCAGCATCAGTGTCCATCCTGAGATAGTGGTTGAATGAGACAGAAAGGCTGCAGAGACCAGGGGAGTTGTGATGGACAACTAGGAGAGCAAAAATCCAGATGTGGTGTGCGAAAGTGATGCAGGGAGATCCTGACACCCACTTGTTGCCTCCATAGCTGTGGGATACCTCGTGGAGCAGCAAGGAACACACAGAAATGCTCCTGTTTACCTTCTGGTTATCAGTGGGATCCTTAAGCAGAAATGATTGAGAAGCAGCTGATCTGATTTGATTCTTGATACACAAAAGTGTCATTTTTGGAGCCAAAGCAAATGTTTCCTTGGGGATCTTTCCAGAGAGCCTTGCTTCTGATTCTGCATTTTTTGCAGGCCAACTGTATGGCTAGAATTAGAAGCATATATTTTAAAAATAAGAGCTTGGTTGGTTGGTTGGTTGGTTTTTTGCTCTTACAGTGAATTTTCAGATTAATTTTGGTATGGAGAGAAGTCAATCGCTGAACTTTGACTTAAACTCCTAGAGGCTTTTCCATTATCTGTAAACCTGGAATAAGCAAAGGAATCTAGTCTGTAGCTATGCCTGCCCTCCAATTTTATATTGCATCTCTCCTCTCAGAATTTCAGATGAAGTGTGTTTTGATTAGGAGTAGAATAAAAAGTTGAGCGCCGAGTGTACGTAATTCTCCATTACTTGTTAAATCCTCACTCTTTCCTTCAATGCAAATTGTTCTGAGGAGGATTTTCTTTTAAGAGGTCTTCAGGGATCTTGAATTTTAGATGTGCATTGACAGAAAATGAAATGTTAGAGTGCACAGCTGGGGTTCTGGCTTTTGCTGTAGGAGATGGAGATGTTTCTCCTTTTTGAGCACGCGTTTCCTAGGAAGGGGGGAAGTTTTCATGTTAGTTGCACCCCAGTAGTGCTGCAGCCCTGCAGAAAAGGAGGAGAAGTTGCAATGACTGAGCTCAAGCTTCACTAGTTAAGATCCAAAACTTTGTTTAAACAGTGTTCTGAGCTGGGGATGGGCTGCCCTGAGCTCAGAGCTAAGCCATGGATCCCTGCAGACCCACCTGCAGTGCTGGCTGGGAGGTTGTCTGAGTTCAAGGGGCACTGGCAGAGGTTTTCTTTTTCTCCTGGCAGCACATAAGGATCATGCCAGCACCTGGTGGCACTTGTGACTCTGGTGGCTGGCTCTACAGGTGACATCTGGGTGAGAGACTGGCAGCAGGACGTGGCGGATGGGTTGGTCTGGGTGATTCCTGGAGAATTTTGTTCTGCTCCCAGCAGGAGACCACAGAGCCCTGGTCAAGGTGTCCCAGCAAGCCCCTGGGAATGGCTGTGGGGTTGGACACCCAGATGGCCATGGGCTGCTATTAATTCATCCCCCCTCATGCCGAGATGGGAGGGATGGGGCTGCTGCTGGATTGCTCCTGGCTCCTGTTGTGATCTGCTGTTCCTGCTCCTCGTGTAAGAGTGGGAAACTTTTCTCTCTGTCTTATTAAATCTATTTTTCAAGCTGTCACTTAACCAGGTCTAGTGACAGAGTCGGATGTTTATGTGGCCCTGGACACTTGAACTCTGGTGTTTTCAATCACAACAGCACCTTTTGCCAGCCGTTGTGAATTAAATACTCCTCCTGACCTTTTACCCTCGCCGCTCTTAAATTCATGCTTTAAAAACAGCTTAATGAGGGGTTTACTGGCCCAATTGGAAGTTTTTATTAAAACCTATTAGTGTGCTAGAGTAGCCTGCCTGAAGGAAACGATTAGCCCAAAGCAACTAAACTCAGAGCTGGCCCCTAGCCACACCAGGTTTTCACTAAAATGTTTCCAGACCCACGTTAACCCTAACACTGCAGCCTGCATGGTATTCATATCCTCTGTTTTAATTTATAGCTTGTCTGATTCTCTCCCCAGCCTTTCTCTGTGTTCGTGAAAGCATTTTGGTTTCATGTAATTAGACTTGCATTAAAGGGCAGTCAGCGTGCCTTCCTTCAGCCCTGAGAACCTCAGTGAAGTGGAATTGTTCCCCCCAAGTCCTCTGCTGATGCTTCCCAAGGAAGGAGCTGCCCTCCGGAGCTGGTGTGGATCCTGCTTGGACAAAGCCATGATGCTCCCGGGGGCCTGGTTGAGCTTCCTGATGAAGGTTGAGCATCCTAGGTTGAGCATCCCAGCATCAACTCGGTGATGCAGCTGCCTTGCTGGAGCAGTCAGGGGGTGACAGGAAGCTCTGTATGTTATCTGGGGGACACAGACCTCAGGACAACGTGCAGGAGCTGGAGGGTGGAAAACCCAGCTGGCTTCTGATGCTAACTTCCCATTGGATCTTAACTTGTTTGCTCTAAGTCCATATTTTTTTATTTAAAACTGGGCCAGTGGTACTTGCTCACCTTAAAACCTTGTTTTAGCTTACAAAGAAGCCAGATTCCCCCATAACAGGATTACAGATAATGAATCTGAAAATTATGAGAAAAAAATCCAGGGAGCTGCAAGTGTCCCAACTAGCTTGCTGTTTAAGTGACAAAGCTTTAGGTTCTGGGATGCATTTGGAGCATGATAAAGTCATTTTCCATAAGCAAAGCACTAAACAAAAAGCACCTGGTCCTTCCCTCTACCCTGCGTTTCCCAAGTGTCACCTCCTGTCTTTGTTTTTCCTGGCATATGGATGCACCAACCCTGGGAGGTACCTTTTAAAAAGCATGTTTAAGGAAAAATCTGCCATTAAAGTTATTACAGTAAAGTAGTGCCTTTGATTGCAGCAATTATGCAAATGATTTTAAGGGATAAAATACTTCTTAACAAGGGCTGATGTAAATGGTGGGGCAGGGATGAGCTCATAACTTCTTCAAACAAGCTCTTTTTGGTGCAAGGCATTTTCTTCCAGCCAGGGTGCCTGGATGTTGACCTGTGGAACCAATGACCAGCCCGCGGATGGGATTTTTTTATTTTCCCTTAATATAGGAATGTAAGTGGGTGGGATGGGAACGCTGGTCTTGCAGAAACTGGGAAACCCTTTCCCTAAGCAAATTGTTTCTCCACAGCTCTTGTGACTGACTTTTGTCCTGGTCTTAATAAAAAAGGAAACAAACAGAAGTGCTTTATGCAGGCAGAGATTTCCCTCAGAAAAAGGCAAGTGCTAAAGAGTGGTTGAAGCTCTCTTTGGTTAAAGCTTTTTGGGTGTTGCCAGAGTGAAATGAAACTTCCTCCAGTTTTAATGTGTTAGCAGGAAAGGTGGATCCTTGTCTCCTGTAATTTGAAGGAACAGTGACCATGATGAGAAGGAGGCTGTTGGTGTGACTGAGAAACTTCTGCTTGCAGTTCTTGGAGCAGGGCTCATGGCATCACTTCTGGGGTACTTTGCTCTTCAAATAATTCCCCAAAATCTCAATGGACAGTGACTCCTGACTGGGTCAAGGATGTGTTCTCCCTGTATTTTGGATCTGTTGCCATTAGCCCTCCTGCAGCTGGTGTCTAATGGCTTTAAAGCCAAAAGCCTTTGGAAATGGGTCCCAGGGAGCAGTTCTGGAGGTGCAGAAGGTTGGCAGGGTGTCCACATGTGACATGAGTTTTGGGAGTGCTCTGCCAGGGACCTGAACTGTCCCAGCCCTCTGCAGCCCCAGCAGTAAAGGTGGGAATGCAAAACCCGGGCTGGGGGTTTCCTTAGGGATGCATCCAGTCTGCCTGCAAAAGCTGCAGTGAGGGGAGGAAGCTGTGGGGGTTAAAGATGCAAAAGAAAAGAAAGAAAAGAAAAAAAAAGAAAAGAAAAAGAAAAGAGAAAAAAGAAAATGGAAAAAGGTGAAAGGAAAGGAAAAAGGAAGGAAGGGAAAAAGGAAGGAAGGGGAAAAGGAAAGGAAAAAGGAAAAAGGGAAAAAAGGAGAGGAAAGGAAAGAGGAAAGGATTGGATTATAGGGTGGATTTTGTTCTGTGTGCCCTGTGGCCACCTCTGGGGTGGCCCTGGATGGGTTGGGACAGCCCAGGCTGCTGTGTCCAGCTTGGCTGGAGCAGGTGTGGGAATTTGCAAGGATAATCATAACTTCTGGTTTTGCAAATCCGTGTGCACATGGCAAGGGTATTGTACTCAAAGCTTTGTAGCCTCCCCCAAAACGTGTTCTTCCCTGTTGGGTGCTTTTTTCCTTCTTTATAAGAAAAGGTTTTATATTTCCTTTAGGAGGAAATAGTGCAGTGGAATTAATGGTAGATTTCTGTCCTTTTAAAAAGATTCTAACAAGAGAAAAATTGTCTGTGTGGGTATTTATTTTAGATCTGGGCATCTTTGTACCAGGAGAAAGGCAAAGTGGTTTGAGGAACTGCAGTAAGGATGGGAAGGTGCCCTCTTCACAGATACACCTGAAACTGGGGACTGGCATGGAGTTCCTGTGTGCATTATAAATTCAGCTCTTGTTCTCCTTATCCTGCGTTTGTGTCTCTGTTATCTGCTGTCCTGAGCTTACACTGGATTTGCCTTAAGCCTTTCTGCTAAACTTGTGAATTTTTGCAGTGTTCCCAGTTGCAGCTTCCTGTGTGAAAACCAAAATGCAAGACTGGGGCTCAATTCCTAAAAAAAAAAAAAAATAAAAAAATCTTTGTAGTAGGCTTAGGGAGGTATATCTGAACAAAGGCACTGACCAGGCTTTGAGTTTTGAAGAGGATTTTGAATTGTGTCCAAACATCCCAGCTTGGACTTGTTTGTCAAAAAAAAAAGATAATTCCACAGGATAAAGCTTATTCCAAACTCAGGAGAGGGAAGGGAGATTGTGGCCACCAGCATTAGGGTGGGCACCCCTGGGGATGAGGTTTAACAGTGTCTAATAATGTACAGGGACAGTTCAGGACACAATGTCCACTTGTTTGGGGGGAGTTTAAGGAGTTAATATGTAATTACCCACTTGGAATGTGGCTGGGAGAGGGTGATGAATTTCCCTGCTCCATCTGAAAAGGCTGTGGGAATTTTCATGACCTCAGCCAGAAGATCCTGAGGTTTGTGCATCCTTCAGCAGCTCCACCTGCCCAGCCTGGCTGTGATGCTGGAGTCAGGACCCCTCCAGCAGTGAGGAGGGATGGGGAAGAGTTATCTGCAGAGTTATCTGCAGAGTTATCATCCCTGTCCCACAGCAGGGATGGGTTTCCAAGAGCTAACTAGGCAGGTTTGACAGCTCTGACCTTGATTAGCAAGAGGTTGCCCAGTTCTCCTGACTGCTGGGAGTTGTTGCTTCTCCCTTTTTAAATTGTTCTTGTTTGAATTGCACAAAAGCATGAATTTTCCCTCTGCAAAACTGGAGCAAAGTCTTTGAGCAAGGCTAGCCTCATGCAAGAGTCACAAAATTATTCCTGTAAATACTCCACATGTGCATTGTCTTTTCCCATTGCTCTGTTTTCAAAACCAAGGCTCAGGCCAGCGTTTTAAGTCGGATTTTAAGTGTTTTAAACAGGATTTTGTGAAATGTTTAAGCAACTGCAGAGGGCATTACCTTTGTTTTATGTCCTCGCCTCATTTGTGTGGGTTCCTGATTTTTCTGCTTCTGAATGGTACCTTTTCTCTTGCTGTGGTGCTCCCCTGTATTTGTAGGATCGGAGCTGCTGAGCAGGAACAAGGACACTCTTGTTGTCCCTGCAGTATTTGCCAGTTGTCCTAACTGCTGCCAGCACAGCACAAGCATCATCCAGCTCCTTGGTTTTAACCTGCAGGAAGCACTCAGTGCTTGTGCATGTGTCTTGCAAGGCCAAAAGAAAAGGATAATACACCTCAAAAGCAGGAGACGGGGAGGAAAAGGTGTTTTTTTTTTTCTGGTTTTTAGTGAGAAGGACAAGTTGGGGAGAATCCAGTGAAAACAATGGATTAGCTCTGAGGCAGTCTTGGCTTCAGGAGGCTGACACTTCTCAGCAAGGTGCTGTTTAAATTCATTGTGATGTTGCCAGGCTTTTGATGGAAGGAGGATGAGAGATGATCAGAGCTGTCTTCAAGGCATGCTTCCATCAAAAGTTTCAAGTCTGGCATGGGAGAACAAGTTTTATTTTTATTTTTCTATTTTTTCTGGAGTTAAATAAACCTTGATGTGCAGAATAACCCCTGAATAATAATAATAATAATAATAATAATAATAATAATGTGAAGGACATCCAAGGAACTGCTGCCATTTTTATTTTTCATTCACCACACTGTCATTTCTAACATGTCTGATTTATCTCTGTCTGGTTAACCACTCAAATGCCCTTTTTCTGACCTGATATATATATATCACCTAAAAGTTTTATGGCAGTAATTTATAGAGGATGATTACAGCTCTGACTGTCAAGCTTTGGAGCACTGTGCTTCTTGGGGATGGTGGCTCCTGTCCTTGGCTGGGTGTTCCTGAGGCATATGGCAGAATTAAAAATTCAAGGGTTGAGTTCTTGGGACTTGGCATCTCTGGGCAGCAAAAGAAGTTGTGTGTAAAGGTCTGAGGAAGGCTGGTGAGAGTATGGGCCCTTTTTAAGAAATCCAACACTGGTGGGATATTCTTCAGTCTTCCTTTATTCTGGAGTGGAGAATTTTGAGTGGAAGTCCATAGATTTTGGCTGCTTTCCATCAGGAATGTCTGAGCAGAAGTGCACTGCAGTTTGGGTCAGGTTAAGTGGTCTGAATGTTTTGTCTTTTTCAATCAGTTATAAGATTTTAAAAGTTCATTGTCTGGGAAATCCAAATGTCCCAAATGTCCCTGTGCAAGATCCCAGCTGCTCAAACAGATGTGGAGGGAACAGAAACAGCATTTCAGTGGCCACAGTGTTGTGAAAGGAGGAAGAATATCTTACTTTTCCTGCCCCTTTTTATCTGGTATTAGTTTTTTTTGGTCATGCATTAAAAAAATAATACTGACCCATGGGCTTGAGCAGGAAAACCTAAGGCTGGTTCAGGATTGTATCCTCGTGTGTTCTTCTCTCCTTTTGTCTCCTTTTTCTTGCTGGAGAAGGAATGTGAGTGGATGGGGTTCTTCTTCTTTTAAGTTGTCTTTTTTACAGATATTTATTTGTCTGTTTGATGCTACCAAGGGCTAAAGAGGTTAATGTATTTATGCTGGCAGAGACCCTTTTTGAAGCCTGTGTGCTCCTTCCCAAGTCTGTATTTTGAAGTTTATTGCATTTTCTGTGCTCCTTCCACATAGGAAGAGTGGTAGAAATGCTGGCGTTGGGGAATGGAGTGAGAGCCAGAGGTCAGGTTTGATCTTCCTCTAAGTGCTGGACTCCTTGATCTCCTGGGAGCAGGGCACAAGCTGTCCCTTCACTGCCTGGGCAGAAATAGATGCAAAAGTGAGTGGGGACATGAATGGATCCATCAATGGATTTCTTCTTAAAGTTTCTTTGTCCAGAAAATGAAATTTCCTTGAAACAGAGCTTGTTGAATGGGTTTCTGGATCAGAAAAAAAAAGAAGTCGACATTTTTAAGAGGGTTGAAACTCCTTTTGTTTTGCCATCTTTAGATTGGGGGAAATCTAAATTGGGGAAAAAAGTGGGGAAAAAAATGTTGTAGCTGAGAGAAATCTAGTGTGTGGAAAGCTAGATATTAATTACACTTATAAGAAAAACTGTAACACCTCAAAGTTGAGTTAAGATCAAATCTGTAGGTTATTAGCAACCAGAAATACTGCATTTCCTTGCCTCTCCCTGGGTTTAAATGTGAGCAGATGGCCTGGTTTGTGTGAAGAAAACAGTTAATAACTTACCATCATTTAAAGCCTCTTTCTTTGTAAACTTAATAGGAATTGGTTGCATTCTAGAGCATCAGCTGACCTTCAGATTTTGAGCAAAATCATTCCAAGATCAAATGTGCAAAACTGGAAATGAAATTTGCTGTGCTGTCAGATTGCTGGGTGATGTGTTGGAGACCAAATCAGGCAGGTCCCTCCCAACCCAAACCACTCTGGGATTCTGTGATATCAGCAGATAGGGAATTTCTTTTATTCCTCCAGAAAAGGGGGGATGTGGGGCTAGGACAGGAGGATTGCACTTGCACACAGCCTGGGAGCTGAGTGGTGGGACCTGGGGGGAGAAGTCATCCTGCAGTTCTCCAAAAAAACCCCAAACCAAATTTTTCCTGTCCCTTGCTGGGGATTGCTGAGGTCCTGCAGTGGGATAAACCCGAGGGAAAAATCCTGGGTGTAAAGGGGGGTGTCTGGCCCAGGGGACTGCAGGCACAGAGCTGCTGGGGACCTCGGGGTCCCTGGGGACCCCCAACAGTTACCAGGGAGATGGGGAAGGGGCAGCGAGAGGGAAGGAGATACCAGGGAGGTGTCCAAGGGGAGAACGTAGAGTTGTAGCTCTTCCCATCTCTTCTGCCCCTTTTTTCAGCTTTAAAATGCCACTTTTGGTCTTCTGTATTTCACAGATAAATATATTTAGCTTCTCATTTACATGGGATCTTCAAGTGACCTCTTCTGGCTTGTTCAGCTGTTAAAACAGATGTGCCTGGCAGGTAGTGGCCAGGGGGAGGAGGAGAATTGTTTCCAATCAAAATTCAACACTTCAACTTAAACCCCTTCCATTTGAACTTCAGAAATTCCAATTTTAGGAACTGGTGGAAGGGTTGGTGGCTCCAGCAGGAGTGGCTCTGGGGATCCCAGCATCTCTTGGCTCTGTTTGGGGCAGGGGCTGGCACAGAGCAGCATCACCCCAATCTCCCCCCCCCATCTTCTGTGGGTCTGTGGGCACAGCACAGGGATCTTTGTCCTAAAAAGCTCCAGGATTTCCAGCTGTGTTGCTTGTGGAGCCCTTGGGAAGGGAGTTGGAAGATGTTCAGTGCTAAGAGCTGCCTTGCCTCTCTCCTTGCTGCAGAGCGGGTGAGGTTTCCAGCTGAAATGTCATTTGGGCTTTAAAATTTCCCCCTCAGGGACAGGAGAGAACCAGAGCTGGGGGGAAAAAAGATGAATCTGTGTCCTTAGGAGATTTTGGGGCTGCTGGGATCTGTGGAGCAGTGCTGCAAGCCTGTCGTGATAGGGCACAACTCCTCCTGTGAAATCCTTGCTGAGGTTTGGCAGTGTTGTGTGAGCCCCGAGGTCTTGTTCAGGCAGTGACTTTATTTCTGTATTTCTTTTTTAAAAGGAAAGGGTTTGGTGTGCCTGTATTTTGAGTCCCCAAGTGTATGGAGAGCTCTGGGATTGTGCAGTGAAAATGGGATATGGATAGCTAAGCAGGGGAGTATGGCCAAGGCTTTCTGGCATAAAACTTTGGACAGTTAGAATAATTTATAATAATATTTTCCCATCTGTTTGTTGTTATTAAATATGAAGTACTGATGTTGCACAATCTTACCTTTTGGTTTTATGTCCAGAAAAAATCGGTGTGTATTTTTCTTGAATACCTTTTCACTCTAACTTAGGGTTACAAACAGCATTTTGAACTCCTCCTTTGTGAGTTTAAGGTAAAATTAAATGAAAAAACCCAAACCTCCTGACACGTGCCACTCTTTCAGGGGTTAGCACTTTCTCTTTGGGAAATTATCCTGTACAGGAATAAATTTCTCAAGGGTTTTATTTCACTTCTAAATCCTGAGTTCCCATCCTGCTGGGGTGGTAAGGGGGGGAAGAAAAAAAAAAAAGTCAGTTTTGCAGTTGTGTCCCTGGCTGAGCACACACGGAAGGTGAAATAATCTTTGTCTACACCAGCACCAGGTATAAAAGTGTGTGAGTTAGAAGGTTCTTGGGATTGCCAGAAAATAACTCCTGCTGCTGGTCCCTGGTGCCCTGGGCTGGTGCAGCAGGAGCTGTAGGGATCTGGATGGGTTTGCCATCCCTCTGGAATGGAAATAACCCAGCAAACATCTCCAGAAATTCTCCAGAATTGCTCAAAACTGCCCCATGTGCAGATGCATCAGTTGGAAGAGGGTCTGGGCTCTTGGGAAACAAATCACTTTCTCACTCCTTTCAATCCAGAGGTTTGCTGGGCTGAGTTCTCTTAATTTCCACATTTCTAGATACCTTAAAAAATGTTTTATCTTTGGTATCTCTACTTACTTGCTCCCATGTAGTCTTCTTAGAGTGGGATACTGGATCACAGCAAAAATCTGTTGAGCTCTTTTAAGTGGCTTCATGGACTGCCTGAGCAATGCTATGTTTATTAAAGTGATTTTTTTGTACAAATGTTCACTGCAGGCTGTAACATTTAAACATATCAAAACTATAAAGTGATTATTTTTACAAGTAATGCCAATGCTTAGGATTTTGTTTCCCTTACCACGTTTCAAATGATTTTTAAATAAAACTTTTTTTTTTTTTTTTTTCCCCCTCTTCCATCCAGGGCTTTATTGGTGTGAGCACAGGCCAGGCTCAGGTGTATGATAAATCACTGGAATAAGCAGAGCTGGTGTTCAGGCTCCCTTCACACATGTTTCCAGTTACTGAATTTCAGCCCCCAGCTTTACTGACAAGTTTCCTATTAATGATTGAAAGTTTGCATCAAAGCCTGGATGGTTTCTGTCGATAATAAGAAATGCATTTTTTGAGTGATTATTTCAGAGCTGTTCCCATTCACTGGCAGTGTCAGCGTTTAGGCAGATATTCCAGCAGATGCAGGGTGTTTTCCTCTGCTTTGGGGTTACTCATAACCATTTGTATGGCAGCTCCCTGGGCTGTACCTGTTATTCTGCATTTTCCAGCTGCCTTTAGGTTGCCTACACTCTCCTTTGCTGGCTAAGTCTTTGTTCTGGGCCACATGGATTTTCAGCCTGAATTAATAATGCTGTGGAGTGAGGACAGAAAAGCCAGTGATTAATTCATGTGGTTCATTTTATGCACTGAAGTCATTTGGATTTCTTGCAGTGGGGAGAGCCGAGCGGGTGGTGTACGAGGCTTGTGGTCTTGGGACATATGTGCATAGCTGTTTAATATCAGTTGTCACTATCCTGATGTGATTTTTTTGGGGGGGGTTTATTTAATGTGGTTGATTTCGGCGGTTTACATAAAAATTTAAAAAAAAAAAAGCAAAAAGCAAAAAAGCTACTTCTTCAATTTAGAGGCAAAAATTCTAATTATATGCTACAGAATACCCTCAGGAGTGAATTTGATGTCCCACGCCTGGGAACCCCACCACCCAGGTTGCTGTGGTTGGCTGCTTGGTGGTGAGGGGCAGAGGAAAATCTTGCTTGTTGTGTTATCATCAGCCTGCTGAGTCCTTCCAACTGGCAGCTTCTCAGCAGAACGTGGGGACTGGTAATAGTTGGGGGAATACAGGCTGCTTTTCTTCTCTTCCCTTTACCCAGGAAGGCTTCACAGCATTTTGCAGCTGGGCTGGAGGAGGTGGATGGTTCTGGAGATGCTGGAGGTTGATGTTTGTTGGGGGTTGATATTTGTTGGGGTGCCAAACTCTTGTCTTCCATTAAAAAAAAGAAAAAAAAAATGATGCAGAATCTGCCAGAGAATCAAGAAAGTTATTTTGTTGGGGTGACCTGAAGCAGAACTGTGACCATCAAGGCATCTTCAAACCCTTTGCTGGGTCTTCACATCTCAGTGATGGGCTCAGAGGGGTGGTGGCCAGGCCAGAAGTCATCTGGGCTTCTCTGGAGAGCAGAGTTTGGGTGAGCAGCCTTCATGCTGCCACATCCTGAGGAATCTGCACTGAATTATCTGTGGAGAAAATGCCTGCTCTGAACCTCTTGAAGAATTCATTTCCAATTGGCTTCAGTTTTTGTAGCAGGAGTGATAAGTAGTAAATGTTTCTTGAGGTCTTTCTGAAATAGGGAAAGGGCTAACAATTCAAAAAGTACATTCCTGGAAGAAGAAAAACTGTTGGACAATTGAAAATGAGTGTGGTGGCATCCTGTGAGTGTGGTGGTGGGGTTTCTAGTTTGTTTGTGGTGGTGTGTTTTTCGTTGTGTTTTTTTTTATCATCTATCTAGAGGAGAGGAAAGATGGGGCTGGGTTTTAGGGTTGTCTTGATTGCTGTGTTTGGTTACTGACTATGAAATACAGAGAGGAATAAAAAGAGGATGGTGAGGCTTAAAAAAATCAGTTGTTGCTTTGCCATGGTATTGTGTCAGGAGCTTCAGGGTTCCACTGTCACTCCCTCTGACCCTAGAGATGCAGGAACAGTGGTCCAGACCCTGGAGCTGGAGGGTGGGCAGTACCTTGGGACAGAAATAATTTGATGGATTGGGCATCACCCAAGAAATAAAAAGCCCTGAAGCTCTGAACCTCCTGGCAGCATCAGTACCAGCACTGGTGCCTGGGTCAGCATCACCTTGGTGCCTGGTGTGGTGGGACCTGGCTTCAAAGCCATCCAAAAGGACATGGGAGAGGAGGGAAACTGAGGCAATGGACCAGGTGGCAGCTGGGAGACTTCCTATGGGGCACGTGGGGAGTCTTGCAGAGTCATTTCTGCAGAGTGCAATCATGTAGTTACTTTGCCTTGGGTAAATATAGATTTCAGCTAGCACGAGTTTGAAGTGGATGGTGTAATTTTGGGAACAAGTTATCTGTTTTAATTTCCTTTCCCAAGATTTTCTTGATGGTTCCCTTGATACTTCTCCCATCAAATTATTCTCTTGACAGCCAAGTGTGACAGCTCAGGGCTCTCAAGTGTATTTGCTCCTGGCCCAGGTGAATTTGGGCTTGGAAACTGCATTGGAGAGGACAGGTCGTGGCCTCACCTTTGCCAAAAAATGTAAATGATGGCTTTTTGGTTTTGGTTTCTGTTTTTCTGGTTTTAAGGGTGTAAAATAAGATGTAAGTTGCCATTTGTGCCAGGTTTGATGCTGAATTCTGCCTCCTTGGGAGCTGAGTGTGGCTCTTTTGGGACTTTCCTTTCAGGAAAGTGTTGGAGGACTGGTTTTGGTTTTGCATTTTGTTAGCATATAATAATGACTGTCCACAAGCAGGCAACAGCTCTGCAAAACTGCCAGAAAACGAAGAAAAATATACATTATTTTCCAAGTGCTAGGAAAGATTAGGCAAAATAAAAGTAATTTATCCCAGCTGGCATTCCCAACCATAAACCAAGTGCGTAGTGTTTTCCAAAAAAATAGGGTGGCTCCTAAGTTCCTGGAATTGAGAACCTTGTTGGTTTTTGTTTTGTTTTTTTTTTCAGGCACTATTAAGAGTGATCATTCTCCCAGAAGATGTGCAGTTGATGCCACTTGACTGTGGCTGTATCATCAACAGCATACTTGGTCTGGTAGCTCTTAATTTTATTTAACAAAGTCCCAGGGTCTCTGCAGAGCTTGGACTGATCAGAGCTAACAGGCAGGTCCCCTGAATAAGAAAGGATGTGTGAAAACACATATAAAGGGGTCTGTTTGCCTCTAGTCCCAGTGTTTTTGAGAGAGAAGGAAAACCTACTGAGGAATTCATGCTGGTGCAGAAACAAACTCAACGCTAGAAATTTCCTTGTGACTTCTGTGCCACATTTTGGGTTTGTTCTGGAAGGTTTTTCCTCCTCTCCTTCCCTTTTTCCTTCCTTTGTGCTGGAGCCTGTCCTGCCACCTCTGGTCCCCAATGTCCACACAGTGTCCCTCCTGCAGCAGCAGTGGCTGGGGAGTGGAGAGTGGGTGGAAGGGACCAAGAAATGGTGATTTCTGGTGCCCTTTGGGTGAGTGGCAGCTAAATATTTGGGACATCTTAATGCTAAATACTCTGGTCTGAATTCCACTGAATGGAAGGATGTTCACATTTATTTTAAAGCAAAAAAAAAACCCCTAATCCCAGGTCATTGGTGTGGATGCTTCCCTGAGGCCAGGCAAGGGGATACCTGGTGGGGTTTAAGGGATGGGATCCAGCCAGGAATGGGATCAGCCATGGCCACCAACACTGGCACCTACCCAGACAAAACTGGGGGGATTTTGTGGGAGTCTCAAGGTCCTGCCTGTGTCCCCCCCTTCCCCAGGGCTGTCCCAAGGCACAGTTGATGTGTCTCCCATCCTGGCTGCTGTTACTGAGCCTTCCTGAGTATTTTTGATGGAGTGGATTTCAGAGTTTCTTTTTAAAAGGATCAGAAACAGTTAAAACAACTAAACTGCAGCTGTCAAAATAAATACCCCTGCTTTGTGTTGCTTTATCTTTTGGTGTTTTCTTACCACTCTGAAACTGGCTTATTCCTAAAAATGGAATCCACAGTCATTCTCCCAGCTGCTGGTGCAGATTAGTAAGGGTGTCTGTCTCCAGCTCTCTTGCCAGCATCTTGAGAGTTTGGAGTTTAACAGGATCTGTACATGTATGGAGGAAGCACAGTGACTGCCACATTCATAAAACAACACTTGATGAATGTCACATCTGGCTGCTCCTCCAAATAAACCTGATTCATATTGACTTTTTTTTTGTTTTATCAGCTAAGCTCTAAACTTTTATATTAGATGCCTGTTGTAATGGTGCATATATATAATTTTGGAGGTCTTAAGCTTATTTATGTTCATGTTTGAGCTGAGTGGAAGCTGCTCTGGGTGGCTGCTGTGCATCTGAATTTATGAAGGGAGTAAAGTAGTAGGAGAGGATGAGAAAAGAGCTTAAAGAAATGAGCTGACATCTGGAGACTCTTTGCAATTGTTTCTCTCTCCTCTCAGCATGTCCCAGTGAAGACTGATGAGTAATTTGATTGTGGTGGGGAATTTTGGTGGTAGGTAGAGGGACCAGGAAAGGCAACATTAGGGCAAAATTTGGGGCTGCCTTATGGAAATAAATAAAAAAAAAAATTAAAAAAATTGTTGTTTTGATATGCTACTTAATAACTATTACTCTTTCTGGGGAATGAGGTGGAAAGGTTGTCATCTCTAATCTTGATATCAGGCCTGCAGCATTTTAATGAGCTTTTCTCTGTTGAAACTGGAAATGGCAGGTTTTGGGTTGAGGTGGCTGTGCAAGGAGAGAAGACTTTTCAGGGCAGTTGATTTTTTTGGAATTCATTCTGTAATTGCTAAAAAACCTGCTGCTTCCTCCTACATTTCCATCAGATCTTCTAAAAATCAGCAGAGCAGCTTTTTGATTTCCTGAGATCTGGATTAGCTCTTCCTTCCTCCCTCCTGCTCCTCTTTTTTTTTTTTCTTCTTTTGTTCTTGGAGGTTAAAGCTGTGGGTGTTGAGGTCCCATTAGTCATTTTGGCCACTTCTGAGCTCAGCTTGTTGAAAAACGCCAGGAGGAAACTTGTTCTGAATTGCAGCAGATTTCCATCATTGAAGCTTCATGAGTTGTTTTACAGGGATGGAGCTGAGGGGAGAGTCTTGTTTGCTTCTGCTGGGACAGAGAGGATGTCCTAAAGGATGCAAAAATGTCAATTTTATTATCTATCATCCCCCAAAATAGCCTTCACTCCAGACAGAGCAAATCCCCTTTTTCAAATCAGAATATTTCTATTAAAGGTACTGTAGTGTTTTTCTGAGGGTGTGTTGTCTCCATAGCTCCTGCTTTTTGGTTGGTTGGTTATTTGGCTCTTCTTAAAATTTTTAGTGTCAAATACAGTGCAGGATTTTAACTGAAAATTCCACTTGTGGGTTAAAGTGGCTTCTGGAGTTTGGCACTGCTGAAGGGAATGAGCCCTGTGGTCCTCTCCTTGCTGGTGGATGTTGGCTGGAGCACTGCTGCTCCTTCCTCGATGGAGTTGTGTTGGGGGGATCTGGGCTGTGCAAGCATTTGCTCTCCAAACCTGGTTTGTAAATGATGATGATGATGATGATGATGCCTCCTGGCCATGCCACATGGGTTCTGTAGGCATCTGACATTGGGTTGTATATAACTGTGTGTGGATGGACATCTGCCCTGCTGAGTGGTGGGACTGGGACCGTGGCTGGTGGCTCTGGTGAGAAGAGCCTGTTGGACACAGCTGCTGGCTGACACTCAAAAGCTGTATAGTCCTTCTCTGTGACCTTTTTTGCTACCAGAACCTCTATTTCCTCTCCTGCTCCAGGATGACCTTTCACATTCCACCTAAAACTGCCCATGACTTGTTCATGGTCTTTTTTGTCCCTGCTTACTGCAGGGGGGTTGGACTAGATGATCTTTAGATGTCCCTTCCAACCCAAATTATTCTGATTCTTGCATCTCCCTGTTGAGATTGCACCTTTGTCCTCACTCCTGTGATGCTGTAGCTGTTGGGTGGTTATATCTGGCCTAAAGTTAAAGAACTGGGCAGCCTGTTTTCCCTGCTCCATATAGAAAATGTATTTTTCAAGGCAGCTCTACGTCGAGGAGGAGATCAGGGAGGCAGAGAAAACTCAAAATGAGAGCTTCCCCCCAGACTGATGGGGAAGCCTGAGGAAGGAGTTGTCCTTCTGTATTTATCATCTCTTGCAAACATCTGATGCTAACACTGTGATCTCCCAAGGGCAACAGGAATCTTGGATGATCCAGCAGGAAAAATTTGCCCAAGATGCTTTTTATTTGGGGGCTTGCTTTCTGCCTGCTAGCAAAACAGCTCGCCAGGTGCCTGCATGGTGTTGGTTTTAATTTGTTCTTGCTTGAAGTGAACAAGTGGGGAATGAGAGTTTTGAGATGGTGAAGAAAGGGAGGCTGGTGGAGCTCTTAGGCTCAACGTTGCCATGCAAACCATCTTAACAGCTGCTAATGGTTTCTTAAGCTGCCAAAGCAGCCTGAAGAGAGATTTAACACCCAACAGACACCTGTTTTTAGAAATTGAGCTCTGCCTGCACATGGCACAGTGCTGCAGGGGTCCTGTCCATAAAGAAGAGATAAAATGTGATCAGCAGGTTGCTGGAGAAGGTGGAAATTGCTGGGTTTCTGCTTCAGATGAGAGCTTTCTTGGTGGAGTGTAAGCACAGTAAGGAGGAATCCAACCTGGGAGAGCTGAGGACTAAAGGGATTATTTTTTCATGTATTTTAAACTTGGGTACATCTTCCAAAGCCTCTGGTGTCTCTCTGTCAGTCAAAGGACCTTGGTGTCCTTGGTTGCAGTGTCCTCCCAAGGTTCAAAGTGCTGTGCAGGATGGAATAAGGTGCCACTTCTCCCAGGTGCTGGAAGGCTTCCATTCCATCTCCACCTGGGGTCCAAGGTGACTTTCCCTGGAGTTTTAGCCCCAGGTAGGTGTCAGAGTTCCTACTTGCTGGATTTCCAGAATGAACATTTCTGCTTATTCCTGCTGCTTTGCTCCCTGTGACCACACCAGCTACAGCAGCTGAGCAGGAGACCATCCTCAGGGGAGGGATTGGTCCTGACAGCAAAGAGGAAGAGGAAGGGTGGGCTGGGGAGGCTGCATCACATGCACCAGTGCTGGCTTTCTGGTATATCTTGGCCATGTTGGGGTAAACTAGAATTTCTGACCCAATGGGTCCCAGATCACCCCTTGGATCAAATGAGAGGGGTTTATGTGAGGTGGATTTGGGGCTTTTCCAGTCATACTGTAGGAACATGTATAACAACCACTGATTCCTGAGCAGCTATGAATGTTCTGGTTTGGGAGGTTGGGGGTTTGGTCATTGCTTTTCTTGTCCTTTGGTTACGTTACAGTTTTGATTATTTTTTTTTTAAGCAAAGACCTCTTAACTCTGCACTTGGGTATGCCATTATGTTCTTTTCATCTGACCACCATGGGTTTCCAGAGAGAAAAACTCACCAGGAAACTGCAACTGGCTTTTAGTTCAACGCAGTCAGCACAGAAAGGGTTATTGGAAAGAAAATCCCTTCCAAGTTATAATTATTTGTCCCAGGAACCAGAGTTCCTGAGTGATAATCCAGATTTTCCCTTTTTTTTTTTTTTTTTTTTTTTTTCCCTTGTGCCATGGGAACCTGGCAGTGGATGCTCTCTCCAAGTCTGTGCAGTGTACACCTGAACCTTCACACAACCCCTTTCCTGGTGCTCGTTCCCTGCAGCTCAGCAGGAGCTGTGGCACAGGGCTTGTGGCTCTTGGCCATGGGAAGATTTTGAGGGCTGGCTTGAGATGGAGAGCTTCCATGAGTGAGCATCTCCAGAGATGAGAGAGCCCTCACTGATAAGCAGCAGTGCTTGCACGTTCTCCTTGCCCTGCTGGCCATGCTTGAGAGGTGCTGGTGCCCATGAGTTCGGAGGAACACAGCTGAAATTATTTTCATTACTTTTAAGACAGTAATTAAATACAGTATGTACAGATCCCTCAAGATGACAGCCGCCCACAGAGCTAAAAACAGGAAATCCATTAACTTCATTATTTAAAAAATAAAATAAAAATCCTCCCAACTGATTCTTCTGTCATTTCAAGTTCTGCATGGAAGGAGGGCTAATTTAACGCTGCATTAGCTCACTGTTATCACCCTCCTGTTACCTAAGTAGTTTCTAATGACTACCCTGGAGAGCACTTGGAAGCTTTTAAAACTTTTTATGCTTTTTTTTTTTTTTTTTTTCTATGTGGTTTATACTTTTAAGAACAAAAGTTATCGATAACAGTTTTCCAAATCTTCCAACAACATCAAGAACTATTCTGCTGGCTGCAGAAACATAAGGTATCACCAGCCTCTTCATCTCTTTGACAGACAAGAAATTTGAAGTCTTTAACATGGGTGGTGGTTGGGGACAATGGATATGGCAGAGTTTGACTTGGAGAAACTGGTTCAGACTTTGGGCTTGTTGGTGTTTGAGGAGGGAGTAGAGGAGTGGGGTTCTCTCTTCCTGCCCAGGACAAGGTGCCAAGGGGGACTCTGTCCTTTAGCCCTCTGAACTTGGGTTTTCATGGCTTTGAGAAGACTCTGGTCCATGTGGGGCAGGTGGCTGCCAAGATTTCTCTCTTTGTTCTGAGATGCTTCAGTGGAAGGCAAGCCTGAAGCTGGGGCTGCCTAGTGAGCTCTGTCCTCTGGAGTTTGTCTCCAGCAGAGAGGAAAAAGCAGAACATTTCAACAGGTGGTAGCTGAGACATGAAAAGCTTCTGCCTGAAAGCCAAACCCAGTGGAAACTGGTGATCCTTTTGCCATGGGGTTTGGTATGGCCATTATTTCACGCTGGCAGACACCATATTTTAATTTGCCAAAACAAAGCTCATCTTAGGAGAGCTGGGACCTTTCCTTTCCTTTGAGGAAGTTGTTGCTGTGATGAAAGTGGTCATGATTTGTGGAGTAGTTTGGTTTTAAAAAAAAAAAATTGAAAGGAAAAAGCAACCCATTTATTTTTCACAGGTGGGTTTTTTGGATTTTTTTTTTTCTGCTTTTCTGAAATTTATCTTTCCCAGTTGGAAGAGGGCTGCGTTTGACCTGACTGTTCTCCTCTAAGGCAGTATGGATTTATTAAAAGAAATATTGATATGTCAGTACAGTTATCACTACAATAGGGTAGTGGAAAAATAAAGCAGGTTTTCCAGGGAGGTAGCTGAGACCTCATCCCTGGAGATCCTCAAGGTGAGGCTTGATGAGGCTCCGAGCAACCTGATCTAGTTGAGGGTTGGACTAGATGACCTTGAGAGGTCCCTTCCAGCCCAGATTGTTCTCTGATTCTGTGAGCATTTTTCAATTTAATCTGTATTTCTGCAAGTGGGAGATGAGTCCAGGTGGCAGGGTGAAGGAGGATGCTCTGATGGGGAAGGTGACAAGGACAAGCAGTGGGTGCAGAAGCAAAGAGCAGCCCAGTGCCCATGGGAGCACCCGGGGAGGTAAGCACTGAATTTACTCAGTGGATCTGTTTGCATCACTCCAAACCACCCGTGGTGGTTGCAGCAAATATCTGCAAACTAAAAATCCTTGGTCAGAATATCCTGGAGGCATCAGTGTTTAACCCACTGGGGTTTTCAACAGGTGGTTGAATGCTGGCCCTGCAGTGGAGGTGGGGAGGAGGGAGGCTCAGGAGCAGTTAATCCCATTCCAGGGGAAATCAGTCTGGCTTGGGTATCTCCCTTTCTGGGGCTGCCGGGGTGTCTGACACACAATATTCATAGGCAGACAGCTGCACTGTCCTGTGCTGCCTGCAGAGAGCTGGGAAATGCCTCTGCATTGGAGGAGCATTTGTCTGTGCCCTGCAAAAGTCCCCTCTGTCAATTTTACGTGCAGGGTCTGTGTATACCCAAAGAGACAGTGTGGCCTTTCAGCCTTTGAAGGAGGGGAATTAATAAAAAGAAATGATTTGATTACATGATTTCTGAGTTTGACCAGATGATTTTTCCCTTTTCTCTCAGAAAAACTGGTTAGTTAAAAATCAGAAACTTCATTCTCCTTTGGACCTTACTGCTCTGTGTTTAGTTCCAAAGGTTTTCTGTTCTGCTCTGCCTCGTGGCTTTCTCCCCAAATGTCCATGTGAACAGAAAACTGGTTTGGGATGCAGGAAGGCAGAAGGTTCAGTGTGCAGGGCTGGGTGGGAAGGGGTTGCACTGGTTTTCCTCTCTTGCCATGGACAAGCTGCTGTAACTTGGCTGTTTTTTTCATCAAGTATTTGACAGTAAATAATAAAGATGAAAATTGGAAACCTTAACAATATAATTATATATAATCTATATTCCATTAGAAATAATACTCTCTGCAGGGAGCCATAATGGGGCTGCTTTGGACTTTTCTGGTGACTGCTCATGCCAAATTGACCTTTTTTTTTTTTTTTTCTTTTTTTTCTTGCATGTTAAGCACCAGTAATGTTTTCTACAGCACATCAGATGTTCCTGCCAACGGGCACGGTCTCTGCCGAAGGGCTCGGGGAGACCGCGCGGTGCCGGCCGTCACGGTTCCTCTTTCAAGCAGCAAATGGGTTTTGACTCTAGAGATCCCTTGACATTGAACTACGTTTCTTAGCTGAAAATTTAAACTCGTGGAGGATTTAGGTTTTATCTAATTTGGAAGAAGAAAACCATTTGAAAACCCTAAAAAGGCAAATGGGAAAGCTTTTTGGTTTTGCGTCTTCCCCTTCTTCCCTGTTTTTCCTGCCCCCTTGGCACATCCTTCCCTCTTTTCCTCCTTCCCTGCCCCAGCAGAGACCTCTAGAAAACACCAAACTACATGGGAGCACGTAACAAACATCTGAAACGTGTGTGGGGCAAGTGCAGTCACCATTGGCAGTTAATTTTATTTCCTTTTTTTTTTTTTTTTTTTTTTTCCCCAACCCAAGCCCGTGGCTCCCTCTCCGGCTGCGCGGGAGATAACAATGGGGTGCTTTGTGCTGCTCTGCAGCTGCTGAAATTTGACTAGATCCAAGTGAAGAAAACAGGAGCAGGTGGGTCAACAACGTGACCCTTTCGTTCCCAGCAGTATCAGTGTGTGCCGGGGCCGGAGGGACCGGGGTGAAGGTGAAACCCCAAATCTAGCCTGGGCAGTGAGGATGTGTGGCTTGGTGCTCTGAGGATGGGAACTGCCTTGCTGAGATGGCCCTGAGGCCTTTAAATACTGTGGGGTTTGTTGGCATTTCTAAAATGGGGTTCACTCCAGAAATGCTGAAATTGGGGAATGTCTCCACACGTGGTAAAACTGGTGTTGCTACAGGCCAGAGAGCTGCACTCTCTTCCCAGTGCTTTGAGTTCCATGTTGCTGTTGGTTTCTTGGTTTGGGTGATGCTCCGTGGCTGCTCCTAAAGCTACTGGTGCCCAGTGCCTATCCACAGCCCCAAAGTGGGGGATCGTTGCATTCCCCCATTGAGCCCCTCCAGGTCATGGAAATGACTTCCTTCATGTCTCCTTTTGTTGGGCTGGAGCTCCTAAAACACGTCAAGAGTTGGGAATTCCTGCAGTTTGGAGGAGGGGTTGGGTGTGTGGTTCCTGGTGTGTTTGGTGGAGATGGAGGATGCAGTGGGGTTGGACTCCTTGGCCTGGCACTGCCACACCAGCAGATGCATCCCAACAACACTGTCCACTCAATGGCAAGAAGAGGAGGATAAGGATAGGGAGAAAAATACTGTTACTCCTTAGCTGCAGAGGGAAGCTGTTCCTAAGGTCTTCTCTGCCAAGGTGTGATGAATTGGTTGACACCTTTCAAGTGCAAAAGGTGTTTTTTGGCTTTGAGAGCCTCGGAAGTGGTGTTAGAAGGTGGCAATGCTCAAACTTCAGCAGTGCTCAGCAGACACATGGTTGCATGTCTAAGATTGCAGGGGATTTTCAGTCTGAGGCATTTACAGGGCAGACATGAACAACTGTTTGTAAGTCAGCAGCTAGAAATGCAAGGTTTCTGATGATGGATCTTAAAATCTTGCTTTCTAATATCGACTTACACTGAAGTGAACGTGATCTGGAGCAGAGCTCCCCCCTTTTACGCTTTGCCCTGGATACAGTTGTGGTCTCGAACGATGCGTTCACCTCCTGAAAAGAAGTTTTTTTTTATTATTTAGCTGTCAATTTGGAAGTCAGAAACATGCCCTGTGTTGCTCGGGGAGTAGCATCACGCAGCACTTTGTTTGCACACCGTGAAGCCTGGCAGAGGAATAACAGGTTCCACCAGGATGAGTCCATGCTAAGCAGGGAGTGGTGAGAGCTCTGGGGGTGGGTTTGGCAGTGGGAGGGCTGCCGTGGGGAAGGGGCCATGGTGAGGAGCTGCTTGGGGTGGGAGAAGGATGGATGGAGGCCAGAGAGGAGCTTCCAATGGCTGAGGACAGGGTATGTGACTGCTTGGGTGATGTGTGCTAGTACAGAAAATTGATCTGCATGACCACATTACCAGCTGTGGAGCCTCAGTCCACCGGGAAGAGGGTTGTTAATAAATCAGAGGCTTTCCGTGCCTGTCTGCATCTTTATTGTGTTTTTGAGCAGGAACCTTCCGTGATCTCCTATCAAGGTCAGTAGCAGAGCACAGCACTTCATCTACACTGGCAAATCTGCCATCACCATCCACGGGGCTGGACAGAACTGAGCCACAAGCCCAGGAGGTTTAGGTGAAGACTTGTGCAGCAGGGCTGTGCCCGGGGTTTGTCCTTGGCTGCACTTGCAGGCAAAGCCTCTTCGGTGCTGGCTCAGCTGTCCCCATGGCCACCCCCCTTGTCAGCACTGGGTGACTTCAGATGTTGGTCCCAACAGCTGGCAGCACTTCTTGCTCCAGCCCCAAGCTGTCTCCCTCCCTGGCAGGGCTCACCCTGGATTATGCTGTTGGACTGGTGGTGGTGCCAGGATTCCAAGTTGGTTCTTTGGAGCCGACAGGACAGGTGCAGGCTGAGCTCCTGCTCCAAGCACATGTTGGGAAGGCTCCTCCTTAGCTTTGGGGTCACATCCACTCCGTCCCCCTGTGCTGGGTGTGGGCTCCTGTAAATCATTTCACTCCAAACAGCATCAGCCAGGATGGCACTGCCCTTTCCTGCTCCCTTTCCTGCCATTTCCTGCACAGCCAGAAACACTTCCCAAGGAGATGGGCTTAAAAATTATAAAAATTGGAAAAGTTGCTGCCATGTCCTGCTTGGGGGAGAGAAGGTGCAAAGAGCCAAGCATCCCTAGGGATGCTCAGGTTGTTGTCTGCCTCCCTGCTCAGCCATCCCACTGCATCCCACAGGTCTGCCAGGGGGGAGGACAGTGATTACCATATGAAAAAACTGAATACAGTGGGATGCTTGTGCAAGGCCTCTGCACCAAGGAGTTTCACTGCCCATTGCTGCGATTTGTGGCTGGGTTTAGTAACAATTAACCTTTCACATTTGGCTTCAGCCTTTGCTTTCCTGGCGCAGCTGCTTTTATAACAAGAAATTTCATTTCTCCTCTCAGAAGCTGTGATTTTGGCAGTCAGGGTATCTGCTCTGCAAACCACAGGATGCACAGAGGGAGAATGTTGGGGTTTTTTATTTTTGATAACTGATGTCGATTAATCTGTTTGATTACTGCATTTTGCATTTGCATGCTGCATTTTGATTTAAGGGACCTGGCACATATTAAGGGAAATAAAAAAGATTGTGTGCTTGCTACTTCAAATATTTCAGAGCTCTGAGTGACAATGTCATATCATGGCTTTTAAAAATCTTGACCTGACAGGCAATCAGGTGTCTCAGACTGGAGCTGAAATTAATGCTTTTGGGAGGTGTTTTCCTGCCTGTCTGGGCTGGCTGAAGGGAGGTGTTAGGGACCAACCTTTTGGGCCATTTGGAAACCAGCAAAGTGCCTGGAGGACTCTTGGGAAGGAACATGGTTACAAGTGGCCCATGAGTGCTACGTGGTAAGATTTATGTAGACATGGAGATGGGAATACCATCATCTCTGATGGCCCCCACAAGGTTGCTGAGTTTTCAGGAGTTGTCCCCACTAGCATGCTATTTTGTGTCATTATTATTATTTTTTTTTAATGGCTGGAGAGTGCATTTGTGTCACATGAAAACAGTTAAAAGGAGAAGTGTGTAATTAGAGGTAGGTTGGGGTGATTTGCTTTTGGCATCAGTGTATTGTTACTTAAAAACATGGTGGAGGTTGGATTTCACCTGTCAAAACAGAACTGCTGTCTCCTGGCTCTTCCAGAATAATAATTTCAATATTTACACTCTCTGCTGTGCTGAAAAAAGAAAATACAAAATACAGATTTGCATGAAGTAGGTTATAGCCTGTCTTTTCCAAGGCATCTGATATCACAGGTAACAAGTTCACTCTGTGGCTGCCAGGCTGTGTTTTGAGCTCAGCTCTCCTGCTATTCAGTCCAGAGGAATTTTCCCAAATCCAGGAATGTGTAAAACTGGCTTGATGGAGGATTTAGGCTTTTTTCATTATGATTTTTCTTTACTCTTAAAGATTCATAGCTTCTGCTTGCACATTAATATGGATGATGAATAAGACTTAATGGGATTTTAATTGTTTTCTTTTGAGGATAAAGACTGCCCCATGTTGGCACAAATCCATTAAAATCAGTGGGACTGCTGTCAAGGGCTTGGTCAGGGCAGGAATTAGTAGTAGCACTGGTCAGTTCTGTGCCTGGGCCATCTTGCCTGGGTACTTAAATTGCTTTTCCTTTGCTTCCTAAAAGTTTTTACCTCTTCTTTTGCTTCACACTGCCTAAAATCACAATGTAAACAACAAAAGTATCAGTGGGCATCTTTGGAGAAGAACAACACAACCCCATGGGCCAAAAGTTGATTCACAACCTTCCCAGTGGAGCTGAAATCATCTGAATTCTCAGTGTGTGTGATGTGTTTCAAATCTGTGAAAGGATAACTTACAGCTCTTGGACAATAATCTTTTTTTTTTTTTTTTTTTTTTTTTTTCCCCTCACATGTGGGCACTACAGGATGGGAATCACAGCTGCTGGAAACGGGGTTCCTGGGGATATTCCTCTGCCCCCTCTGGACCCTCTCCCGCCTGCCCCAGCACACTCCTCCTTCCACCATCGTCATCTGGGGCTTTCGGTGGCTGATTTTCAGGATCATGTTGGGAGCAGTAAGTGGGACTTTGGTTTTTTTTGTTTGTTTTTTTTTTTCAGGTGACGGCAAAAATTGGATCTCATCCTAGCAGAAAACCTGCCCTTGATCCAGCAGTCCTCTGGTGGGGGAATTTTTGGGATTGCAAGGAAGGAGCAGGTAGCAGGAGACATTTGGTGCTCTGGTTGGCAATGTCTTTCAGTTTATGGTTGGTGTTTATTTTAAGGAGGACAAACATGTATAAGAATATCTGCACTGATAGGTTGGTGCTGTCCTTGTGATTGGCTCTTGGAAAGGAAGAGAAGTGAAACTTGAGACTTGAGCAGTGTGACTTTTTGATAAGGTGCTTAGGAATCCAGTGGGTACTTCCCAGGAGCTTTACCCTGAGTTATTTTTCCTCCACGTGTGCTTCACCAAAATGTCATTCTCTGCTCTGTGTTTTCAAAGACAACAATTGCTGCCTCACTGTCCCAGTGCCAGTGGAAATTCCCAAGTACCTTGTAAAAGAATCCATCAGGAACTGACACATCTTTGTTAAAGTAAAGGTGTGGCGGGGGTGTAATCCTGTCACCTGGATCTGCATTTTGGCCATTTCAAAATCTCCCCAAATTTTAAGCTCAGGCTCATCACGGGGGTTGGACTAGATGGTCTTTTGAGGTCCCTTCCAACCCCTAACTTTCTAGGATGCTGTGATCACTGCAGAAAGAGATGGGGCAAGGGGATTGGAGGCTTGTGAGTGCAGTGACACCGTGCTGCTGGTGTGAATGACAGCCATGGGGGTGACCCAAGGGGTCTCAGTCCCTGCAGGACCCTTGTGTGGTGTTTCCAGAGGAGCTGAGAGTATTCCCTTGTCTCGGTGGATTAGGACCCAGAAGGTGACATGAGGTTAATCCTCTGAACTGGTGAAGTCCAGGATGCAAGTTACCCTAAATGCCTGTTAGACTTTGCTTTGATTGCAGGGCTTGGGGCTGGGTTTTGGGGTTTGTTGGAGTGGGCTTTTTCTTGGGTTTTGTTTTTGTTCAGGCACTTCACAGTGGATGTGTTGGTGGGGCCATTTCTCACTGCTGAGGTTTGAAAATGTCAGCAAAGCCCCTTTGTCCCTGCTGGATGGAGGCTGATTCCTGTGGTCTCAGCTTCTGAAATATTCCTTCTCAGTGTAATGCTGATCACAGGAAGGACCAAACAGCCCATGACAACAAGTGTAGGGAAACACAGCTCATTTTCTTAACAAGTTACATGATCACCAAGTTTGTACCCTGCTTTCCTTTTAAAATGGGAGTCTGAGTCTGTCCCTGCTAATGTGTAATATATATTCTGAATTATGGGACAGGCTGGCTATAAAAGCCAACTGTGCTCACCAAACATCTTTGTTACTGTTATCTCTGTGCTGCTTCTGGGGTTTATCTGGAGGGCCATAACTCTCCTGTTATTTTAGGGAGAGCCTCTGCAGAGGAGATGCTTCCCCTCGAGTCCCTTGTCTGTCTGGGCTACTGATATATAAGTAACAGGCATGGGAGAGGAAAACATGGAAAGGTCATTAAATAGGGATCTATGCAAGCAAGTGGAAATTGGTGATTGATGGGATCTTTAATGTTTTGGGGCCCAAACACGTGTACATTTCCTTCTCAGCTGGGTAATGACGCTTGCAGGCACCAGGGATGGAGTTTAATGTGTGAAACCAAAGCATCCTCCAGGGCACCTGCTCCCAGGCCAGCTTTGATTTCTTCCCTAATGGGGGCATAGCTGAAGTGTGTGCACAAATGTGGCCTGAAGGAAGATTTTTTCCCCAGGGGGGCATTGGCAGTCTTTATGTCTTGGGCAGAAAGAAAGTTTGACTTTTTCCCCCTGGTTCTCTGGGGGTTCTTCTGGCTGCTTGGGGTAAGGTTGTCCTTGGACAAAACCATCCTCCAAGCAAATGGCATTCTCTCTTGTCAGCTTGTTTTTTCTCCCCTTGTGCTGGGTGAGCAGTGCCCTGTGAGGGTTTGAATCACACCTTAGATGGGCATCTTCTTTCTCCTTTGCCATGCTCCCACTGAAGCCTCCAGATTCCTGCCTGGAGCTCTCCTCTTCTTCAAGCCCATTCCTCTATCATGGGGGCAGATTTTGTTTGTTAGCCCCTTTTTTTGGGAACTTTTCCCACATAGAACTCTAAAAACCAGAGACTTTGCTCTGGAGCATGAGGAATTCCTACCCAAACATGTGCTGATGGGCCAATGCCCATTCCAGCCCCTCTTGTACCAGCTTGTGAAGGAGCAGAAGGGCAAGCCCAGTAGCTGCTCAATACAAACCAAACCTGACTGTAAAGAAGGCTGTTGCCATCCATCTCCCCAGAGCACATCAAGCTGGGCTTTTGGAGGGGAGACCCAGCATATGAAATGTAGAATAATCCTGGCTGGGTGCTTGGGGGAGGTGAGGAGCACAGGCAGGCTCTGCTTCTGGGGTTTGATTGGCAGCAAGTGCTGGGCTGAGCTCAAATATTGCTGACTTTTTAAAAGGGGTAATTATGTGATTCAATCTATATGTTTGATGTTCCTAATGATCCATTAGTAGGGGATGTAAAGACGGATGCTTCTGAGGAACATGCAGAGGCAACAGAATAGCGGTCCCTTTGTGTGAGCGAGCAGCTTGTTAGGAAATAAGTGATGCAAACAGACATTTATGGGGCTTATTTTCCCCAGAAGTGCTCAATGACTTGATGTCTCTGTCATTTTGCTTGCGACTCTCTCTCACTTGGATTTCTTGAAGCCTGGAAGTTGCAAAGCCTTGGTTTGTGTTTCCAGGGGAATCGAGAGTGGGTAAGCGAAGGGCTCAGCCCCTCAGGTTAACCAAGGGTGTTAACCAAACCATGGTAACCTGTCAAAGGGAGCAGCCCATGCTGGCAGGAAGGTGATTTCCTCAGCCACGTTACCTGATGGTAACTCTGGGGGAGAAATTCAGGTTGAGTTACTATGGTTGGGTTCCTACGCAGCGCTAAGACCCCACTGAGCAGTTGTTACTCCCATCCCTTTGTGGGTTTTGTTTTGTTTTTGTTTTTTTGCAAAAGGCTTGAAAGTAGGTGCTAACTCTGTCCTGTTCATATATTTGTGTATTTACCTGCTGCAGGCAAAAAACAAGTGCTGAGGGAGTCCAAATATCTGCCCTAGTTGGGCTGGGGCAGGCTGGGGAGTAGCAGTGAGCTGCTGAATTGGTGCCACTGGGGTGCTGGAACTTTGTAGTAGCTCTTTGGATCCTGAAAGTCATTAGTGATTGCACCCCTAAAACCATAAACCACAGTTGCTGTTTCTTCATTAGCTGAGTGTCTTGGAAACGTTGTGTACGGACTTGCTCAGAAATGTGAGAATTTGATTTTTGTCAACACCTGTGCTGGTAACTATAGTAACCCTGATAAAACTGAGTAACTGAAAAAACAGGTGTAGAGGGAGAGAAGCAGATGAACGTGGTTTCAGTAGATTTTTGGGAGGAACCCAAGCCAAGGCTCAGCCTTTTGAGCCCCCTGCAGCCAGCAGGGTGGGTAAGTGGTGGGTGTCCAGGGCATCTCCTGCTTTCTGTGCTGGGGGTTTGTGTTGCCTCAGCTGTGACAGCCCCTGTCTGGCTGATGGTGACACCCCCTCTCTGGCTGATGCTGTGATGCCACCCTGTGCTGCCTCTTGGCATGCATCAAGCTGGATCTTGACTTGTAAAGGCTGATGCTTGTGACCAGGGATATGACTTGGGTGATTTCCCCACTTATTATTCCCAGAGGTCACCTCTGCGTGTTACAAAAAGCCCTTCCAGTCTCACAGCAGAGGGGTTTTTTTGACAAGGGGCTGTTTCCCTCCTGCCAGCACACCTTTCTGTCACTAAAGCAAAGTAAACTGTGTGTGTCATGAATTTAATGCTGTGAGTGGTGTTGCCTGTGCCAGCTGGAGCTGGGGAAGTAAGGACAGGACAGGTCAAAAAGCAAAGCAAGCAATGAGTCCTTTATAAAAACCACCCTGCTGCTGGGGACAGAAGATGTGACTTAGGGACAGAGATGGGGAAACAGGTCCAGAACTGAGCCAGGAGAGAAACTGAGACAACCACAAGCAGAGCAGGAGTGAGGACATGGGAGCCCTGAGCACAGCAAAGGATGACGCCTGCCGAGCCCCTCCTCACTCGGGCAGGCTTGTTGAGCCTAGGGCTGCCAAAATCAGGCATGGCCAGGTTCAGACCTGCCCAGCTCCACACCAAGAGCTGTCCTTGCACTGTTACACCTTTGGTTTAACTGGGAGAGCAGTCACTAGCAGGCAGCTTTGAGTGGAGGAGATGCAAGTGGATTTTATGGATGTGTGCGGCGGCGTTCGCACAGGTGCCATCTCTCCCTCTCCGTGTTATATTCCAGGTTTGGAGACATCCAAAGTATGTGTATAGATTTTTAACAAGTGTATGCCATGCACAGCATGGATTGCTGCTGCAGGAGAAATTTGGGGAGCAGGTTGTGCAGGGGAGCCCTGCCTGGATGTGGAGCTGCTGCTGCTTCACCGCAGCTCCCAGCAGCTGCCGCCGGGCAGTTGGCACTTGGAGGGCTGGTGCTAAATGCAGGATGGAAATGTCATTATCCATTTACAGCTGGTGTTCCCCCTGTGGAACACAAGGCACATGAAATACCTTTAAATCAGGTTGGACTCGAGGGCAAGGAGAAGCAAGAGCTGAGAGTCAATTTGCTTGCACCACAGCAAGCGTGGGTGCTCGCTGCTTGCATGTGGCTGTGATGCTGTTGGGTGTTAGTGGTCCCTTTGGGAGCACCCAGCAGTGATGGTGTGCTTCAATTTATGGTTTTTTTTCATCATGTCTGTTTAAAAGTGTCCTCTGTGCCTCTTCCCTCCTAGCTTTTTTTTTTTTTGTGGGACATAAATGTGTTAAAGCCATGGGCTGTGCTGTTAACACAGATCCCATCTTGATGCACACTCTGAGCAAGGGAAATGTCTGGGAGAGGGTCTGTCAAAAATGGTCATCCCAAAGGTTAAATGCTTTGAGATTCCCACTCTCTTGTTCCTGCAAGCCTGCTGCATCCCTGTTTCATGGCAGCATAGACTCATATCTATCTATCTATCTATCTATCTATCTATCTATATGTGAGGCTGTGGACAGGTGACACAGCTTGTTTGGCCTGTTAATGGAGGGGTTATTAATTAATTCTTCCAGGGTTCCAAATAAGCATTTTATTTTGCATCAGGATGGGTTTGCAGTGCTCTGTTAGCAGAGAACTAGCAGGACTGCAGAGATGCTCAGGTTAGTCAAGGACTAGGTAGGTAATGTTAGCCAGCTTGGTGATGGGATGTTCTGCACAAATAATTACCTCGACTGGAGATGCAGTGGGGAGGAGAGAGGGAATCAAGTGCCAGGGGTGTAACAGCACATTGGGAAACTGGAAGTAAAATTAAGGTGGAGCTGTGTCTTCCACAGGGTCACAGACATATGGAAAAAGTTACCAGGGAAGGTGGCTGGACCAAAGAGTCTAAGTGAGTCGGAGACATCTTGATTAGTTTCTGGAGGAAAGGATTGAAGAGTGGAGTGAAAAAGCAGAGAAACAGGATTTAAAGCACGTTACCACTTTAATCTAAAAGTGCCCAAAGCAAGGAAATTCAGATTCCAAGCTGCCAGTCTCTCAGTGGCTGCTGCAGGTGTCAGGGCTGGGGGGACTCAGCGGGGTCCGGGGACAGATGGGTCCCTGCAGGTTCTGCTCCTCTGCTGAAGCCCAAGCTCGTGTTTGCCTGAAGAATTAGATCCTTTAATACGTGTTATTAAATAATTATAATTATAATAGAGGTGAGATTTTATACAACACTTTTGCAATAATCTGCTATCTGTGCAGTGTCCTTGACTTCTTCCTTGTGCCTTGCCCTCTTGCAGGGCTCCTGCTCTCAGGCTGGTGGCCCCCAGGAGCCCGGGTCACCCAGGGGAAGAGGGGGTTTCCTCTCCCCTTTATCTACAGGAACTGGAGATCCCTTCACAGGGGGAATTCAGGGAAACTCAGGTGCATCTTTGCAAGTTGGTCGCAATATATGACTTGGTGGTTCCTCCCTTTGGTTTACTTTTTGTAAAGAAATTTTCCTTTTTTTTTTTTTTTTTTTTTTCCTCCCCGTTTTTGGATTTCCTTTTCTCCTTTCCTTTTTCCTTACCTTGTCCCCCCTCCCAGATCAGGGCTCTGAATTTCCAAGCTGTTCAAATCCATCCTTGGAAGAAGCTGCTGCAGGACAGAGCAGTCCTGGAACATTTTTTGGCAGGCACAGACTTAGAAAGTAATTTAAATCCTCTGGCATTTCAAGTCTACACAAAAGATACGTTTCCTCTTTTACAGGAGGAAAAAAGATCATGTAAAGTGGTAGTCTTGAGAAAGAAATAGTGCAGAAAGATTTATAATAATTAGCAATAAATTTTTCCACTAAATTCTCATCGTTGTTTCCTAGTAAATGTTGCCCATCTTTCACACAGAGATGTGTTTGCACAGGGAAAGGCTCAATTATTTCCAGATTACTTGTGTATCGTTAGATATTTAATCTCTTTTAAAATTATTTTAAAATTTTTCTTACTGTTGGAAAAAACCAAAACAAAATGTGTTTCTTTTAACAAACTGCAGTGAATTATTTTAGAAACTAGCGGGTCGTGAAACTCTTCATTTTTCTTGTTTTGTTTTTGCTTGGATTCTGTTAAAAGTGTCATAACGTGGGTGGCATTTTAAAGGTTACTGGAAAGGGTGGGGATGTGATTAGCTAATAAGGGAGATGAACTTTCTGGCAAAAATAATGAAGACTTTGAAGCAAACAGAATCTGGATGCCTGTAGTAAAATTGCATTAGATGTAATGAAATCAAAGTTGGAATTGAGGCGATCTCGGTAAATACAAAAAAGAAGAATCAAACGGATGTAGTTGTCATCTCGGTGACAAGCGTGCCCCTGATCCTGGGCATTATGGCTCTGAAATGGAGAATAATTATTCTAATTTGTTTTATTACATTAGCGTGGGTAGGAGGGAAGAAAGGGACCTTTCTTTTATGGCTTTCTCATTATTCATCGGCGAGCGCGGCGGGGCCAGGCTCCCGACTCCCGCGCCGGGGCTTCATGGGAATTTTTGGAAAATGATGTCTGCAATGTTCTGACCTTTGCCGTCCCAGCTGCAGCCCTCCTCCTCTCTGCAGGGATCCCACACTTGACTCCTTAGCAACCTCCTTTGTGCCTCTGATCTCTCTCCATTTGTCTAGTAATAGCCCTTGGCAGGAGGACTTGTTGTTGCTGCGGTGGCAGTAAAAAAGCAGGGAGCCCTAATGCCAAGTACTTTTCCAAATCCCTTTCACCCACTCCTTGCAGAGCTGTCTTCAAAGTCAATCAGATGCTGGTGCAGCCAGGGTGGCTTCTCAAAGGGGCTTTTTGAGAGCCTGGGCTTGAAAAACAGACACAAATCAAACGAAACGAAAATCAACGTCAATGACTTCTCTTTCAGAAAAGTGGTTTCCAGCCCTTGATGTTGCAGTTGTGTTTTGGGGTGACTCGGGTTTAGGTTTGGTGCTGGACCAGCCTGTGAACATCTCCATTCTGCTGCTTCTTCTGCAGGTGGGACGTGTCCTGCAGGGTGCTGGGCAGGTGGGGTTTGTTCACCTGAAGTTGGGTTGTTCCAGTGAACTTGGAGAGAATCTGGAGCCTCCTCTGGGAACTTGTTGATGTTGGACAAGAACTAATGCACTCCCGATGATGGGGAAGTCTCATCCTCTTGGCACAGGCTTGAATCTGAAGAGAGCTGACTGAGGGCTCTGAAATGATGTGCAAGGTAGAGAAGAAAGCTGTTTAAACAGCAGTGTCACCTGCTGAACATCAGACTGTCATTCTTTGGCTCAGGCAGAGGTATTCGAGCTCGTTATTTCCTCTCTTTGCGTGCAAGAAGCAGGAGAGATGTGAATTACCAGCTGCTGGTTTAATGAGAGGTTTATATGAACATCAGGTACAGCTCTTCCTAAAGCCTTTAGTTTGCTACTGTCAGAGCTGTAGAAAGAAGGTTCCCAAAAACCCTAATACCTGTGTCACATCTTCCCTGTGTGACATTTCAAAGAGAAAGGATTAAGACATCCCTGTGTGGTGCAGGTGATGCAGATCCCCCCCCTGCACTGCATAGCTGCAGGTCCTGCAGGTGGGAGATGGGGCTTGATCTGGTTTGGGTAGTTCTGACCCAAATCCAGCCTGTGCCACCAGCATGGTTCATGGCAAGCCCTGTGCCAGCACCTTCTGTGGATTTGGGCTGATAAATGATGCAGATATTTAAAATTATGCAGACTGGTTCGATAGCCATTACGTGAGCCTTGAGGCAGAGGAGGACCAGAGAAAATGTATTGGGTTTGTAGAAAGCTATGAGGTGCCTTGGGGGGAAAAATGGCAAAAAAAGGGAATATTGTGGGGTTGAGAGGCAGTTCTGCAGGTCCAGCAGGAGCACTGGAGGGTGGCACCCATTGGGCACCTTCCCCTGGTGAACGCAGCATTTGGGCACAATGCTCATCACGGAGCCTGAAGTAAAATCCAGAGATTTGTTCTAGCTGTGTCCTTTGCAATGCAGGAAAAAGCTGGAGCAGGAGAGCAGGAAAACTGCAAGAGTTTTAGTACCTTAGCACTTGGGCAGCTGAGTGCCTGAAGTGAAGGCACCGGTTGGGATTTTCTCTGGGAGTGTTTCACATCCATATTACGGGAAAAATGAAAAATTTAGGATTGCCTGTCATTGAGGTTTGTTGTTTGGTTTGGGGTTTTTTTGTTTGTTTGGTCTTTTTGTTGGTTTTTCTTTTGTTTGTTTGTTTTTTTTTTTAATTATTTTTATTTTTTAAGTTTTCACACATCTTTTGTCTTGTGGGGTCACAGAAAGAAGGTCTTTACACTGACTAAATTTGTAAGGCTGGTGCCCCATACCCCACCCTTCTCTTCAGCACTGGTATCAATGGGGGTTTTGCAGACATAGCTTGAGTCACCAGCCTTTTTCTCAGCTTCCCGTGCTATTGGCCTGTCTGTACCATTTATTTTTTTTTTCAGAATTAATTTTGGGCTGAAAAAGTCTCAAAGAGTGCTTTGTTCCTCCTTGACACTCACTCCAGGGAAAAAAAAAAAAAAGAGAAAAAAAAGAAAAAAAACCCGTGGAAAATCTGACATCTGCATTGTAGAGAAAAATCAATAGATAGGGAGGAATATAATTATCCCCCACTCCTGAAAGAATTTTAAAGATATTTTTTCTAACAGTGACTCATATCGGCTTAGAGCTTGAATGACATTTTAATTATTTGGTGGGGGGGTTGCCTTGCTTTTTTTTTTTTTTTTTTTTTTTCATTTTGGATCACCAAAGTTCCAGCAGCCCAAGAGGGGTACAGTTGGGCAGAGCAATCTGTGCTGGATGAAGAGGAAGGATTTGGTGTCTTGGAGCTCAGCTCCTTCCCTCCCTTGGAGCTGATGGCTCCGGGTTGCTCAGAGCTGGGTGCTGCTCCACTTGGCAGCAATGGGTGCTGGGTCACCCCTGGCTCCATCAATCATGTTTGTTGGCATCAAGTAAATAAGGGAAGAGTTTTATCTTCTTTGGAGATGTTTTGCTCCTTATGGAAAAATCCATATGGAGTTCTTGTGAGGGTGCATCCCTGGTGGCTCTTGAAGGGATGCTTGTGCCTGGGCTTGGATTTTTTGGGGGGAGGAGGGTAAGGGGTAAATGTGGGGCTAGGGGAGTTGATGGGGGAGAGGCAGCAAAGGAAGCTTCATGCATTTTTTTGGACATAAACAGGTTTAATTAGGATGGGATCAGCTAATTAGGCAATTAAAAGGAGAGTGAATGCAGGAGGAAAAAAGGTCTGAAGTAAAGGTGGAGGGCAGAGATGTTGCTAGGGCTCAGCTGTAAGGCAGAGGTGGAGTGAGAGCTTAGATCTGATGGAGCTGGAGATGCCACTGAGAACCTCAGGGACCTTCCGATGAGGATGCTCCACCTCATCTCCATTGGGGTGGGTGAGCTGCATCCAGCTGGGATGGTGGCATGGGTTTGTGCAGGACCTTTTAGGGAGGAAATTGGATTTCTGTGGTTCTCACTGTCCATGGTGGCTCTGATACAGACATGGTGGAAGGGCTTCTCTCCACTTCTCCTGGGATGGACCCACATGGGTCCCAGGCTCTGAGCCTTCTGCAGACCCAGAAGGTCTGGGGCAGGTCCTGGGCATCCAGGGAGGGCTTTGGTTACAGAGCAAAGTGGTAGGAGAGACCTAAGAGCCTTAAGAGCTCAGTTTTCTGTTTAATCTTGATGGCAGGAGCTAGGGATGAGAGAATACAAAGGAGCAGTGCCCAGATGTTCTCTTCTCACCAAAAAAAAAATAAACAAACCACAGTAGAAAAGTAAGGACCTGTCCTCTTCACACATTCATCCTCTCTGTGTTTTGAGAGGGTGCCATGGTGTAAATTCAGATTTTAGGACCCTAAACCTGAAGAGGGAGGTGTCTCTGGAGGACACAGCTGGCAGCTGCACCTCTCTTGGGTTCTGCTTTCCCCTCCTGGTACCTTCCTTGTGTCACTTGGTTTGGGATCCCTGCCACCATTTAATAAAACTCCCAAAATGCAAGTTGGTAAACTTCCTCTCTATGGTTTCATTTCCCCTGCAATCCTTTTTGTTGGATACTCCTTCAGGGATGGAGACGGAGAAGGGAGCACATGAGGTTGCTCAATCAGTTAAGTCTGGAATTGATTCAGTTGGGACCGAGGGGGTGATTTTGATTTCCACCCCCAAAAGTCCTTTGTCTGCCAATTGGCAAACCTTGCAAATGTACTCAACAACCTACTGCATTTGAAAGAGAATTTATTAGTCACAAATAGCTAGTTTTCAGCAACGTAACTGAGTTATCAATGGGACTACTTGGGTGCCTGGCTGGCTGGGTCAAGTCTTGCAGCAGGCAGGCAGGAGGCTCAATTTTTGAATTGTGGGTTTTGCTAAGAATTGGCTGGAAAATATATATTTTATTTTATTTTATTTTATTTTATTTTATTTTATTTTATTTTATTTTATTTTATTTTATTTTATTTTATTTTATTTTATTTTTTTCCAATTATGGCTAGTGATGATGCTAGAAGTAAGATAGGGTCTTGTTCCACATGGCCACTATCTTATCTATAGCTGACAAATAAATAAATAAATAAAATAGCTAAAAGTATATAAAATAAAGTAAAAGTATAGTGATCAGAGTCATCTGCAGTGCATCCAGGGCTGAGGCTGGGAGATGCCATTTCTGGGTGAGGGTGTATGCAGGGACACAGAGCAGGGCTGGTGGATGGGAAGCTGAGTGAGGATGCAGAGTGGCTGCAGTGATTCAAACCAGACATTTTACTGAATGCCCTTAAAGTCTAATAAAATAAATGTGATTTTTTTTTTTCCATTCCCTGTGAATAATGCTGGGGGATTCAGTGCACCTTAATTGTGAGAGCCTGGGAGCCCCTTCCGAAGTTGCGAGCAGGTGCTGCATCTCCATCCTCCCCTCTCCTCCTCAACGTGCCCTAAAGGGAGCAAACTTAGTAGGGGAAGGAGGTATTGAGCACATATTTCATTCTGGGATGCTAATTCAATCCAGGGAGAACATTTTATAGTTCTCATGCAGAGAGCAGCGCGAGGAGATTTCTGAGTGCACGGAATGGCCCGGAGCCCCAGTCAGCTGTAAATTAATATGACAGAGACCTCAACTTTCCCCTTCCCCAGGCCAGGCTTCCTTATTACTGGCACAGTCTGGCTGCCATGAGCTCAACCAAAATGATCAACCCCCCCCCTGGTGTCTTTGTAGCCACCATCCCATCAGTATGAATTTAATAACTCGGGTTAGAGCTGGATTCAAAGCAAGGCCACGGAGGTGAAAGGGCAATTGCCGGTTCACTCGGCCACCTGTTTCCTTCCCTTTAGCTTATATTTAATTTGTATCACTGAATACCTTTCCCTTCTGATATGCCAGGCTTTGAAAGGCCCTTCACCCATGCTCATTTTTATTTTTTTTTTATTTTTACCCCCGGGGTTTGCAGATATGTGAGCATGCGTTTGCCTTAGCAGTTGGGCAAAGAAAATTACCTTGAAAAGCCATTTCCTTGGCCCTCCCCAAAACATCCAGACCATTGGCAGGTTTCTCTCACGATGAGGGTGGATCAGGAAAAGGGAAAAAATCAGGAATGTTTTCAAAAATCCTGCCCATCAGCCTCCAATCTCCAAATCAATGCAGAATTCAAGTTTTTCACTAATGCTTTGCAACATGGGAATTAGGAAGAAATTTCCTAAATTTGTCAACTTGTAAAGAGAAAAAAAAAGGGGGGGGGGAGGGGGAACTTTTCAACTTATTTTGGACTTCAGAAAACAAGTTGGGAGCAGTAATAAATGGGATTTGGGGGTGGAGAGCCTTGCTCTCCAAAGTGCTGCTAGATGATTTCTTTTCTTTCTTTGTTTTCCATTTGATTCTTCCATGGCATTCATCTCCTAAACTCTGTGTAATATTTGCCTCCCCAAATACTCCTTGCAAGGTGTTTTAGTTTATGTCCAAGTGAATGGAAGGTCTTCCAGGTCTGCTGGAGTCTCCTGGGGTTTTCCCATGCACATATCCTCTGGCTCCTTTTCCTTCTGGTCCCTTGTGGGTCCTCTCCTCCTCCCAAGAGAGGACATTTGGGTACTCTGTTCCTCTGCAAGCAGGGGATGGGGATTTTTCCCCAGGCTTTGATCTGTGGTACAGCAGCATAATCTGCTGCAGATGTGGAGGCCACGCCAGTTCCACACACCCAGAGAAATCTCAGCAAATGGATTGGGAATTGTTAGCAGGCTGAGAGAAATCCCCTGAATGTCTTTAACTCCAGCAGATGCAGGGATCTCCATTTCCTCCCTCCCTCCTTCCACGCTCACTTGGACCCAGATACAGTTTCTCAAATGAAGTTTGCACCTCCCAGAGAACAGGAGCTGACTTCCAAAAATGTAGAAGCCAAAGAATGAGAGGAGAGAGTGCAAAAAACTCAAGCAGGGAGCAGGAAGGTGTGTCAGAGCTTGCCCTGGATGCACCCATGCCCGGGGAGCCCCAGCTCCTCCCAGCAGGATTATTTAGCAAGCCCACCACTTGTTCTCCTTCCGTGGTCCTCAGCAGATGAAGCTGCAGAGCAGGCAGGTTTTTGTGCACTGCAGGTTCTTGTCTTTTGGTCCAACTTCATTTGCAAAGTGGAAAACTCACGTGCCAGTGTGGGAGTGGAAGTGGATGTGAAGACAGCAGTAGGGTTAAGGTTTTTTGGGTTGTTGTTTTTTTTTATACACCCCCTGATGATGAGAGTGGGAGTTTTCTCTGCTGCAAAACACATTTGTTATTAAGAGCTTGAAGTGATTTTCCTGTTTGAAAGCTTTATAGTAAACAAAATATGATTAACTCCCTTAGTGACTCAGTGCAGGGAAGATTTGGATTTTTTCAGTTTGGGGCTTTTCTATCATAGACTTGTTTTAATTATCTCTGCTGAACAGCAGAGCTTGATAACAGCTTGGTCAAGGTAGGAGGGAAGGTCATCGAGATAGCTGTCCTTTTTTAATATCCCAACATTCTTGCACAGAGCCTTTCTGAGTGTCCTGACAGGGCTTCTGGCTGCGGCACATCCTGTGAGATGCTATCAATGCATCCTGTAATTTTAGAAAAGGTTTGAGGGGCAGAGCAGGCTGTGGATGATTCAGGGGGGAGGAGATGAAGCCCTGACTGTTGACAGCAAGTCTGTCTTGTCCCTGCCTCTTCTGTTCCAGCCCTCGTGGAGTGATGGAGAAGAGAGAGATGGGAGTGAAGCACCCACCACCCTGCTCTCCCATCCCACCATCCCTTGTGGTTTTATTTGTGCCATGATGGAGCAGCTCTGCTGGGGTTTTCTTGGTGGTTGTGCCTGGGGGGGAGTGCCCCCTTCATGATGATGCTGAGCTGGAGACCTCCTGGGTATTTCTAGGTCTGAGTTCTGAGTATGGAACCATCTCAACCGTGCACGGAGCCCCCCCCAGGTGCTCCCATTGGAACTTGTAGGAGACAACAAGGTGTGTGAGGTCTGGAGTTGCCCCTTCCCTCTGGAGGCTGCTGGTAGAGCCAGTGCTCAGGCTTCTCTGTAGTTCTCAGGGAGTTTTCTGGGTCTGAAGGCTACCAGGGAATGCTTTGGGCACCAGCATCCTGCTGGTACCTTTGGTCCCTTTCCTTACTCCATGGTTGTGCAGAGTCGTGTCAGACACCACAGAAACCTTTGCCTTATTGCTCTCTTCCTTCTCAATTCCTTCTGTAAAACAGGGATTACCCTTTACTACCCTTTACTATCTCCTTATTCATCCCCACTGGCTCTGACGCTGTTGAGCTGCTCTGTTGCCTCTCAAGCTTTTGCCTCCCGGAGGTGATGCTTTTCCTGCAGCTCATGGGGACTCTGCTGCTTGTTAATATTGGACTGAAAAAGGGTTTAGGGTTTTTTTTAGAACTAGAGGCAAAAAGGAAAAATGATTTGGAACAGCAGATGGGTGAAATCTGCTTGAGCTCAGGCAGGTGCCTGCCAACAGGTAAACAGCCTGTGAAGAGCTGGAAATAGTAACTGCAGACTGCTGGGGTCACAAAGCCTAAACAAAATTTGGTATCCTTAAGGCTCAGACCATGCAAGAAGCTGATTTCCTATTCATTTCTCTGCCCAGTAAGCTTGTAGCTGCTTTTGTGGAGCTTTGCTGTAAAAAGGCTCTGCTTGGTTAAGCCTAAGGTCCAACTGCTTAACAGAGGCTTGGGGAGGAATAGGAAAAATAAAGTGATCTTCTGGTGGCAGCTCCTGGTAGTCGAGTAGTTCAGGGACTTTCCAGGGAGGAGGAGGATGTTTTCTGAAGTCAACCTAAGCCTGTCCTCTGGGAATGTCTCTAATTTCTTTTGAACACATTTGTACTTTTGGGTCCCATGAAGTAAATTATTTGCTGTGTGGAAAAGGAGGTCATTTGTTCATTTCTAACCCAGCTACTCCATCCTTCCATCAGATTGCCTTTGCATCTTGTGTCAGGAGAAAGGGTCAATAATCATTCCCAGTTGACCCCTTCTGTGTCAGTCAGGAGTTCCTTCTTTTCCAGCTTTGACATCCCTGGGCTCCCAGACCTCATCCAGCCCTTACACAACCTTGGGAACTGGATATTTCTGCATATTTACTTCTGAGGTCTGGACAGTTTTTTGGGAGGTGTTTATATCACTGGAATTTGGGATTTTTCTTGAGCCCCAAACCTGCTGAATTTTGGTTAATGCTGCGAGGGAAGAGTTTTAAGCAATTTGGATGCCAGTAGTAGGCCAGGATGTGCTGTAGTACTGGGACCTCTTCCTCTGAGCTCTCTGAAAGATGAGTGCTCTCTTCTTGAATCCCCCCTGCTGCAAACTCAGAGGAGCTTCAGGATGCTGCTGGTGAAGCCAGCAATGGGGCTTCCCAGAAACTCCCTCGATTTTTTCCTGCTAAGGCAGGCAGGAACATTCTAATTAGGGGCAATGGCAGAGGTAGGCAACTACCCCCTAATTGTATGCAGATGATAGAGCTGGTTCAGCCTTTTGACTAGTGAAGCTTTCCTCAATTTGGGATATTGTGATCCTAATCAGGGACCTTTCTCCATACATCAAAGCCATCAGGCTGAACCTGCATACCTTGAGGCTGGCATGGCTTGATTGCAAGGCTTCCTGGAGCAGGCTCATCCCTGGCCAGGTGTCCTTCCTGCTGTGGACGACTGATTCCTTTTTACTCTTCATCACTGAGGCAAAGAAATTTAATCCCAATATTACTGCCAGCCCTGGAATGGACTCAGTGATTTGGAAATTTCACCCTCTTGTTGCCCTGCAATATCAGTGCACAGCAACCTCTGATACCTGCTCATTTCATTGCCAACCTCTAACCTGAGGTGGAGCAGACCTGTCATTAGGGCATTCATCTGTGTTTAGATCTGTCAGCTTCCTTCCCCTTCTCCTCTTTTGTTTCTCTAATTACTTTGATTGCATCTCTGGATCCCTCTCAGGGCTGGGGAGGCTGCAGGGGTCCCATCCTGGTCTGCCTGTTTCCTTTTCCATAGGCAGCAGAGGTGGCTCTGCAAGAGGGAGAGGATTGGGTCTGGATTTTAAAATTTTTTAGGTCTGCAAGGAACTTTTCAGCCTCTTACACAGAAATGTCCCAGCTGCAGAGCCTGGATTTCAGGCTGTTCCTGCAGCTTCTCCATGCTCCATGCCTTCCTGGCTTGTACCCAGCAATGCTGAAACCTGGTACTGGGAGCACTGGGCTTCTCATCGCTGCTCTGCAGAGACCCAGTGCAGTCTTCCAGCATATTCCATAAAGATTTGATGTTAAATTTTCAGTAAACAGGCATGGGAAAGAGCTCCATGTTGGAGTTATGTTCCCTGGAGGACAACGACTGCTCCCAGGGTGCAGGGTGAGTCTCCAGGGGGTCGTTCCAACCTCTGTGGCTTCTCAGCCTTTACAGGCTCACCATGCAGTTTATCCAGCATATTTGGCATGTTGAGATGGTATTTTGATGTATAAGATAAAGTAAAATATTTGTGACAATGCTTTTTTGTCTTTTTTTTTGTTTTTTTTTCGCAGGGGCTGATTAAAATTCGAGGGGATCGGTGCTGGAGAGAGTTAACTTGCATGGATTATCACTACGAGGTGAGTGATCTGCACCTTCAGACCGATTTCTTATTCCTCCTTGACTTTGGTAGAAACGTGGCCTCTAACTTCTCTTCTGCCAGGCATCTCTCCACATTTTCTTTCTCCATCATAACCTTCTGCCTCTGGCAGCACAGTTGGCGTCCATTCACCATCTCGGCGAGGCTGCTTTTCCCAACCACAGCCCTAAAAGACCATTTTCTCTCCTTCCTTCCCTCCCCTCCCCACCACAGACTGATTCAGGAGCAAACCTAAGCCCTGCTGAGCATCCCCTCTGTAAAAAAAATGCTAAGGGGCAGGAGCAGAAAGGCTTTTCCCCAGCACTGGGCTGAATGCTTTCTGTGTCTGCCTCCAGACCGCCGGTGCTGCTGGGCAGAACTCGAGCATCCTGGTGCTCTCCAAGAGCCTTGGCAATTCAGAATTACATGGCTTTATCTTTTTGACATCTGTTTCAGCATTGCGTTGCATTCTGATTAGAAACTGTGGTTTGTATTCTGTATTCTGGCTCTGAGTCTTGTCTCCCCTTCTGATTGCAGAGAGGGAAGGAGCAAGCTCGGTTTCTTCTTCTTCTTTTTTTTTTTTTTTTTTTTTGTGGGAATAGTGTTAAAAAAGAAAAATCCCACTGGGTAAATTTGCCACTGCAAACGGCATGGTGGGTTCTAACCCTTCTGATCCACATCCATCTAGCAACTGCATCTCTCAGCCTGGTGGTGTGCTCGTCACATCCTGGCAGGACCTTGGCACCTCTTCATGTTCAACCACACCATTATTTTCAGCCAGCCTGAGCTCTCAGCCCCTGGAGATGTACCTTTGGGGGTGACATTCCCAGCAGACCTTCCTCATGTCTGGGAAACCATTTCCCCCTTCCATGTAAGGCTGGCAGAGTGTGGCTTCCCTAAGCTGGAGAACGTGTTCCAAGGTGTTGCCTGGGAATGACTCTTTTTGGGGGAGGCTCTCTGAGCAGTGGAAATGGGGATGCTTGTACAGGACCTCTGGCTTTCTCCTGTTGTGTGAAGAGAATTGCAGGGACTGCAGCACCAGTCCTGGTTTCAGGGTTGGATTCCTCTCCCCAAACCAGGTAAAAGTTCTATCAGGTTCCTAGGTGCCGACACCTTGATTTTTCCCTCCTGTGACTGAGTTAACTGGTTGCATGTTTTGAAGTGGAATTTTGTAGGTCTGGGAAGCTGGATCTGCCTTTTCAGCTTTAAGGTTCTTTTTGGTGTTGTTGTTATAATTTCCTTTAATGAGGTTTTAAATGCAAGGGTGACCTTTCTGCCTCTTGTTGAGCTAACAAGATCCATCCGTTGGATCCATTGGATCTGTTGATCCATCAGTCTCCTGTTTCAGCCTCAGATGCTAAGACCCTTCAGTGCTCTCATTCTTCATCCCAAATGGATTGATCCCCAAGGCAGCTGGGGTAAATTGTTCTTCCTTTTTGCCTGGCAGCTCCAGAGCTCTGCAGCAGTCGGAGCAAAGCAAACCCCCAGGATCCTCCGTCCTGTGACCCCAGCCCACACCACCCCTCCTGCATCATCCCAAAGATTTCAAATCAAAAGCAGAATGAGTTCTGGAGCCCGGAAGGCTAATTAAGACCATTCCTGTCGTATCCATAAGGCAGGATCCCCAGGCTGTGCGAGTAATTGGGAACAGGGGCAGGGAGCAGATCACATTATCAATATCAATTATTTTAATCCCCACCAAAGAAGCTGCAGTAAAAGGAAAATGAAAGAGGCCAAACTTTGTCTCCCAGCAATGACAAAGGGCTGTGATTCACCTGCTGATTTCAACCAGCTTGAGGGAGGGAGAGAAGGCTGAAGCTGAAGATACCTCTGCGAGGGAGGGAGGGAGCTGGGAATCTGCTCGTAATTAGGATGATCAAACTGGGTATTGGACCAACTCGTGAGTGGACCTGGGCCAAATGTAGTCTGCTGTGATGTATGTTGGCCACCCCAGCTCTCCTGTTCCAGTCCTGAGCTCCAGTCCAAAATCCACATGGGCTTCTCTGCCAAGAGAATTAATGAAAACACATGGTCTCCATCTCTCGCCTGGTGAGTGCACCCTGGACTATTTATTTGCAGTAGAACCAGCAGCTCTGCTGGTGGAAAATAACATTTCCACTTTTGTCAGGAATCGTGTGTAAAACAGCAAAATGTTGTTACGGCTTGGGTAATTAAATGGAGCATATTTTTCCTCCCTCTTTCCTTTCTAATGTGCAGTGCCTTAATCCCAGCCTTTATGGAGGTGTGTTCATCAACTGAAGACCCTCTGTTTTAGGGGGCTTATGGGTGATTTGGAGAGGGGAATGGCAGAATATGCATGGCTTACATAGGAAAGGTTTTTTCCTACCAGCCTGACTCTCCTCTGATCCCTGAGGAGTAGGTGGGCTCCAGAAAGTATGAAAGAGACAAATGCTGATGGAGATGAGAAGATTGCTGTACCAGCAGGCACAGCCAGGCACATGGAAACTACCTGGAGGCTGGGCTGAGAGCTGAGGAACACTCTATGGATTAATTGTAGCTCTGGGTGCCAGGAGTCCCAAACTCCAACCCCAGCCTGGCAAATCCCCATGAACAGGGAGTTGAACCTCCTTCTGTGTGCATTTCTTTGCTGACATGGCCAGAGGCTCTGTGCAGGGTGGCTTTTTCTCCCAGCCAAAGGGAGGCTTGAGCTCAGTGGAACCTGTTCCTGATGCAGTTCATGCAGGGGGAAGCTGCTTCTGGGTTTTTGGGTCTGTTTGTCATCAGGGTGATTAAGCATTTATCTACTGCGTACACACTGGTTTACAAAGATGCCTGTGGTGGTTTGGAGGCTGGAGCTGCAGTTCTGCTTCCACTGGAGCATGTGGCAGGGATCCCACAGCATTTGGCAGCATCCTGCCCAGTGGGTGAGATGAAGCAACCTCTGTTCCTTGCTTGAGCTGGGAGATTTGGCCAAGAATGTCCCCTGCCTTCTCCAGAGGGCATCCTTCCCCCCCCTCTGCAGCCTGCAGCAACTCCCTCCTGGAGCCAGGCTGCCATATGGACCAAGGAAAAAAATCTGTTATGGAAAGTTTTGTGCCACTTGAGGCCATTCCTGGAGCTTGCAGGACATTGCTGGGGGGGTGGGTTGGTGCAGCTTTGTGCTGCTGTTAGTAGGTTCCAGGCCCATGGGATTGGGGGGCACCAACCTGCTCCCCTGGCAGGAGCCTCTTACCACTCCTTCCCATGCCAAGCATTAGCTGGCTCAGGCTTTGCTGATTCTGGGTGTGCTGCTTAGCTGGCACTGGCACAACATCTTAACATGCTCCAAATGGAGCAAATCCTCTTGTGTAAGACCCGTGTTTCAAAATCTCCCCCCCAAACCTGCAGCTCCTCCAACCCTTGCGCTGACACCGCCGAGCACCTTGCGACCATATGTCTTGGCACGGGGCAGCTTTGGGTGACAACAGCAGCAGAGGAGCATTTCTGACCTGCAGCCACTCCAAACCAAGCCTCTAGTTTTGGATGCTGGTCGTGGTGGTCTTGGCAGAGCAGTGAAGCAGATAATCTTGGGGGTTTAAAAACAGGCAAGTCCCTCCATGGCCACATCTCTTGCATCTCCCCATCTTCCAGTGCACGAATCCTCCCTGGGGGATGCAATCCAGTGATGCTGCTTTTTATATATATATATATATATATCATGTCTGCCAAAGGATTGTTGCTTTTTAATTACAGACAGATATCTTGTAAAATTCAGCCACCAACTGGTGGGAACAGCTGCTGAAGCAGCTGCTGGGGCAGACAAGTGTGGGGAGGGGACCCCCCCCGAGCACCCTCCTCCTCTGCTGCCTTTGCACTGGAATTGTGTTGGAGCTGTTAAACACATCCAGGGGGTCCCTCAGCCAGGCCAGTGCTGGGTGAAGGTCAGCAGAGGCAGCAAACAAACCAGGCAGAGAACCCCTGACCCCTCCTCTCACAGCTGGAGCAACTGGGATTTTGTATTTTTTATTTTGTGGTAATTTTGTTAAAGTGATGGTTTGAAGGGAATGCCTTTTACCCAAAGCTTCCTCAGAGATTCACGTTATTTGCTGCAGAAAACCAGGCTAGGAAGGCAAACTTTCTACTGAGTCAGAGGGATAAAGGAAAAGGAAAACAAAAACTGACTCCCAAAGCATCAAAGTCTTTGTCAGCCTTTGGAGTGAGAGCTGAGATTTGCTTCCCTGCTGTGGGGTTATCTGCAGGGGTTCAGGGGTGGGTTGGTGGCCACCAAGCAGGAAAGTTTGAAGGACTTTGCTGAGCCAAATACTTAATAACTGAGTCTCGTTTTGAGTCCTGGGGGTTTGGCAGTGCTGCTGAGAAAAGCTTTGTTCTCTAGGTGAGACACAAAGGTCGCTTCTTCTGATTTGTACAAATTGTTGCTAATTAATCTGTTTTTCTTAGGTAGAGGTTGTCCATCAGGGCTCCAGCTTCTGGCCTCCAGGAGCCCTCCAGTTCCTGGAGAAGCTCAGGGAGCACAATGTCTTTTGTACCTAATTAGGGGCTTGCTGACTGATAGCTGTGCTGATAAGGATGAGAACCAAGCTCCAACTCCTCTTCAACTGCCTCTTGATTTCTTTTCTCCCTTCTCTTCACTGTATTAGACAGTGTTAGACTTTTTGTCTGGCTTTTTCCAACCTATCGTGAAGCAGAAAAGAAATAATCTCTAGCAATTCATTTTGAGAAATCAGAAAATGATCTGCTTTTGTGATCCCAGGGGGGGCTTTATTCCAGCAATTTGTATTGCTGGGAGCAAAAATGTCCCTTACAGGGAAGCAGGTAGCAGACCTCACACTCCAAATGTGGTTTTTTTTTCCAGTTACAAATTAATGTGAAAGGAAGAAAGTGCTGAATTAGAAAACAAGAAAATGTGAAGGGAGTTTTAGCATGCCAGGCAAAGTGTTTTGGAGATTTTTTTTTAATCAAATATTGTGAAGTATTTCTGAAGCATCCTAAATTGACTGTTATTGGCCCTTTACAGAATTGTCTCCATTCTGAAATCAGTAAAGGTGAATCCAGGCAAGACTGATGGGCAAAATAATGGTTTATTCAGGCAAATAATCTGGGGCTTGACTTTGAAATCCCTGGGTCTGGCCTGGCTGTGGGAATTCATGTTCAAGAAGTAGGCTTTCCAAAGCAGATGTCTTCTGGGGATCTTTCCTGTCCAACAGCCACTGCCATGGCACAGAACAGTACAGTCTCTGCTCTGAAAGCTGTGTTTTTATAAAAATAGGAGTGATGTGAGTTGTGATCCATCTCTGCCCTCCCTGGACAGCTTGCCCCATAGATGCCAAAGCTGCTCCTGATGAATCCTCTGTGAAGGAAAACACTGCCCATGGTGGATTCTAAATGCAGGTTGTTTTCATCTCCTGTTGTACAAGCAAACTGTTCTTTGAGTTAAAGCAACTGATACCAAAAGGAAGAGCACATTTGGGTTCAGCTTTGGGGTTTGGGTTGGTTTTTAAATTTTTTTTCTTTTTTCCATTTGTTCCTAAGTTTTGAAAAATGACCTTTTTTGGAGGCATAATTGAAAAACCAGTTGTCCTCCTTCACACGGATGGAAGGGCTGCTTAGTGTGGATTTGAAGCTGAGGATTAGGTGCTTTCTTCTGGTTTTTGGTGATTGCATGATGTCACTGCTAGCACTGGAAGAAGGGCCAATTCCTGACCTTGCCTGGGATCAATTAGGTAACAGGATCCATCATAAGGTAAGTGCATGGAGCAATAATATTGGCAGATAAATGTCAACACGACATCAGAAGCTTATTAAGCTGTATCTGGATTTTGTATCAGGCTGCTGCAAGAAGGTCTCTATCTGAGAAAGGTTTTGGGATGAATCCCAGGTGCTCTGTGTTGGAGGCAAAGTACCTTTTGAGTGCAATTTGCTGGAAGTGTTTGTAACTCCCAACTTTGGGCTGGGCTCTGGCGTTCTAATAATATTTTAATGTGCACATTGCTTAAATAGATGGGGAGAAAATGCCTTTAAAGCTGAAATTTGTGCTCGGCTTGGGAAGGAAAGTGTTGCTAGGTTTGCACAGGTCAGGTTTGCTGGCAGAAGTAGATTCAGTGACCGTAACTTCCAGCTGAGCAGTTCTGGGAAGGAGGTTGGGTTTTCCAGAGTTTGGGCACTGGGAGTGCGTTCTGCTGCAGATGATCAGAAAACACCATCTGAGCTCTTGAAAGCTGCAAAGCAGAAGATGTTCTGGAGTTGTGGAGTTGCAGTTTAAGAAGACTAAATGGTAAATACTAACTTTTTTGCCCAGTTGTGCTGTGTTTTCAAAAGCAGAAAGGGATAGAGGTTTTCTGCAGCCAAATGATGCTCCAGAAGAACTTGGGTGATTAATAATGTTGGACTTCAAGCAGGACAAAAGCAAATTTCTCCTTCTTGCAGGGAGATGGTGGGTAATATTTTATTCTTAGCAGAGCAGGCAGGGAAACTGCTTTCCAGAGTCCTGTGCTGGGCCAGGAGTCTGGCTTGTGTTACCCTGAGCAGTGGATTCCCAACCACCTCTAAGTCAACGTGGGTTCAGCTCTCACCTGTCTTGGGATCCTGGGAGTGGAGAGGCATATTAGGAGAGTAAATTGGACATAAGCAGGTGCTGAGAGGACAATTTTAAAAACATCTTTAAACAGAACCTAAGAGCAAGGCTTGGAGGGCTGGGCTGAGCACCCATGGGTGACACAGCACCCACTTTGCATGGGATTTCATTGCTTTCTCTGGTGCCGTTCAAGAACTGCTTTTTTTTGTTTGGTTTGGTTGGTTGGTTGGTTTTCTGTGTGTTTCTTCAGCACACACCCTTGTGTTCAAAGAATCCAGAATAAAGTCAGGCACCTCTGTCCTTCTCAAGTCAAGCAGGTTAGGGACACCTGCCACTCGGGTCACCCACTGGCTGCCTCAGCTCCCCCCTCATTTCCAGCAATATTAAACCAAACCAGGAGATAAACTAGCAGGAGCTGAGTGGAAATCCCCCCCAGGGAACATTCTGTTGTGAGTCTTTTGAGGTTTTTGAAGCGTAGGAGGACATGATCCCTCCCCACTGCCGGGATCAGCAGCAGAACTGTCAGTCAGAGCCTGGAAATGCATTGGGAATCCGCCAGTACCGTTTGCAGCAGTAACACAATTCCTCTTCCTGGATTCTTTTCTGTTTTTCTTAAGGATTTGTTTTAAGCCTGGTGAAAGCTTCCTGTACAACTATTGGATTTCATCTCTTCGTTACACGCTCCCACTGTTTCATACTTGTTTACAGACCACCCAGGACCCTCATCACTTGTCTTAAATATTCTCCTCTTTACTCTTCCTCCCACTCCCTCCATCAATTTGGTCTTTTTTTTTTTTTTTCCAATCCTAATCAGATTAAACCTTACAACCCAATTCCCATCCACTTGATCAGCTCTCCATGTTCTGCCCCTGCCCATGGCTGGCCAGCTTCTCCAGCAGAGAGGAGCAGTGGGACCCATCCCTTCCTTCTGCCTCCCAGGGGCTGTGGGGAATAATCTGCTGCTGCTGAAACCTTCAGGACCCAGGAGGTTTGTCAGCTTTGAAGATAACAGAAGCAGTGCTCTGATCGTTAGTTAAATTGGGGCTTTATGAGCTAGTTAATGGTGTGTTTTAAGAAATGTGCAAAGAGAAGAAAGATGACAAGTTTCAGTGCCACCTGGAAGACAGAAACAAGAGGGGGGAAAAGGTAGAAGACAATTTTAAGAGCTTTCCAGTCTTTCCAAGTAACACATCTGTTCTCTCTCTTGCTTTGTGGACAAGAATTGCTCAGTTGGCCTGCTGCAGTGTCAGCAGCTCCTCTATTGCTACCACATCTTGGTCCTCCAAGCCTCCAACCCGTGTCCAGCAGCAGGACTGGCTGCCTGACCTGGGACCTTCTGCCATGGTGGGGCAGCCTCAACACCCAGCTTGGACCTTGCCCAGAGCCCTCCTACACTTGCACCCACCCCTGTGTGCTCTCAGTGGTCAAAACTAGTCATGATGGCAATAAGTATCCCAATTTTTTAATCTTTTTTTTTTTATCATGTGGGACATGTGGACATTAAGTACTGGTTTTTGTGTTCTCCTCCAGAGCAACGTGCCAGCTGCAGTCTAAGGAGGGTTGTTCTCCATTCCCACCTCTCCCTGGGGATTAACCATCATTCCAGTTTCCTTGCTTTGGTGGGGATCTGTAGGAGGATACAAAGTGCCCAAATTTAGAGCTCACCTTTTTCCGTAACGTTTGCTCTCAGTGGTCCAGAAGTGAAACTGAAAATTGATTTCATGTAGGACTGGCTACAAAATGGTGTGTGCAGAGCTCCAGCCTACTATTAAATTATCTAAAAAAACAGCCTACATCCTCACCATCTGCTTTTCCAGGGAAAGCAAAGTAACCGCTTGCTTTTAATTGCAGATAGAGTTGAAACAAATAGGATGTTGGTTTACAGGCTGGTGCTTTCTTCTTTGGAGATGAGATTACATTTTCATCAGATTATGACAACGTGCTACTGCTTCATCTCTTTGGCTATTAACTGTGTTAAATTGTTGAATGAATCTTCACATAGGAGAGCAGTCTGTCCTATTGTAATAATGAAATATTGAATTTGTTGCTCACAAAATGCAAAGTTCTGCTGAAGAAGCTGCGTTCCCAGTGGTGGATGTGTTTGTGCATCTCTCCTCCTCTGGCCTCTCCCCAGGATTTCCTGATGGGAATAACCATGAGGAGCCATTCCAGTTCTCAGGTTAACACAGTATTAATCACTGCATGCACCAAAAGTTTGAAGCTCAGCTTGAAGTTTTATTTCCACGGAAATGTTGGTCTATCCAGGAGAAGGGCAGGAGTTCCTAAATAATCTTTCCAGTTGCTGGTAAAAGTTTGAATTATTTGCCTATCTTCTATTTATGTTTAATTTAGGGTGGTTTTGTGCAATCCCCTGGGTTTTCAAGCTTTCTGGGGTGAACATATTTTACTGGAATTGCAGCACATGGCTAAGGTCACTTCAGTCATCAGGGAGCTGAAGGGCCAATATCATTCCTATCCGCATCTACCATAGATCAGGAAGAATTCCACGTGTTTCTCCAATGCTTTTTTTTTTCTTAATGTCTTGCAACTATCCCAGTGCTCCCAGGAAGCCCTCATAGGTCTGGAAAAAGAAGAATAGAGCCTAAGAATGGGACATGAATGAGTTAATAGCAAGTCTCTGCTGTGGTGTTTTCCTCCAAAGTCGTGTGCGCCAAACTGACCTTTAATCTTGGAGTATAAATCACTTTCCAGTCCTATTATTTGTAAAATCCTACAGGCTTGCAAATGCACAAAAGAGGCCTTTGTCTTGTATTAATTTAATTTATAGGTTAAAGTTTCAAATCAGTGGCAAGCAAAAGCTGATTTACTATTCACTTCAGGAATTGGAAAACAGGGCATTTGCTGGGCTGCCTGGAAATTGTGATATATAATTAGGAGCTTCTCTAATTATATATAATGTAGTATAATTTGCTTATCTTTTTTGGTATGTATTATACGTAAAAGCTAGGAGGGGAACTCAGCATGGATTAGCTCTTTCAACCCTAAGAACTCAAGAGATGAGTAAAACCACTGGTTTTTGTCTTGTTCTGTTAGCCTTGTGGCAGGATCAGTGATTTTTTCAAGCATTTGAAGTTGCTGTGTGGAGTCACCCCTCATCTCTCCTACAGCACCATTTGTGCTGCAACAAAAAAATACCTCCTTCTGTGGTGAAATTCAGATAAAAGCAGCACAGAGCTTTTCCCCACCGGTTTTAAACAAGACAACCCCTTTTTTTTTTTTTTTAATTTGATTGAAGTGATGAAATTCCCATGTGGAGTCAGATGGGGGACACTGGTTTCTCTTCCCAGAGTTCCTGGTTCTTCCCACCTGCAGCTCACACCCATTTCTTCCACTTGATGGGACTTCTAATGAAGCAATTTTCTAACTGAAGGGGTTTTTTTGTTTTATTTTGTGGTTGGGTTTTTTTCCTAGTCTGTCTCAACATAACTTGAGACAAAGGAATACAACTTTTTCATAACTGTGCTGTCATTCCACATTCCAGGGTAAAAGCTTTGACTGCTCCAGGTGCTGGCTGGAAGCTTTTTCCTCCTGACCAATTTACAAGGTAGAGCAAGGATTGTGAATTGTTGCCCTTGCAAGCATGAGGGAAATATTTGTATTAAAAATGGCATTTGTCCTACTCATATTCATGAGTATTCACTTATCTATATTTTCCAGGGATCATGTTCTTCCTCTTCCCTTTCAGCCTGGCCGTCTCGATGGCTAAAAGGGGTTTTATTGCTTTAGCATTAATCAAGACATTTGACAGAATTGAGCTGGATCCCATCCAATTAGACAGGAGACAATATTGAATTTCCAACTGTCATGTTGGATCCATTTGAATGTAACACAAGCTGGTTGGGCTCTGCAATCAATCCATGGCTTTAAGCATCCCAGCCCGGGGTGAAGGAGTTTCCACCTTGCCCCTGCAGTCAGGGAAGCTCTGCTGGGGTTTCCCATCAGCTGCTGAGGCCACTGAACAAAAGCTCTGTGGGACAAGCAGGGAGAAGGGTTTTTTTTTTCTTTCTTCTTCGAGCCATGCTCAATGACCTTGCCCTCCTCAAGGAACCTGCTAACATCTGGAGATCTGCTGCTGGTTCCCTTCTCCCCCCCAGGCTCAGCATTCCAAGCCACTGGCTGCTGTGGTGAGTTGGGACCAGCACCCCCTTTTTCACCCACGTTTCCCCTTAGGAGTATAAATATAAGGAAGACTTTTTTTTTTTTTTTTTTTTTACACTGGAGTGGTGAAACACTGTCCCTATAAGAGATGCCTCATCCCTGGAGACATTCAAGGGCAGGTTGGATGGGGTTCTGAGCAACCTCATCTAGTTGAAGGTGCTTACTGCAGGGGTGTTGGAGCAGATGACCTTTAAAGGTCACTTCCAGTCCAAACTGTTCTGATATTCTGTGATGCTACGAGTTTTTTTAAACATGTGATCCTAAGGTTTTTTAACTTCTGGGTGTCAGGCCATCCCTGCTCAACTTGAGGGGAGCATGGGGAGACATGGAACCCTCAGCTCCTGGAGCTCAGCAAATTCTGCTCTGCACCTGGTGCTATTCAGGGGCATTTCTTGAGCTAGAAAATGTGAGTTGGCTTGAATAGCCAGCAGCCTAACTGGCATCGCTTCCACAAAGAATGTGTAGGTTTGTCGGTAGCTCAAGGGCCTTGGAACAGCCTTCTTCTTGTTTGATAAAATTTCCTGTCATCTGTCTAAGGAGTAGAAATAGTATCCCACGCAGGAGGTGGCCCACGCTCTGTGTGTAATGAGCTGGGGCTGGTAAGTCCTTAAGGCAAGAGTTGCAATTAACAGTTTGCAAGCAGCCCACAATGGAAATCTGCTCGGATGTGTGTTCCCCTTGGCCCCCAGGCAAAGAAGTGAAATATTTTAATTCGAGGAGTTAATTGCAATTTTAGCAGCCTTTCCACACCAAGTTTGGCAGATGATGTGAAAGGTTGTCCTGCTCTGCTCTCAGCCAGAGGACTAGGAACACCAGCACAGATGCTGAAACCCAACATGAGTAAGAGCAGGCTGGGAGTGTTCCTTGACTCATTATGTTGTTTGTTAATGTTGTTTTGTTTTTGGTCTTTTTTTTCGTCCTGAGGCAAATCAGCAAAAAAAGTATTTCCAGCATCTAAAGAAGGTGGCCCAGGAGCACATGGCCTGGCCAGATCTTGAGGTCTCTCACCATTAGTTGGCAGCTCAGAGTGCCCTTTCTCACCAGGTCTGGTGGTAAACAGAGCTGATGGAGGTTTCAGAGCCTGTTCCTCCTTTTGAACATTGAACCTGCACAATCTGAGTGTGCAGGGGATTGGCAGGAGAGAGCAGGAGCCAAAGCAAACTGCAGGATCCTCTTTTCTCTGTCAAAAGAAGTGAAAGGATAATGTAGCATGTGGTTAACAAAGGGTGGTTTTCTCCAAGCTGGTCAAACCTGACTTCCCTAATTGAACTTTGGTTTTATTATAGAGAGAGAGAGAATTCAATCTTTTGTAACTCACCAAGATTAAAGTTCAGATGAGGAGGGTTCCTCCCTGAATTCCTGCACTTCTGGTCTTGTGTGCTGACCTTGGCTTTGGGTGCTGTCCTTCAGGATGCTTCTTCATCTTCCAGCTCTATTCTACCATCGGATGCTTGGGAAGGTCCTACAGAGGGTGTCAGAGAGCCTGAGGGTCCCCAGGGGAAGAAGAACACCTGAAACCATCCAAGGAGAGGCAGCTGAGCCCTCTCCATCTCAAAGTGCCCCAGTTCACTCCTGATGTTCTTCTGCCAAACATGTTTTCCTTCTCCCAGCTGTCCCCACGCAGTGGCCTGGAGGGGTGGGGAGCATTTTGAGAGGCTTGGAGCTCACCAGTTCTTGACCAGATCCTGCTGGGATGCTTCTTGTCAGAGGTGCTGAGCCTTTCCAGCTGGTTGATCCCTTTTTTTCCACCCCCCAGAAACCTGCACATAGGGCAATCTTTTAATTCTTTAAGCTGCTAGTCTGAATTTCCCCATGGTCTGGGAATGTGTCATCACTGAGAATTCCCTTTGGAAGTTCTGTGAGGAAGGCAACCAGAAGCAGGGCTTTAAAAAGCCATTTATCTCCATTCATGCATTTCACTCCTGCAAAACCCTTTGATCATTTGTGTTCCTCTGTGGATCCTTGGGTGAAAGTTTCATCAAGTTGCTCCTGTTGCACATTTTTCCTGACCCAGGAGCAGGATCTAATGGGGCTTTTATGTCTCCCCTCTGCAATTCCCTGTGCCAAATCTGCAGCAGCCATGCACATGCCTGTGCTACCAGCAGAAAAGGGGGGATGGAAAGCCCAGCACCAGTGACCAAACAGCTTCTTAAAGACCAGAGATGTGCTGTCTCTGGTTTTATTAAGTCTGGGCAGGACATTTACCAGCAAGCCCATCGCTTGCCTCGTTCCCAGAATGAGTTTATCAAACTGATGGGTGAGGATGGAAGGGGGGAGTTCCCAGGGATGATGGGGAGTGATGGCTCTGAAAGCCACATGTGTCCTGGTACAGCACGAAATGCAAAACTTGTTCAACTTGAAAGGCCTTTGGAGATTTGCAGTGGATAACTTGCTTGGTGGTGGGACAGCTGGAAGAAGGCAGAGCTGCTGTCAGAAGGACTGTAGAAGATCAGTACAGGGTGGGGGATTTGTTGCATTTTTTTATTTTTGAAGCTAAAGATCTTCTGAAAGTGGCAAGTTAGCAGCTTGGGTGCTTTTGCTTATTTTACCCACAACTTTTGTCCTGTTCAGTGTCTCTTCGTATCTGTATCCTGCATTAATTTGGGGGTCTTACATTTCTTCCTAGCTGGAGTAAGAGAAGAGTAACCCAGCACAGGAGTGGGACCCCACAAGGCTCGAGGGGTGGAAGGGGGAAGCTGAAGCTCAGGACCAAGTATTTACTTCACTCCTTGCTCAGCATTGTCTCCTGTTTTGTCTGCCAAGGATGAGCCCAGGTTTCATTTCATGGGGTTTGCATCCAGCAGATCTCAGAGGGGTTTGTGCCGGGCTTGAGACCTCTCTCCCTCCAGGGGTACTTTGGGCAATAATACAGGGTTTTTTTTAGCAGGGCTGCCTCTCCATTAAGTGTTGTATGGGTTTAATTTGCTAGTTAAGATGTTCCTGACTTCTCCTGACTTTCTAATGTTTCCTCTTGTAGGAAATCTTATATGTCACCTATCCGGGAGCTGTTGTGGCTGGGGGTTTTTAGGAGAGTGCTCAGGAATTTCTTACTGTTTCTCTGGCACTTTAGTTCAATTTACACTGTACACTAAAGAAATCATTCCCTTTGGGTTAGGATAGGTTACACACTCTCCTCCACGGAAGAACAAAGGGCTGTCTGTTCCAGCCAGCAGTGTTAGAATTTGGGAGGTGATGCTGCAGACGGTGAGGATGTGAGATGGGATTTTGGGGGTGTAAATGACACTCAAGGGATTGCTGAGCACTGAGAGCATTGCAGGAAAAGAAGATGCAAACAACCCCTTAAATACTGGAAATCTAGAAGTAAATGAGATGGGCTGAGCTCAGGGTGTTGGCTGCACTGTTGGTTCCTACAGGGATGCTCTTGCTGGGGGGAGGAGGTTGGGTCCTGTGGTCCTGGCTTGCTGAGAGGAGCAGCAGGTTCAGGTGGGTCCTTGCTGCCCTGAGGCTGTGTCACTGCCTGCAAACAGCTCTGCCCTTCTCCAGAGCCTGGATGAACTCCTCCCGAGTCTGGATGGACTCCTTCAGGACCTGGATGAACTCTTCCAGAGCATGGATGGACTCCTCCAGCTCCATGAAGTCTCTCAAAGCTGAGCTTACCTCCCATCTTTGTACCAAATTTGGGCTTTTTTGGTGCTGCTGAGGTTCTAATGCCGGGGCTAAAGGTGATGGCCAAAACCGTGTGAAATAATTTCTTTGGTTTATCATTTGTTGTTAGCATCAGTGACTTACCCACCTTTCATGGAGAGTGTTAGATTTTTGCTTGTCCCTTGGTTGTCCTAGATGATCTTAAATACTGCACCTTTTGCTGCTTTTTTTTTTTTGTTCTGTCCCAGCCTGCCTGAGGTAGTGCCAGACCTTGTGTTACTGTTCTGCAGTTTGTCAAATGGCTGAGGAAAGAGTAAGCACCAGCAAACCCGGGAGATGGGGTTGGTTGGGGAACCAAGCAGAGGTTGTATGTGTCTGCTGGAGGAGTGCATTTAATTTTTAGCCAAAAAACTCTCTTGGAAAAGCATCCTGGGAGGATGCAGCACGCACATCTTCATTTTGGTCCTGATTCTGCCTTGTACTGACCCACCAGGGTGTCCAGGGGGACCCAGGCAGCCATCAGTGGGTAGAAATTAACTCCTCATTTAGTGCTGTTGGGTTTTAATCATTTAAAATCCCTCAGATGAGGGGGTTTGGGGCTTTTTTTTCATCGTGACCCATTAAGACAGCTTGGCTTCAGGGTTCGGTTCTACCTGTTGAAAGAATTTATTGGAAAAGATATTGAGAGCTTTGTCCTGTTTCGTTTAGAGATTTCATGGAATAAATTGTATCCATGTTCCAGGGCTGTGAACGTGTGTCTGTGACACCAGCTGGTTTTGATAAACTATGAAATGGCCTGTCTCTAGTAAATTAAACACAAATTTTACGAAACAATTTTGCATTGGCCTTTTCATTCCCTCCCCTCCAAGTTTGCATTTAATTTTATTGCTTGAGATTTAGCAGAAATTTAATACTTTATCTTCTTCTGAAGGGTGAACCACCTCTCTGAGGCCCAGCATTCCTTTGGCTGTCCAACATGGATTTGGGGTTCCAAGCACAGCTTATGTTTTGCCAAATTGAAGTTCTTCTATACCCAAGTTTAGGGGATGGTTAAAACTTTTGAAGTTTGCTCAAGAATGTGCTTTACGTTCAGTTCCGTGGCAGGAAAGATTCCTCCTTTTTAATTTTTCATTTCAAGCAGCCTTTGGTCGGGAAGCCAACCTCAACCAAGATGTCATGAGTCACTAATCTTTCAAAATGCTGGCTTAGGCTTGCAGAGGTATCTGTTTATTCAGTAATGAGCCAAGATTTTATTGAAAGAAAGTAATTTAGAGCCACTGATGCAGCACTCGAGTCTTGTGGTCGCTAGATGAGCATCTAATCTGCTCTGTGGTGGGGATGTGGTCCTCCAACTTTACTAATGATAGGAATTTCATTAGTGTCTGTGGGGCTCCGGTGTAATAAATACTTCCATGTGCAAAAGCTTTGACAGCTCAAGATAGGAGCTGATGGACCTTTGTGTACATCAGGCATCCACCAGCTCGTGAGCGTTTGGTGTCTGATTGAAAGAAAATCTGATGGGTGTTGCTGGAGAAGGAGAACCTGGCACACAGGTGGAAGGAGGAGAGGGTTTAGAGAGTGTTGGAGCCTGGGCAAGCCCGAGGCACCGGGGATTTAATGTCATGGGAGATGTGGTGGGTCAAGAGAACTGAAGTGGGATGTGGTGGAAGAGGAGGATGCACAGAGGCAGATCTGTTAGGAAATGTTAGGAAAGCATGTTAGGAAAGCAGGCTTTGGAACTTCTGCTCCTGAGGGCACAGCTCTCATGGCTTGTGGCACCATTTGCTGGGAGCAGGAGACCTGCATCCCAGGAGAGAAAACTGGGAAAGGAGGTAATGTTGAAGCATTCAGCTACCCCCTGGCTCCAGAAGCTGCGGATTCATGGGTTGTAGAGCTGTGGGTTTAGGTTCTCTCCAGGATGGGATAACCTTCTGGTGCTTCCTCATAGTGCTGGAGCATCCCACACCCTTTGGTTTGGGAAAAGTGAGGCCTCTGTTGACTTCTTTTGCTGTGCTCATGGAAAGCCCTTGGAACTGTTTCTCTGGGGGCTGCATGTTTGTTTTCTGCTGTTTCTGGACCAAGTGCAAGATGCAAGGTGGAAATCTCAAACAGGTTGATGTGTGTACTGCAAAATGAGCTGGTATGGCTGTGCTCTGTGTTTGAGAGGGGCAGTATCTCTGCAGGGTCTCCACCACAACCAGGTGAGGTTGAGCAATCCCTCTTCCCTAGACTTTGGGACGGAACTGGGGAGAGGTGATGGGTTTGTCTTCCCCGGGGGTGCCTGGTGTAGCTCCCAAACTGCAAAAGTTGGATTGTTAGAGACAGGCTCTTCTGATGGCCATCACCCCATGAACATGATACTCCGTGTTAGCCAGGATGGCTGATGGTCAGAGTTAGGATTTGCTGCTCCGTGGAGTCCCCCCCCTTGCTGTTAACGCTGTGGGGTAAAACTTTTGGCTTTCAACGCTGATTTCCAGTCTGCTCCCTCAAAGAATGTCCTTTGTTCCTTTCAAGTGAAATTGTGCAGCTTTTGTGGAAGGTTGGATAGCCCTGGGCTATCTCGTAGGAGGGTTGAGGTGGGTGGAAGAATGATCACATTATTCCCCATGGTGGAGGGCACATGTGGAGGGGCTGCTTTTCTGGGCGCGGGTGGCTGGGAGCACAGCAGAGGTTCCTCTGCTTTGCAGGGGCAGGAGGGGTAGAGAGTTTGGCTTTACCCCAAAGGGTTTCACCCCAAAGGTTATCAAGATTTGGGAGCTTTTGCCATCGGTGAGGTTGGTTGGGGCAGGAAGGTCCCCAGTTCCCCATCGATACGTTACCGCGGCGCTAGTTTGGGGGGGTTTGTGCCAGAGCTGGATTATTTTCCTGTGGCTGTCAGCACGTAGAGCTATCCAGAGTGTGGCACCTAAAGAAGAGAATTTTCCCTTTGCAGTTAAAAAAAAAAAAACAAACCACAAAACCCAACAACAAAACAACTCACAGCATTGTTTATTATTCTAGGGGGTTTTTTTTGTCCAGTAACGCCAAACATCTCCTGCCTGGGTGCAAAGCCTGAGCAAGGAAGTCCCATTTTAAGATGCATTTAAGGGGTTGTCTGCCTTTTGCTATTTGAAGTAATTCCATTCCTCATGCTTTTCTGGAGGATGTTCTTAGGCAGGGAGGTGGTACCTTGAGGTTCCCACTGGGGGGGAGCAGGGGATGTGGGGACTCTCCAAGGTTTTGCACGTGGGACCCAGCCTGGTAGGTCCCTGAGGCATGTGGTGCTGGCAGGAAGGCCATTGTAAAGCCATTAAAGGTGACATGCTTCTTATCTGCTTTTTTGTTTATTAAGAAAAAAAAGAAAGAGGGAGGGGGAAAGAGAGAGGGGAAAAAAAAAAAGCTACAAATAAAGCAGTGTCACAAGATCCTACTTGTAATTGAGGGTCCTAAATTAATTAGCTATGGTGAATGTTCTGCATGGCTTTCTCTCTCCTCTGAAGAAGGACCCCTTTGTGCATCACAGCCCAAGGCTGCCCGGGCAGGATCTGCACATGAAATACCTGAGGGCATCACGGGGCCTTTTCCTCCCTCTCTTATTTTCACACTTCTCTTCCCTTTTCCCTGCCTGTCCTTTCGAATTCTCTGGTTGGGAGGATTTCCTAACATCTCTTTTCAGTGTCACTTCCTCTTGGCTCCCTCTTCTTGCCCTGAATGCCTCTGAACTCCACAGCAGTAGCAGTGTTCCCCCTGGGGTTTGATTTTTAACACTGGGGTTGATGCTGTGAAATTCCAGACCTGTGCAGGCTGGGAGATGCAGCTGATGCTTCTCCAGGCTCTGACGTTGCTCCTCTCCCTGGGTTTGAGCCTGGGGACTGTCACTGTTTCAGTGACATTGTGTTCTTCTGCTGCTTCTCTTCATTTGGGGCTTGTTGTGTTGCCTTTCATTTTGCTTTCTGTAGCCAGTTCCAGCCTTTTTATGTGATGATTGACACTGTTTTGCTGCATGTCTGTTGACTTTTGAGAGTACTGACAGGAAGAAGCCTGGATTTCTCTAGCATTGGGGTTTTCTGCCTTTTTTTTTTTTTTTTTTTTTCTTCGCGGTGACTCCTGTAGAGCAAATTCAGGTCTACAGACAAGGAAGATACGATTGCATTTTATAGAATTACATTTTATAGGATTTCGATTACTCGTATCTTTTAAAATTACAACTTAAAATAATGAACCATAAAGATTCTCAAGGCCCTTCCAGATTTTATGTTAAATTTGTGCTTCCTGACCGCACGGGACTGGGTTCTGCCCTGGTGGGACGTGAGCAGTCCTCCTTCCAACACCCCTTTTTGCCTGGGGATCCACAGCTGAGGAGCAGGGCTGCTGGTGGATGAGGAATGTGTCCAGCAGCCCTGAAATAAATACATCAGGATGGGAAGTGTGTCGGGGATGCTAATCCACCAGCTGTCCCCCCAAGCTGTCACTGGTCGCTCAAAGACAAGAAGTGGAGAATAAATCCAGGGACCTGGTTCTGCCAGCCTGGGGTTGTCTCCATCCCTTGGAGGGAAAGGGTTGATACAGGCTCCCTGCAGAGCATTCCCAGTTCCTGAGCATCCTTTTTCCAGCAGGGATGTGCTGTCAGAACCCTGCTCTGCTGCCCCAGGAGCTGCTCCAGCCGTGTTAGTGTAGGTAACCCTAAAGAGAGGGAAATCCAGTCAAAACCCATTCCCCCGCAGCCAGCCAAGCAGTGCAATCTGGGAACCTGACTGTAAGCTGTTCCAGTTGTAAACTTACAATCAGTCCTCACCCTTACAACCCGTTTAATGCTTTTGGGGCTGTTTAAGCTCAATCTGCTCAGCGTGAGTATAATCTTCTTTTACTGCTGAATGCCGGGGTTGTTGCGAGCGGGCCAGGCTAATTAAACTCCTTTGGCCACTGGTGTGCTGACACTTTGGGGAGAATAACTGGAGTCATTTCTGGTTAAATCCGGGAGCCAACTGAGCCAGGGCTGACGTTGGAGACATATTTCAGAGAGCTGTAATGAGCCGAAATTTCAGGTATGCGTCCTCTTCCCCCAGCCCTCTACAACGTGGCTGCAACACGCTGTTTACTCAAGGAAATTAAAGCCAGCAATGAGTTAGTTGTTGTTTTTTTTTTTAAACTGAGGTTTTTTTATTGATAATATTATTATTTGTTCTATTTTTGTTTTAAAAAAAAAAAACAACAGAACACAACAACAACAAAAAGACCTCACGACCCCCTCCCAGCCTGGTAAAGTTTGTGTGTGATTGAGTTTAGTTGGGGGGGGATTAAAGGAGCAAATCTCTTCTACCACGTTCCAAATCATACATCAGAAATCAGAAAAACAGAATACAACAACAACAACAACAAAAAACAAACCCCAAAACCTCACGACCCCCTCCCAGCCTGGTAAAGTTTGTGTGTGATTGATTTTAGTGGGGGGGATTAAAGGAGCAAATCTCTCCTACCACCTTCCAAATTCTCCATCAGAAATCATCAGGGAGACATTTGTGCCCTGGGACTGGGGCGTATGTTATCCTGGGTTTAATTGTGGGGCCTGGATGTGTGCAAACTTGTTTCTCAACGTAATTGGATGAGGGTCACTGCCTGCCCTGAGATATATGGGCTCACTAATCAGAGAATAATTTCAGCCGAGGTTGAAGTTGCCAGTAAAAGTTGTAAAAGTTAATTTTATAGGAGTTTGTACAGAATATCAGCGAGCGAGTTTTGTACTTAGGGGCTTGTTTGCTTTGTCTAGTGACGTTTTTATTATGTTTTATTATTATTATTTGTGTTTGAAATGCAATTTTGAGCAGTGGGGAAGAGAGAGGAGGGGAGCACTGACCCGATCAGCAGCCGGAGCAGCGTGTGAGGATGGAGCAGCCAAAGTAGGAGGAATTCCTAAACTGACATGAACTGCCCAAGTCACAACCAGAATTAAATCAAGTTGCAGGATGATTTATAGATTTATTTCTTTTTTTTAACCCTTATATTCTTTCCTTTGATTTCTAGAGCCTGTCAAGTGGGATGATATGTGCTGTAGCCTCTCAATTTATGGGTGTCCCTGTCCTTGGCTGAGCCCTGCAGTGACTGCAGGCAGGGAAGGTGGGACATGGTGTGGGAATGCTGTGGGAATGTTCCCAGTCTGGGATGTCTGCAGGACAGCAAACGCTGAGAGCAGTTCAGTTGGTTTGCAGCTTCCTCAAACCCATCTCAGGAGGTAATTTTTGGTGTTATGGCTGTGTCAGATTGTGCAGTTCCCACAAGTACTCATGGCTGAAACCCAATGTCATCAGGTATAGATGGCTGCCATTTATATTCTTTCAGCTGAAATGTTTTATACTTGGATTTTTGCCATATTTGCCTTTTTTTTTCCCCTCTGTAAGTCTCAGCACTGTCTGTTGTTGAGTGCTGCAGACCCTTGCCTCTGATCTGAAAGAATTTTTCAAGGACCTAATTGTACAAAGAGAGCTCACAGTAAAAAAAAAAACAAAAAAAAAAAACCAAAAAATAGGTGTTATCACATTTTGAAAACAAAGGGTGGGAACAAAACGTGAAGCAGCAATGGGAGTTAGCTTGGATCAAGGGGAACATCATCAGACCCTCACTGGAACCCCCTCAGACCCCATCTCCAGAGCCCTCCTGCCCAAGGGGAGCAGGCACCCTGCCAGGCATGGGCTCTGCTGGGTACCACACCATGACATGGGGTAGAAAAATGTTGCAGCCCCTTATAAATGAGTGATGGCTTTGGAAAGGGCCCTGTTAAAGCAGGGAACAATGTCAGTGCCCTGAAGTTCCCCATTAAACCTGAGCAAATACCTAAAGGGTCCTGGAGAAGTCTCTGGGCAAGGGTGACAAAGTGCTGCTGGATCCCAGCTCGGCTCTTGTCTGCACCCGTGTTGGATGGAGGGGCTGGGTTCTGGCCTGGAGGAAGGCTCCCTGCTTTTTCAGCAGCATGACTTCAAATGTACTTTCTCAAAATAATTTTCTGTGGTCCTGGAGAATCCCCTGAGCTTTGCAGTTTAAATAAAAGCCAGACCTCAAATGAAAGCTTTGTAACATTCAAGCAGCCCACGTTGACAGTTCCCTCGGCGTGGCACGACCCTTTTTCCAAAAGCAAACAAGAGAGTCAGACTTGTCAATGAAAGATTTTGGGCTACTAAATGGCTTGAAGTGCTTTCTGATGCCTGTCTGGTTACCTTTGAATTTTCTGCTTCCAGAAATGAAAAGTTTGGTGTCTGGAGGTTCTGCTGGACATGTTGGGCTCGTGCTTGTTCCATCCCCAGCAGAGGTGGTACTGGTTGGTACTGGAGCATGGCAGTACTCTCATCAAATTTTCCTTGGAGGTTGTTGAGCAAGGGTTTGGAACACAGGTTAGGAGAGAGTTATCCACACCAGTCTGTCACGGCACCAGAGGAACATCCTGGGTTTGGAATGGTGTTTCAGCTGCCCCGTGTTTTATCTGAGGCTTCCAGGTTGCTCCATAGGCAGCATCCTCCTTGAGATGGGTTCCAGGAACCTGAGGTCCTCCTCTGATGGCAAATTGGCTTTGGGGGAGCCCTTGTTCTCCCTCATATGCCAGGGATGAGATGGATGGTCAGGGCCCAGAGAGGTGGTGGAAGCCCCATACCTCAAGACATTCAAAGCCAGCTTGGTTTTAACATCCCAGGGAAAGATGCATCTTAAATTTTCTGCAGATTTGAAATACAATGTTTGCTTTCCTCTGGAGATTTGAAAAGCAGGGAGGTCACTCACCCCTTTCTAACATCTGTGCAATATTTGGTCGCAGACCTCATCCCCTGTTTAAGAGGCTCATAAAATACATCCATGAATTGAAGCAAATTGTTTCATTTTAGTAAGTATGTGGCCGTATTGGGAAATTTTAAATTATCTTTTTATATTGATGCTGTGGGGAAAAAAAAAAAGGTGGATTTTTCCAGTGATTTTCCTTTCCCTGGCACTGTGGAACAGCAGCTCCTGCTTTAAGCTGCTGCTGCTGCTTTCTGGAAGTTTTCTTCACCACTTAATTCTGTTTATGCCTCATGGTGACATTGTTTAATCCACAGTTCCTGGTTTGCAGAGTGACCCTTTCTAGTGTGCTTCTGTAGAGCAGGATTCATTAACACACTGATTAGGGAATTCTTGAATGCTTTCCCAGCAGTTTCCTTCATGACTGAGGACCTAAAATTCCAAGAGCTGGGCTGCAAACAATATTATCCTGGGGATGACAGATGGATGGTTTAATTTCGATGCTTGCACTGCTCAGGTTTTGGTGCTGAAGTTTTGTTAACTGGAGCAAAACAAACAAACAAACAAACAAAAAGACATGAGTGGGAGAGGAGAGATCTCACAAACATCTGCTGATGGGGTGAAACTGGGCCAGGTGGGACCTGGTGGCTTGCACTGGGAGAGGATGCTGCAGGCAGGGAGATGCACATTGTCCAGACCTTGGCTTTCCCCTTTAGGTCTTGAACTTGTAGGCATCTTTTTTTTTTTTTCTGGTTTTGAATGGATGCCAGGAGTTGGGTTTGGCTCCTGGAGGTTGAGGGATGAGCAGTGGCTGCCTGGTCTCCCTTCAGGGGATGGTTACCTCCTGGTTCTGATCTGGTGGGAGGCTTTGGATCAGGCTCTGCTTTCCTGTGTTGCACCAGCCCACCATGCAAAGGACAAAATCAAGAGCTCCAAGCCCCTGCTTTAATTAAAATCTGAAATACCCATCTATTCTGCTCATTTTTCATTAACTGAGAGGATCAGGGCATCCTGCTTTTGCCTCTCAGGCTTCACTGGGAGCCCAGCCCAGTCTGTCTCCTGCAACTTTCTGATGGCTGAATCTGCTAATGGGTGAGAAATCACTTAATTTGACTCTTCTGTTTTAGTTGACATTGAACAGTTTCACAGCTCCAGGTCCTGGATTCTGGAAAATGTGTTTAATTTTCACCACACGTCCATGTGATTTGTCATCTTGTAACCTCCTCCTCTCACTTAGGCTGATAGTATCAGTATCTCTGTTCTTATTTATTTAGGGTTTTTTGTTACTCTGTAGGGCTGCTTCAAAGAGCTCCATCCTAGCCTTGGGCAGTCCACATGGAGGGGATGCCTGAGCCTGGAATGCACTTTTATTTTATTCTCTTTTTATTTTACCAAAGAGCTGCCTTTGGTGCTTGACATGTAATAGGTCAAAAAACCCCAAACAAACAAACAAACAAAAAAACCCCAAAAAGCAGAATTCCAGATCCTAATGAACAAAACTAGGGTAGAGACTCCACCTCCACTGCTACTTAAAGAATTTAGGGACCCAGAACAGGACGTGGCACTGCTGTGTGTAGGCTTGTGGTGCCCAGTTTTCTTTATTTCACAAAAGTGAGATGCAAAAATGTTTCTTTTAAGTCCTCAGCATGGGTAAAGATGGATGTGAGGACAGTTCACCTGCTGTCTGACATCCCCTTCTCAGGGCTGATCCACTTCTTTCTGGGGAGGGGATGCAAGATACTGATTATTCTCAGCACCAGCCTTTGCTGAATTGCTGGAAAAGAAAAAGAAAGTGGTTTTAATTATTATAAGCAGGAAAAATATTTGCATTATTAAAAACATCTGCACCCAGCCGAGATTGCTCTTATCAAGTGAGACGTTAATTGCTTCTGACTGAAGCAGCAGCATGTTTATTCAAATATGTCTTTCATTTTGATGATACTGCTAATTAAGCCCTTTATTTTATTTAGACAATTATGTCTAAACAATTGTGGAGTTACAGTAGCTCTAATTGAGCTCTTATTTTCTTACCTGCTTAAAGATTACACGTGGCTTTAGAGAGAGAGGGAGGTGGGGCTGGCTTCATGTCCCAGAGGATTTGAAACCCCAGAATCTACCATGAATTGGTCAACTTCCAGTTCCTGTCTGTAAAGTTGACAGGGGAGTAGAGGGTTTTACAATATATTTTTTTATTATTTATTTTTTTAGTGGATTCTGGTCTCCAGAAGTTGACCTTCTGGGTGTGCAGGTGGCTCTTCTTGTGAAGCCCAGACCTTCTCTTGGTGTCCTCATCCAGAAATGCAGGAGCTGACACCATGTCTAGGGATTTGTAGGGAAACTGTGAGCTACTTGAATCCTTTTATTCCTCCTAAGCACATCCTTTTGCTTCTATTTCTCCCTTTTCTTCCATCAGTACCACCCAGCACCGATGCTGCTGAATTCCCTGGAGTTGTGGCAGGAGAGCTTTCTGCAGCCCTTCTTTTGCAGCTTGGTTTTCTATTTTGAGGGATGTTGTAAGGAAAATTGAATCCTTTCTCCTGTGATCACCAGGCACCCGTTTCCCCATCTTCTCCCTCTCTCTGTGCCTGGCACCCAGGGCTCGGGTGCTGCTCTCTGACACTTTAACTCTTGCACCCTCATCCTGCTTGCTCAGCCACGTGGTTTCCTTGCATTTTCAAGCTATATCCATGTAAAACTAAGGAAAAAAAAACCCCTCCTAACTACTAAAATACATTATTTCCCCATATTCTTTTCATTTACAAATTCCTCCCTTTTCAGTGTGATTAATAACTCACAGCCCCACACTTACCCTTTCCAGCCCTCCTCTGTTGGCTTGTTTGCTGCAGTTCTAAACTCACAGCTCCGTGTTATTTCTCTCTCTTTCCTTGTTTTATTTTGATTATATTTTTTATTTTTCACCTTGTTACATTTTTATTGTTTCACCATCTGCCCTGTTTCCTTGCTGTGTGGTTTTTCCCTACTCTGCAGCTGCCTCCTCCTCGTTTTCCCAGCGAGACCTCCAGGATTTTTCCCAGTGGGACAGTGAAGGGCTGAGGTGGCCTTGCTGGACCTGCCTCTTATCCAGCACCTCAGCAGGATCCATCCCATTTCTTTTAGCACTCCCAGCCCACACTTATTCTGCTGCTCCTGGTCACTGCTTTGCCTTGAATAAAACCACTGCGGGAGGAGAGTGAAAGAGGGAAGATTTTTTTCAAACTACTGTATCAGTTTAGTAACGGGGATCAAGAGTTGTTTTAACTACATTTCCTAAACATATTCCAGGTGTGAAATCTGTAACGTGCCTTTCCTCCTTTCCCTCTCCCTTTCCTTCCTCTCCTCGGGCACTCTGGTGTGGGTTTCTTCCTTGGCCCCAGCTGAAAGCCACAGCAAAGCCTCCAGCGTGCCCAGCTCAGCAGCTGGAGCAGCCCCTTGGTGGTCCCAGGGTTTTGCCAGCCAGGTTTTCAGCTTTGCAGAAGAAGGATATTATTTCTTGAGCAATTCCAAGTGTTAAGGAGAGCTGTGGACCCTCGGCTTGGGATTCAGATGCTCGTGCATCCCAGGGCTCTGTCCAGGTAGGAAGCAGAGGGTTGGTGGAGTAAATGGATGAGCAGGTGGACAAGGCAAAAATGAAGAATATTGCCTCAGTCTGGTGGGCAGCAGGCTCTGTGTGGTGTGGTAACACCATTTGATTATTTTAGGACAAGATAAAGGAGCTCATCTACAAGGGAGGTCCCAGGACTTGGTGTCAGACCCTCAGTACCCAGGAGGTCAGGGCAAGATCGTGCTCCCCAGGCTCAGAGCTGCTTCTGGGGAGCAGAAAGAACATGTGCCTGCCTGCTGTGAATATATCTCCTTTACACCTTAGTTATCTCATGTTTTGGAAGAGGAATTTCATGATTTTAATCACTGATCTGTTTCCCTTTTCTGGTGTCAGACAGGCAGCTGAAGGACAGGGAGTATAGCTGTTCCCTTCCTTAAAAACTTGAATTTTTTTTTTGCATCATGAGGAGAAAGCACAAGTGCTTCTGAACTGTTCAAACTGCTATCACTGGTTTTTCTGTCTGAAACAAATGAGCATGGCCCAAAAGCCCTGGCATTTCATCTTCCTGACTGCTACTTGGTTTTGTTGCACTTTCCTCCCAAATGAGGAGAAGCCCCAGAGGATGCTGAATCGTTTTCTCCTTCAAGCCAAGAGCTTGTTCTTGTTTCTCTTGAAGGTGGTGACTTTCTCCAGCCAGGTGTGCTTGGAGACAGCCTCAGCAGCATCTTCATGTCCATGCTGCAGGTGTTTGTCCTCTTCCTGCTGGCAGTGGGGGAGGTTTTTGCAGGACAGGCTCCATCCCCCTGCCTGGGGCTGATGGAAAATCAGCTCTGGGGTGCCACGCTCTGCTCCTGCTCCCCTCAAACCCCTCTGCTCTTCCACCCAGCTCCAGTGCACACAAATATAAATATTTTGTCAAAAGTGTAAGGGTGGGAGGGGATGTTTTGAGCCTTGCAGACTTGTTTGGGAAGGAAAAGCCAGCTGAAGACCTCCCGTGCCTTTCCCACCCTGTTTATAGCTGTGAGGCTAGTTATTAAATTAAAAATACACCTGCCCTTTGGGCTTATGTCTGTTCTGAGCAGCTAAGGGTGTATTTTAGAGCTTCTGTGGTCAGCACCCTTACAAATATGGGGTTCTCTGGCCCTTTCCTTTGTGACCTTTTTGTCTGCTACCCCCTGCTCTGTGGTCACTGAGGGGTTCAGGGGTGCCAAGGGGCTGGTGGTGCCAGCAGTGGGCACAGAGGGGACCAGGGACCTCCCAAGCCATGGAAGCTGCACATCCCTGGGAGTGTCCTGGAGGGCAGGTCCCCTGGGGCTGCAGACAGCTGACCCCCTTGTCCTTGTCTTTCCTTGCTTGGAAACCAAGCAAATCAAGTTATTACCAGACTTATGCCTCACTAGCAGCATGGGTGAATCCCAGCTTAGTTGGTGGCCTGCAGTTTGAACAGGAAAGTCATGTTGGTGCTGGACCTGGGATGGGGCAGAGGGGTTTGCTTGGCTGCAGCAAGCAAAAGGGATGAAGTAAATAACTCCTCCTCTTGCTGGTTCTGCCCTCTCCATGCCATCCTGCTCTGGAAAACCTCCAGGGAACTGGAGAGCCCAGAGTGTTTGGTCCCATCCTGCATCTTCCCCTGCTCGCTGGGACACCGAGGCCCCGGGCAGTGGCAGGTGTCTGTGCCAGGGGGATGAGCACTGTGATCAAAGGGTGTTTACTGGCCTGGGGAGGAGGAAAAACTGTGTTATGTCAGGTGTGACCCGAGGCTAACAGAAGGCTTTGTCCTTGAGTCCCGATTCCCATTTTTCGGAGCAGTTTAGGAAGGGTGCAGAGGGGTTCCCAGTGTCGGACCAGGGCAGGTAAAGCTCAGACTTATCCATCTCCCTCTGAAACCAGCTGGGTTTGCTGTTGCTGTCCCCTCTCCCAAAGCCAGGTTTCCTTGTTTGTGGTTGCTGAGAATGTCAGGGGGATGATGGATTTGGTTGGAAAGGTAAATAATCCACTGGGCTGAAGTGCAGCCCCAGCGACCCTGAGAACGTGAAGTCACTGTCTTGAAGGTCTTTCATTTGTTATGTTTGATTTGACAGGTTTGGATGATTGCTTAATATTTTCACTCTGCTTTAGACCCACACTGTTTATTTCTGTTAGAAGTTACTTAAACATCCCAATTTTTTTTCTTCTCAAACAGTTGCTTCAGTTTATAGAGGCTTCAAGACAGTAGATGCCCCGGACTTTGCTTGCAGTGCAAATAAATAAGTAATCCCTCTCCAGGATTTCCAGTTGAGGTCTGTTTATTTTCTTCTAATACATGCACATGCACATGAACAAAAAAAAGAAGCAGCTGGAGTGGCAGGGTGTGGTGATGCAGGAAGTTAATTCCTGGTTTGTTTGTTGAGAAGTGATGCTCTGATGTGCAGGGAGATGCAGCAAGTGCAGGGTGAAGCAGGCAGCACCCTGCTACCAGAGAGGGGACAGGGCAGCACTGTGGCTTCTGAAGAAATGAGAAGTATTGAGAGCTTTTGGGCAAGGCAAGGTTGTAGGGTTGATGGGTGGCCACATGAAGCCTGAGTTCCAACTCTTTTGTGAGCTCCCTTTCCTCTTCTCCCCCCGGCGATGCTCACCACTAATTCTTCAGATGGTTCCTTGTCTTCTACCTACCCTGGCAGTGCTGCCCACCTTGGAGATCATCTGAGACACCTCACAAACTGGACTTTGCTGTGCTGCACTGAGGTATCAAATCAGCCCCCCCCCTCAACCCCATAAGACAGGCACCTGCATCTCCCCACCGTGCTTGGTCTTGCAGCAAACTCCCATCATCTCCCTTTCCCCAGCCCTGCAGAAGTGGATGAAACTCTTTCAGGGATTTTTTTTTAGGGACTCCGCCACTTTCTCGCTCTCTACAGCTCCAGAAAAGTTTGTAGTGAGGTGGGGGTTGGTCTCTTCTCACTAGTAATAAGCAACAGGACAAGAGGAAATGGCCTCAAGGTGCAGCAGGGGAGATTTTGATTGGATGTTAGAAGACACTTCTTCTCTGAAAGGGTAATTAAACACTGGAACAGGCTGCCCAGGCAGGGGTTGGAGTCACCACCCCTGGAGGTGTTTCAAAGCCCTGGAGTTGTGGTGCTGAGGGACCTGGTTTAGCTCTGGACTTGGTAGAGTTGGGTTAATAGTTGGTGAAGTTGGGTTAATGGTTGGTAGCATCAGCTTATGGTTGAGCTCGATGATCTTGAAGGGCTTTTCCAACCAGAATGGTTCAGTGAAAGTGCTGCCTGGCCAAGTGCAGAGGTGCAGGCAGGGCTCTTGAAGCCCTAATGAGGTCTGGGGGACGGAGCTCCCCGCTTCTTTTTTTTTGTGTGTTTCAGCTCTCCCAACAAAACAAGGTAATATCTACCCAGTGCCTGGAGCCATTTGGAAGCAGATTAAAAGTTTTCATCAGCTCTTCTTAATAGAGCCAGATAAACCAGGCTAATAGTCATGTGTTGAGTTATTGAAGGGAAGTTCAGGTAATATTCAATCACCTTTAACCTTCAGCTTCCTAAGACCTCCTGCTTAGCGATTGTTTGTCTGTGGTGTAAACCATAGTCCAGTTCATAAATTATTATGTAGTTCCACTAACCTTAATGCAGTACAGGTTTCACGGTGTTTCATTTTGTAGTGTAAGCTAATTCTGGCTGTGCAGACAATAAAGCTCCAATGTTGCTAGAATTAACCCTTTCCCTGACAACTGGAAGCTGGCCAGGGTGGGAATTAGTGCTCCGTGGGCACTGGTGTCTGCATGTTGGTCATGGCCATGGTCCACTTGTAATTCTCTCTTTTTGCAGTTCTTACTGCATCTGAAAATCTCCCTGAGTGAAACAGAGCAGAAAAATTTTATAATTTTTTTTTAAATAAAAATAGAAGTTATTCTGAATTTCTTACAGCGGTTCCCCTTCCTCTTCAGCAGTTCTTGTTTCCTGTGTAAGCAGCAGGTACCCCACCCTATGGTGTGGGGTGGCTGCTTTGCAGACCAACAGATGGGTAAGAAAAGGTCCAAAACTTTTGGGCCTGAAGAGCAAAATCCTGTTGCTTGCAGGGACTTGGAGAGGCAGGAGGCACCAGGGCATGGCAGGGAAAGGGTTTGTGCCCACACTCCTGGGTAGGTTTTTGTGTTTGGACTTTGACACTGTAATTTGTTTTATGGAGAAGCCAGGAGAGATGAAAATCAGACATTGCTGTTGGACAAAGCAAACCCGAGGAGGAGCTGCCATTTTTGGCCTTTCTACTTGTTCTCCAGCAGCCCCCTGCACCACCGAGCAAAACGCTCCTTGTTTTTGGAAAAAAAAGTTATTTCTTCATTAGCTCTGCAGGACCTGGATCACATCCAGGAGGTGAGAGATTTGCACCAGGGGAACTGGACTGCCATTGAGGTCTGTCTCACCTCTGATGTCCATCCAGCTTCCAGCTGGCTCTGGGGGGAACCCTCTGCTTTCTTGGTCTTTTGTTTCTTCTCATGGACGTGGATCTGATCCCCTGTCCTGCTCCACTGCTTTGGCTCACCTGAGGAACCCATCCTGCCCTCCTGGCCCAACATCCAGGACCAGGTTACCTTCTACTCCCTTTGGCTTGGGCCAGACCAGACCAGACCAGACCATCTCCTGTTCTTCCCATTGCTCCTGGCCCACCCAGACCCCGCTCACGGTGCCCCTCTTGTCTTATCCCACTCGACCTCACTCAGACCAAACAGGAGCCTCTTACAGACAGACTAAAAATATATCAGTGCTTGTTTAGGAGAACCACCCTATCTGCCTGCCCTCCCTACTGGGCCAGAACAATTCCAGATGGGTTCTTTGCTCTTTCAGCTGCTTCTCCTTTTAGGATGGGTGTCCATCACTCTTCTTCCCTCATCAAGCCAGCATGGGGATCCTTGGTCTCTGGAGGTCCTCAGTCTCTGGAGGTCTTTGGAGGGTGGCTGTGGTTCACATTATCATGGTGTCCTCTACAAGAGGGTTCTGAATCTCAGCTCTTTGGGTTGAGTCTGGTCCACTGCAAACCCAGAGCCAGAAGGTGTTTGAGATCTCTCCAGGCAGCCAGACCCACTGCCAGGTATTTCTGTTGTTGACTCGTGTATCTCCCCTCCTAAAATTTTCTTTTCTGCTCCAGACATGGCACATTTGCAGACAAGGCAGCAAACAGTCATGACTGCCCAAATTTGAAATTGTTGATTCAGAAAGGGCCAGGAAAGACAGAACATTTCTCAGCTCCATCCCACCCCTGGAGTCGCTGGTATTATGAGTGGGGTGGTTATTGGGGCAGCAAGTTTATTTTAAAATGCACAGTTTTGAGGCAGAAATGCTGTTAAGCAGCAAGCCAGCCCCTGCTGGGTTGCTGGGGACAGTGACAAGGGTGAGTGACAGAGTTCCCAGCAGCTCTCGGGCTGGTGGAACGTGGGGACAGGGTCGTGTCACATCACAGAAATGGTACTGATGTGATGTGGTTGCAGAAGCTGGGGTGATGGTATGTGCAGGGGCTGGGTACAAAGCCCCTCCTTTCCTCACCACCGCTCACATCTCCTTGGAGCTGCCTCAATTTTCTTTCTTTTTTCTTTTTTTTTTTTTTCCAAGGGCTCCGTTTCCCTCCCGGCAGCAGCCGCCGCCGATGTTGGTTTTTCCATATCCACCGGGAGCCACACTCCTCGTTAAAGCTGCTCCAGGGCAGGAGGAGGGGAGGGATCCAGTTCCTTCCAACAACACACTGGGGTGAGCAGCAAACATTGACCCATTGAGGAGTCCATAGGCCTGGACCTGCCAGAGGCTCCTTGCTGCAAGCTGACACCTCTTGGCACCCACCTGCACAAAGAGGTGCCTAATAATTTCAGAATCCTCTTTAAATGTAAAACCAGAATAAGAACAACAGCAAAAATTTTCACATGCCTGTTAGCTGCTTTGTGACTGAGCTGGGAAGCCCAGGAAAGGAGTTTTTCAGGCACTGATTTGCCCACACTCATTCCCTTTCCTTGTTTATCTGTATTTATTAACTCATCCAAGTCTTAAAATTGTTTAGAAAGTCATTTGGTCTTTGCTTTTCTCCCTCCAAGCTTATGAGAAGGAGGACTGTGAATTTTTTAATGAGACTCTTTCAAAGTGTTTGCTGGCTGTGGAAACCAAAGGGCTGAAAACAAATACATACAAGTCTCAGCTTTGTAACCAGCCTGCCCTTGAGTTCCCTTGGCAGTGACTTCACTTCCAGTGTCCTGAACCTCTGTTAGCTGATATCCCTTTCCTAGATTGCTGCAGACCTGCTCTCTCCAAGCAAGGGAGAAGGATGCTAATTTTATCTCCCATGTGAGTGCTGGGCTTGCTGGGGGCTGAGTCCTCGTGGGGAAGAAGGGGAAATTAATTTACATTCAAAACTCTTGGCCTCCTCTGTCTAAACGTGGCGGTGTTTTTCTTTTTTGTCCTGTGACACACGGGCTTTTAAAATGTTACTTCTGTGCTTGGCTTTTTCTCCCTGCCTCCTCCCAGTTGCTTTGCCTTAGGGACCAGCTGGAGGTGTGGATGTGCTGCAGGTGAATGGAGTGTTGGAGTCACGTTTTTGGAGTCAAGATGTGCTGTTGGATAAGATGTTTATGGAGGAATACTTCAGCCCTTAGCAGTTTATAACAAATGCAGGGCTGGGTCTTTGCCTCTTTCAGGTATCTGTTGTGGGGTAGATGCTGACTTCCAAAAAAAGATGTGAGAAAATGTGTCAGGACACTTCTGGATTTCAGTCCACAAGGTCAAGACCCTGTGCAGACACTTGTTCAGGTTTTAAATCTGGTTTTGTCTATGGGATTAACAGCTTTGCCCATGAAGCTGCAGGGCTTGTGAGTTGTAGCTGTGTGTGTGCCAAAAAGGCTGCTGGAGTGGCCCAAGGCTGCTGCTCCTTCAGCTGAGGAGCCACAGGGTTTGTTCCTACAGCATCTATCACATTGTTTGTTGGCAGGGAACATCAGAAATGGGTTTTATGTGGGCTATATATTGAGAGTTCCTGCTCTAGGACAGGACTACGTAGTCTTCTATTTTTAACTGGCAGATTCTGGTTTCTTTCTTTATGGGATTGCCTTCAGATAATTAAGTTCTGTAAGATCAGCCCTAGTAATGTTTATATGGAGAAAATTATTTGGAGAGTTTTGATACATATGCTGGCAGTGAGGTGAGGAAATGGAAAAAATGGCTCAGCATGGAGGGGAGGAATTGTTGGGGAGATGAGGGGTTGGGGCTGGGCTGATGTGAGCTCAGCTGCCTTCACAGCCCGGGCACATCTGCTGAAAGATGATGATGGATTGTAGAGCATCATCCTTAATGAAATGAAGTGGCCTCAATTTCTAAGTCTGATTAAAATGATCCCTGTCCACATTTTTCTGCAGTGTCTCCTCCAGCCAGGAGGATACCACAGCCTCTCTGCTTGGTATATCTGACCCAGAGAGGCTCCTGGTGCTTTCCAGAGCCAGCCCCTCTTCCCAGGTTTTCTGGTTCCTGATCCCTGGAAACAAGAGGTTATGAACAGTGGTAGCAGCTTCACATGAAGCAGTGGTTAGCAGTCCATAACTATTTTTTCCCCTGAATATAGGAGGAAATCACTGGCTATGGTGAATCGTAGCTGTTTCAATGGCAAGTGGTGCTAAAGATTTCTTATTTCCTTTCTTATTTGTAAATTGAATTTTAATTAGCTCATTGACTTGGAAATGTGCTAATCACCAGTAGGTTTGAGCAGCTCTTTTCTTTTGGGGTTGGTGCATACTTGTAGTGCACTGAGCTGCTTGTGTGGGCGGGAAGCTTACTTTTTAAATATTTTATGGAAGGCACAAAGTCTCAAAGGTGTTTTATGTGGCAAGCTAAAGATGTAATTTAATAACAACAAATAGTTGAGGGGTTATTCGGGTAAAGTTTGCCTCTCTGCAGAAATGCTGAAGAATGCAATGGAGGATCCAAATTAGCAATGTATGGCACGCTGCTGTCTGTTGCCCCCAGAAGGATGAGCCTGTGGCTTTGTTTATTTGACTGCTCTTTTTGTGGTAGAGTCTGATCCTGGAGTCTTTGCTTTTCCCTGCTGGGTGTCTGTAGCACACAGGGTCACTACCTGGGGGACATCTGCCACTGGGACCTGGCATTTGGGAGAAAATTCCAAAGGTAGTTCAGGGGGTTGAACCCACTGGCCACTAGCACATTCTGGCTGTGATTGTAATAAACCACATTTCTCTAGATCAAGATTTTTGTTGTTGTTCTTTTCAAAAGCCCAGAGACTTAGTGAAAATTCAGATTTCAGGAGAGGAAAAAAGAAATACGACGTTTTAAAAGTCTCTGTAGACATTTTTCTGCTCCCACCAGCTCTCCCTTTCTTGGCACTGAGTTAGAAAAGAAAAGATCACCTACAAACCCCAGCTCTTCCCTCCTGGCAGCTGGCAGGAGTTTGGGCACTGTCCCCCATCCTCTGACACAGCCTCCATTCCCTTCCAGCTTCTGGTGACATCCAGGAACCAAGATTTGTCTTGCAAAGGAAAGGGATTATAAAAGAAATCTAAAGTGATTTGTAGCAGAAGTGGCATAAAATGTCATTACTGGGCAGGTGGGGTTGCAGGGGAAAACCACGGGACAGGGAGACCTCTCTTCTGTCCTGGATGATTTAAGATAGAATTGATTTAATGCAGCTTTTATTTTAATATAGAATTTTAGCCACGTCACTTTTTTTTCTGTACTCCTTTCCTCCTGTAACTTATGCTGTGTCTTTATTAGGCTTTCTGCTCTGATCCCTCATTTCCTCAGTATTTCCAAGGCATTCAGCATAACCAGGTCCCAGACGTGGACAAACTGCTGTCCAAACAAAAATACCAGGGGTTTTGTGCAAACATGCTGGGGATGAGCAAATGAGACAGCTCTGAGCTCACTCTCACCTTCTTGTTTGCTCTTTCTTGGCAGTGAGATGCTGAAAAACCAGGCTGAGACAGTTGGAATCATCCATAAATTATTGGCAAAAAGGGTGGCACATGGCAGAGGGCAGGGGCTCTGTGTAACGGAGCTGCAGGGCTTTGCTCTGCATTGCAAATCCAAATTATTTAAATACTTGGGTAGGCAGAGACATGCGTGGGGGTGGCCTGATCCCACCACTGCTCTTTTGCTCTCCGAATTTCTTGCGGACAGTCGGGTTTGCTTGATTTTGCCCTTGATTTAAGTGCAGCTGGAAAGGCAGCTTAGGCTGTATTTAATAACTAGTCCTTCAACACAGAGAGGTGCAGAAAGTAATTTGTCCCTTTGCCAAGCCCCAGAAAGAATGGGCATTTTGTTCCTGGCTTCATGGTGATTTTACCTGGGTGTATTATGGCAAGAGAGAAAGACTTGTGCTACTGTTACCCTGCACGCTGTGTTGATTTATTGAAACTGGAGCCTGCGAGTGGCGAGGTGTATGCTCTGACATGGAATTTCTAGGAGAAATATACAATCAGCCTGGTTATTATTTTTTTCCCTCCTCCATGCGCTTGGGCGTGTTTCCAGCTTTTGCACTGAGGAACAAGACTTTAAATTAGTCTTGAGTTATAACACAATGCAGCTTGGCCTTCCTATTCCCAGCGTTTTTTGGGTTTTTTTTTTATCAAACGTCTGAGCTGGTGTTCTCGTTTCATCCCCATCCCCTTGCTCACCTGCTCTGAAATGGATAGTTTCTTCTTTTTCTTTTGTTTTTGTTTTTAAAGGTATGAGCAGTTGTCCTGCAAGTTTGAAACTATGTTTTGCTGTGATTTAAATGTCATTGTTCCCCCTCCCTGTGTATCCACATGGGCTCTGGTTGCCTTTTCCAGTGGGAGCATCCAGGCCACCCATCATCTTGGTGCTCCTGATGGAGCCAGACCTCCCCTGGATGCAGGATTTGCCTGTTTGTGTGACCAAGGGTATGGCCATGCTCTGCCTCAGAGGAGGTCGGAGGAAGAGGAGGAGCCAGACTGGGCAGAAAATGAGTTTTCTCAGATTATTGAACAGCACCTGGCTGCTTGCAGTGGAGCAGAGTGGTAGAGGTTGGACTAGAGCTTGGACATCACCTGGTCCAAGCCCTCCTCACATGTGATAGCAGCAAGCTGGGGATGCACAGGAATATTTTCTCTTATTCAGGTAATTCTCAAGTTGTTGTAGAAACTTGGGATACTGACACTGAAGCCATTTTACTTACAAGATTAATGGCAAAATGGGATAAATTTGTTGGGCTGTAAAATAACTTTATCTCTTATTTAAGTAGAAGCACGTGTGAAAGGCAGGAGGAGGGTTTGTGGGGTGAGAGGGTGTAGCTGGTCTTTTTGGTAGTGCTTTACTTTGATTTATGTGCTCATATATAAATATAATCTTGTATCTGCTTCGAGGAGCTGATAAAGATGGTTTTCCTCCAGGTTGAAATTATTTACTGGGCAGGTTTTAACTCTTGGAGGAAAGCTTTGGTCTTGGTTATGTTGTGAACAAGCCTAGAATCTGTTCCCTTTAGCAAATTCTTGCTAAATGAACGTGGGATTTGAGCAGGGCAAACAAAAGAAATGTTCACCATTAGCGGGTTTCTGTTAATTACTGTCCCACACAGGGATTGGTAGTATCTCTGATTGCCAAGTTAAAGCACTTCCACAGGCTGTTTCTCCATGGAAAACATCTCTGCCTTTGGAGACATGGAGTTATTCAGCAGGACACTTACACACATGCTTAAGTGGAGACCTGGAGCCCTCGTTTGCCAACGGATCAGGACCAGCACGGTGGCAGTGACTTTATGAAAGGCAGTGGGGTGGTGAGGGGCAATTTTGGTGAGCACATGTAGGGTGGAGAGCTGGAGCTGTTGATGTAGATGGAGATGATGATATAGAGAGTGCAGCAGCTCAGTAGAGGTCCCGTGTTGTCCTCCCACTTTCTTCCCTTCCAGTTTGATCAATGGCAAAAAGCTGCCGTCCCTCTCCGGCGAAAGATCTGCTCCCAAGTAATGATGTCCAGCTGTACTGACAAAATGTGATTGCTCATCAGTTTGGTTGATGACTTAATCTGGGGCTGATTAGCATCTTGGAGGCAGTCCAGACAATCAAAAATGATGCATAGTTTTGCTGCAGGCCACAGTTTATTTAACATTTTCGCATCCTCGCGTAGCGGCCGAGACGCGCGTTGCGATGCATGAGGTTTGGGTGTGGGGGGGAGGACCAGGCTCTTACTGCAGGGAGGAAGGGGTGAGCTGGGGTGGCTTGGCTTTGTGTCACTGGGTCGTAGCTGTGTTGGTGGCTGGGGCATCACTGGGAAAAGTTTTGGAGCCTCCTGGGGCATCGCTCCCCACAGAAGCTTGCGGTGCCCTTGGGGCAATGCTTTAAGAGCAGTAAAAATCATAGAATCACAGAATCAGCAAGGTTGGAAAGGACCTCTGAGATATCAAGTCCAACCCTTGATCCACTCCCCCTGTGGTTCCCAGCCCATGGCACTCATTGCAACATTCAGTCTCCTCTTAAAACCTCCAGGGATGGATGGAGAATCCACCCTCTCCCTGGGCAGCCCATTCCAATGCCTGATGACCCTCCCTGTAAAGAATTTCTTCCTAAAGAAATTTCCTCCTAAAAATCCTCCCCTTCCCCCCCCAAAAAAACTGCGTTGTTAAGCAACTGAATACGTTTTTCTGATTCTCCTTGGAGCTTGCAGATTCATCACCACAATAAGAGTTCTCTGCTGCCGGGATGGGTTGAGAAGCACGGGAGGCTGGACACGGGGACAACATCTCCAGCTGCTGGCAAGGCTGCTGGAGGCAGCCCAGCTCCTGCCTGGCAAGGGTTAAAAGTGGAGCAGGGACTGCTGGAAGACTTCAGTTGTTTCACATTAGGCTGGGCAGCCCTGGCTGCCTTCCGTGCTCTGGGAGCCGGGGGCCGAGTCCCCAGTGTTAAATCTGCGTAACCGATGCCGTGCAACTGGCACCAGCCTTGACCACAAGTGGCCGTTAAAATAAACATCCCTGGGCTTAACTGACAGGCAGGCTCAAGGAGAAACAGGGACTGCATGACGGGGAATATTAAATACCCAGCAAGAACCTAAACTTCAGCAGACAAACACCCCACCCCACCCCACGTCCCCCCCTTTGCCGCCCCATCAATGGGCGCAGTGTTTGGGGCAGGCGCGTGCCGCTCCCGGGGGTGAGGGGCCGGTGCCAGCAGGGTGGGAATATGCAAGAAATCCAACCCCAAAACCCATCCCCGGGTAAACACGGTGACGGGAGCCCCGCTGAGGCAGGAGGGACAAGGCAGTGGTGGCAGGGAGGCAGGAGGAGGATGGAGGCTGCCATCCCTAGGTTGCTTGGGTGCTGCGCTTCTGCTCCGGGGTGTCGTTTGGGTGCTGTGCTTCTGCTCCAGGGTGTTGTTTGGGTATTAGGAAAGGAGGTAAAAGGCTTTCTTAAAAATGAGATGTTTGGCTCAGGTCGTCAGGTTTATTTATAACGGTGATTTGTGAGCTCTCCAAGTCAGGACAAGCGTGAGGGCATTATGATGTCCATGGGGATGGTGGAGCGACACATTTATTGGGTGGAATTTCTCTGCTTACAGAATTTATTTAATTTTTTTTTAATTTTTTTTTTAAGACAAGCACAGAAAGAAGCAACACTTACAAAACAGGCAAGGCGATTACACAAGTGCAGTACTTGGTGGACCTGGAGGCAAAAGGATCTGACCATTCAGATGTTGGTTGGTGCTGGTAGGAGAGACCTCACCCAACCCTGAAGGTGACCTGAAGTTCCTCTTGGTTAACAAACTACTCCAGCTAATGCTGCTTAAAATCCATCAGGTTTTTGTGCCAGGAGGTAAACCACCGAAGTTACGAAGAATATACTTATATATCCATTCCTAAATTGTCCTTAAAAATATAAGTTATTATTCTTTTTACCCAAGGAAGGCCTTGAGCAAGATGAGGCCATTTAGAACAAGCCCACTTTTTTATCCAGGTGTCCAAAGATTCCCCAGCCTGTTTCCTGGCATTATTTAATATTTTTCTGTGTCACTGTGTATATTCACAGCAAACTGTCATGTCTTTATAAGAAGTCACTGCTTTAAGCCCTTTGGATTTTCATGGGAAGATGCAGTGCCTGTTTAAAGGCTGTGGACATGCAGTTCCTTGGTGAGAGGGAGCAGAACTTGCTGCTGGCTCCATCCAGCTGCTGAAAGACTTTGTGCCTTGGCTCCTCATAGCAAGGAGTTTTCTAGTGAGTTGTTTTGTATGTCCTAAATCCTTGCAGCTTGCATCCTTTGGTACTGGGGAAAAAGCTTAAAACAGAAGCTCTGCTAAGCTTTTGGCTTCATCTTTGGGACTAGCTACCTGGTTTTCTTTTGCTTTCTTGTTTTCTAACACAGGAGGTGACACTTGCTGCTTTCCAGGCTCTTGTGCTTTGGCAGATTTTTTCTTTTTTTCTTTTTCTTCTTTTTTCCTTAGGAAACAAAAGGTTTCTTTTTATACCCCCTTGCTCTCTAAGTGCTCTTAGGCCTGAATCTCCTGTTCATCTGAGTTCTGAATCAGCCTCAGCGTGTCCTGCAGAGCTGATGCCTCAAGTAGATGTAAAGCAACCTCAGCCTGAGCATCTTTAAGTATCCAGTGGAAGGGATGAGCAATTTCTGTGCCCATTTAAAAGGCCCAGAGACCCTTTTGACTAAAAATCACAGAGAAGTTTTATTGCCAGCTCACATCTTATCCACAGAGCTGTACTACATCAGCTGTAGAGAAATAGATAAATTTGTAAAATACTGTGAAGTGAAATGGGCAGAGTTATCTTGGTGTCTGTACCCATGATGTTTCTAGAATGGGAATAAGGTTTAGCAGGTGTTATGTTATGTTATCTATATATTTAAGGTGGACTGAATTGGCATAGCCATTTGGGTTGGTTTTTGTTTTTTTTTAAATTATATCTTCATTATAACCATGCAAGATCTGGCAATAAATGGGAAAATGTATTGGCAGTTGTCAGGAGGTGTTGCTGAAAAATGGGCTGAGAGGATACATGAAACAAGATGAGAACATGCTAGAAACCTCAATTTCAGTGGCTAAAACAAAGAGGTGGGAGCTTCAGGAACACCTCTTCCATGGTAAGGAGAGTCAGTTCAGGGTTTTTGGTATTCTGAAAGGATATTTTAAGTTTTAGGGGAGCACATGGCAGCTCTTCATAGAACATCCAGAGGATGGATGGGCACTGACCATCTTCAGCATTGGGGTCACTCTTTTGTTTCATCTTGATACAAAAGTTTCATTTTACATTATTCTCCCTCTTTTTCTGGTTTGGCTCAAAGTCTCCTCAACAAAGCCCAGAAATGGCCACGTTTAAGGAGGTTTCCCAGTCAATGTCTGACCTAAACAGAAAATGCTGCCTCCTAAACACTCTTTACCAAATTTCAGAAACAGTTTGTGGAGGGGAAAAATCCTCCAAATCTTTAAAGAAATAAAACTTACTGAATTGTTATTAACATAAAGACAAGATGAACGTTCAAAACCGATGTTGGGTGTAAGGTGGACCAGAAGAGGGTATAGTTTAGAGGGGACATTAGGAAAAACCTTTTCACATAAAGAGTGGTAGGACACTGGAATGGGCTGCCCAGAGAGATGGCTGAGTCCCCATCCCTGGATGTGTTTAAGGATCTCTTAGATGTGGTGTTGGGGGATATGGTTTAGGGGAGAAGTAAGGGATGACGGTTGGACTCAATGATCCCAAGGGTCTTTTCCAACTTGAAAGATTCTATGATTCTATGGTTTAGAGCATGCTCTGTCTCTTGGGCAGCTGGAGAGTTAAACAAGGCAGCCCATGGCACCAAGTTTCCCCCTCCTGCCTCTGGTGCTGGATTTGGCACGGAACGCGGTGGCGTTCCAGTTGGGAGGATTCAAATGACCATCCAGGTAGTCAGTTCCTCATGGCACAATTTACCCTTTGTGAATGAGGTTTATGAAAGATCTCCCTGTTTGTCTCAAGTTGTGGAGGAGAAAAAAAAGAAAAAAAAAAAAAAAGACACAACCCTAACCCAACTGCAAACATCCAGGCCACGAAACTCCCTAATCCAAACCCCAGCACGAGCCGGGGGCTTTGCTGGCATTCACCACCTGTGGGTTTTGCCCATGTGTTCCTTGGCCTGGTGCTGAACATCATATTTATGAGTCCACAGCAGAAAAAAAAAAGAAAAAAAGAAAAAAAATATAACCCTCTGAAGGAGATATAGTCCTGGTTTTAACAGTGGGCTTTTAAAAAGGAGAAGAAAAAAAAAAAAAGTGAAGTAATGAGAGCCTTTGGGAGAGCAGCCACGGTCCAATTTTAGTGTCTTGAGTGGTAGGTTGAAGTCCAGGGTCTGCCTGAGCAGGCAGAGCAGTTAGAAAGATGTTGGTAAAGATGCTCTTCCACCCTCTCTCTAAAGCCTTGGGTTTGTCCTTGGGCATGTCCCCAGGGGGGGAGAAGGAACTGGACTGTGCTGTGTTGGGAGAGTCTTGGGTGTAGATGGAAAGTGGGCATTGAGTGGTCCCACCTTGATTCAGGAGCATGGGTGATGCTGATTCCTGGAGTCACCCATGAAATCTGGGGCAAAATGTTGACATCCTTCCCTTCAAAGCACTTTGACTAAGGACCTGCCCAAGCTTTAGTGCTGGCAATGTTAAGCACTGTTATCTCAGCCCACTTGCTGGTGGAGCTTTGTGTCTTCAAATGATAAATGCTTGTGTTGTCCTGGCTCTGTGCTCTCCTTTCAGCTGCTTATTCCTGGGATCTGGCAGGACACAGACCATGGGACAGTGTTGCTGGTGCCTGTTAGCTGCTTTTCCAGTTCCAGTTCCCCATGGGAGCTGCTGAACCCATCAGCGTGCTCGTGTACCAAAGCCATACCTCTGGCCTGCAGGAGAACAGACTCAATGAACCCCAAATAATGTGTATTAAAAGAAAATGTAAAATGGCAGAGGCCACATGAACTAAGCAGAGGTATTTTCTAGCTGTCTAGTCTAACGTTTGGTATCATTTTTCTCTAGGATTACAGGGGCTTTCACCTCATAAATTTGTGCCTGTTTGAGGTCGTTAATCTTTCTTTACATGTTGCCTTGCAATTTTAGAGCTTTGCCACCATCTGGGATCACATTTTAAATGGAGTTTCCACTCAGTACGTTCCTTTTCGTGAAATTATTTATATATAGAGAAATATATATTAAATATATCAGGACTGGGTTGTTTTGAAACATTTGCAGTGCTTTCGTAAGGGCTTACCTCGTGTGGAAAAACTTGTCTTCTCTAATCAGGAGCCATAACAGAGGCCAATTAAAGGATCACATTTGCAATATGCTTTTAAATGGCAATTTAAAATATTGGTGAGTGACCTGCCTTGAGATCTGCTGGGACAGGTGAGCTCTGTCAGAGAGGGATGGACTAGAGATCGTGTTTCTTTGTCAGGAAAAAAATCTTGGGACTAGGAGATGCTCCAGGAAAGCACCATCTGATGGCAAGTGGCTATCAAACCCTGGTGATGGCCGGAGAAGGATTGCTGCCTTGGGGATGGGACCTTCTTGGTAAGGACAAACTGCTCTTAGTTCATGTTTCTTACAGATGCACCTTCCAGCCTGCTCCACTCCCTAAACCAAACGTGACTCATCTCTGGTCCTCTTCATAAACAAACCTTCTCCCCAAAGGCATCAATGCCCCACAGTTGGTTGCACCAGCTTCTTTTGGCCCCACCAGAGCCATGCTGTCTGTTCCCGGCCTCACTAATTATTTTGAAGGGATTTTGAACAAATAAATAGCCTGAGCAGTTCAGTGGTTCCTTGTGTAATTTTAGCTCTGGACTCCTCCAAGAATGTACAGAATAAATAGGTGAATCTGTAATGCATCCACAATTAACTCTACACACATTGAGAGGCTCCCAGGCACGCTGTGGAGGAGCAGAGTCAATAAACAGGTATTCTGTGGGCCCTGGAAATGTGGTCTTTATTATTGGGGAAGGATAGCTCTGCCCAGGAGGCATGGTGCAGTCTGGAAAAGCAAACAGAACCTCTGTAGATCCTTCTGCCCCCACCCAACTTGGTGGAATTCAAAAATCCATCATCTCAGGGTACCCCCCCTGGGTAAAGGACATCCTGGCTGGTGCTGGTGTGCATCAGGGGCTGACTCACCACGAGCAAAGCTTGGATGTCAGGGATGTGGCAGGAAGGTTTCACCTACGCTGGTGACGTTGCAACTTTGTGAACAGGAAAAAAAAAAACCAACCAACCCCCACCCCAAAAAAAAACAACAAAAAAAAAACCAAAAAAACCCACCCCAAACAAACAACCGAAAAAACCACCACTACCACCCCCCCCCAAAAAAAACATCCCCAAACAACAAGTAAAATAATAATAATTCCTCGGGATATTTTAAAACACCGAGGCATGAAATTGCCCAGCAGAATTTTCTCCCAAAACCCTTTCCCCTCCAGCATCTGTAGCTGCATGTGCAGCCATCATTCCCCGAGAAACCCAATGCCCAGACGTGAATCATTGCTCTGATTTTTCATGCTTTTAACTTTTCATAGCTGAGGCTTCGCTGGGGCGGGAGAAGCAGGGACCTGTTTCAGCTTTGAAAATCCTTTAGATGGAGAGACGGGCTAGGGAAAGGAGTTAAAAATGAAGCAGCAGATTTATATATATAAAAAAGTAAAAATATATGTTCTACATCTGAAGTTTATTTAGGTCCTTTGGGAGAGTGGCGCGGCACTACGTCTCTACTAAATTGCCAACATTTTATGGTCGTGCTGGCACCGAGTCAAACACACATCTCCTTGGCTTGGGTTGCTGTCTTAAAGCAGGCAGATTCCAGTATGTTTTTCTATGAACTGAATATTACCATTGACTGGAGAAGGGAAGCTCTGCCCAACCAGAACATGCAGGTAATGTTTCTTTTCACTAGCTCTATCAGGACTTAATGATTTTGATATCACCTTAATGAAGAGCTGATGCCCGTGACCCACCTGGATGTCAGATCTTCGTGTGTTTTGATACAGCTTTTTAAATTTTTTCTTGTGATTTTATTTTAGTTGGAGTCCTGTTAATAACCAGGAAGTCTCCAAGGGCTTATTTTTACCTGGTTGGCTGTTGTGTGTGCACGGGTGGTGGCAGGATGCACATGGAGCCTTGCACACGTGTAAAATATACACAGCACAAGGGTCTGCTGGGACTTACACGAGAGGCTGAACAGTTTGCTGCTCAATTTCTTTTTGCAGCCCTTTCCTACGTGTGTATCTTGGTGCAGAATCACTGTGCTGTTCATCAGTCAAAGCTGCTGCAGATGGAGAGTGCCTACCCCAAAGCCTCCTCCACCAGCGATGCAGCTCTCAGGCATCTCCCCCTGGTCTGAAGAAGAGTTGGGTTACTGGGCTGCACGAGACAGTCTGCCTTCAGCCAAGCCATGCATCTTCCCACACTTCCCAGCAGCTGTGAGTGACCCAGTTTATCTCTTTTCTGCCTCTGGCTCTCCCGCCCGGGGCTGGGAAGCAGTTTCTGCTGGGGCTTGGGAAAGTGGAGCTTTGATCTGCAGATGCATAAGGAGGAAGGGTCAAGATCTGAAGCAGAATAGACTGGCAGCCAAACAGCCTGTTGGATCACATTGATCAAATTATGCTCTGTGATGGAGAATCCCTTTTTATTTTTTTGGTTCAAAGTACAAGAGAACCGAAAGCTTTGCTTTGAAGCTGAGAAGATGAGTTCATGCCAGTGCCTTGGGAAGCTAGCAAACTGCTTCACAGATCATCTGGACCTTCCACGAATGGTCAGGAGAACATTCAATAATACCTGACAGCCTGGGTTTCCAGGGTGTTCTGTTTTTCACCTCTTTCTGCTTGTGCCAGAAGTTTCTTTCACTTTTGCCTGGTGGAGCCTCCAGTGCCCACAGGCTGTTACTGGAGTGTCTGGTGCACCATAGTAATCCTAGTTCTTCTGACCCACTGATTACTTCCTCTCATCATTTATTCATATTTGCTTTTCTTCCTATTTCCTTCTGGGTTTTGCTATTTTTCTGCCATTAGATACCCTGAGAGTTGAATATTTTGGTTGAGTAGGTGCCTTTCAGTGGGAAAAGAAATGATGGTGTCTGGAGGATATTTATGGAGTATTTATTAATATTATGGAGTAATTATGGAATACTGCAGGAAGACAGGTTCCTGAGCTGTGCACCCTGGGTGATGTTTTGGAAATCTGTCCTCAGTCTTTTAATATTAATGCAAAGTGTGCTTTGGGTTATCTGAACCAACAGATCATCTGCATTTGCCTTACAGAAACATGCAGAACAGTGCATTTTATCTTTGTTGTTCAACTTTTTGAAACCAACCAGCTCCTGGCTTTGGAAAGCCACATGGTGGCTGTGGAATGTTTTGGTGCTTGGAGGAGCAAGTGGTTACAACTCCTAAAGTCATCCCTTTAGTGAAGGGATGGAGTGAAGGAGGGCAAAACCTCATTGTTGCAGAGGATAAAGCTTTCTTGATATATCTCTGGGCTCCTCACTTGTGATGTGGGGAGGAGAAGGTCTCCCTGACCCTCCAACTTCACGCTCTGGAGCCTCACTGCTCCTTGCATGGGACTTGTGCCACCAGGGCAGTAAGAATTAACATCCCCAAGCCCTGTCTGAGCAGTGGGTTGTTGGAGGACAATGTGGCACTTGTTTTCCTGCACACGTGGAGGGAGAGCCTGGTGATTTCCTTGGGCTGAGCTGGGGCATCTAACACTGGGATTAAACACTGGCTGGGAGTTTCTGCAGTGCCATTCCAAGCAGGAGGCCAAGAGGAGAGGCCACGTGCATTTTACAGTCCCTGAGAAGAGCCTTTCCCCGGGTGTATAATAGCCTTCTGTTGCCTTTTAGGAGCGTGTAGTTTAGTAAATTAGGAGTCTTCAGGTACTTAGCACTTTAATGGTTCTCACTAAGAACATAATTAAACCATAGACCCCTTAGGGAGGGGGAAAAAAAAAAAAAAAAAAGTTTATTGTGTGTATTTTTAGAATCTGTTACCAGCCCTCATAAAACCTGGTGGATAGAAGGCAGAGGACAGGCCTGAGCTGGAGACCCCGAATTCATTTGTGGCCCCCGCCGCGTGTCGCCCGCGGTCACACGTCACAAATCTGCCCCATGAATGATGGAATTCATTTTCCCCAAGCCTGGTTTCCAAAGGCGTTTGCAGCACAGTTTCTCTCAGGCTGCTTGGAGGTGTTGAGGGGGAGGCAGGAGGTTTGTTATATTGCACCTTGTGCTGACACATGAAGTTGGGGGTTTTTTGTTGTTTTGTTGTTGTTGTTTTAATTTTAAAACATTTTCTGCTTGGGAAGGGGTATCCACAGGCAAGGGCTTGTTGGAGGCAAGGGCTCTGCTCTTTTCCTCCCACCCTCCATCTGCCTTGGGCTTGTTTCTTTAGTTGCATCTGACTTGGAGCTGTGTTTTTCTGGCTGGCTGTGTCAAGGAGTTCCCAGTTTTTAATGTGGGGGAACTCCTGCCTGCTTCCAAGGAAGCTTCTCCTTCCAAAGCAAGGTGTAAAGCTCCAAACAAGCTGGGTGCAGTAATCCTGGAGTGTTTGTCCCTCCTCCCAGCCTCTCACACCATCACCATGATGTTCCTGTAGGCTTAGGGTTCCTGTAGGATGTGATGACCCTGGAAATGCACCATTGGGAACCTTTCCTCTCCAGCCCCAGCCGTGCTCCCCAGGTATCCTCTCCCAGTCCCAACTGGGTGCTGACAGCCCCAAGACAAGGGTATTGGGTGCCCCCAGCACCCCCAGACAGCCATTGGCTTAGTTGGAAAATGAGACCAGAAAACCTTCCAGCATCTCAGGTGCCTGTGCTCAGCACCCCAGTGGTTCACACGCTGCTCTGGGGCTTTGCTCTGGTCTCAGCACCCCTTCCCCAGCACACGGGGCTTTCTCCCTGCACCTCTGCTCTCAGCATCTGGAAGGCATTGGGAGACACACACGCACACACACACACACACACATGCACTCACTCACTCTCCTCTCCCAGCAGCCTTTAAAGTAAATTTCTGATGCATGGGAATCACTTCTCTATCACTACATTTTACATACTCAAGGTTTACACGCTGGAGAAGTGGATGCAGCAGAGGGGAAGAAAGGTCCCTTGCTAGCAGTGTCCCCATGGGCTCCATCACTGCTCTGATCAAGGACACTGCTTCCCATCTGCCAGAACAAATGCTGAGGAGCCGTGTATTATTTTTGGGGTGGCTGCTGCTGGTTTAGGCTCTCGAGTCTTGCTGGCAGGGAGTGATCTCACTGCTCTCCTGGCATCAGCCCCCCTGACACTGCCAGGGTGTCAGCACTGATAAGGTGAAGGATGGCAATGCTGTAGCACCTGGCAGTGAATTATTAACCCACGCCAGATTTCTGTGTTTGGGTTTTTTCCCCTCCTTTTCCTACTTCAGGATCAGAACAATAAAGCCTGAACCTCAGCAGACCCGGCCTGGGCTGTTCCCCCATGAGCCCCAGCACAGCAGAGACCCAGCTGAGAACTTCCTTCTGTTTCTTGTCCCATTGTGGAGAGACAAGAGGCAGGAATTTTCTCTTTCTTGCCTAAAGCACAGAGGATTCGAGGGATGGTATCTTGAGTCCCAGCCCAAAGCAACAAGAAGGATTTGCTGGCCATGGGTGGCTTTGATGAGAGCATCAGGGCGAGCCAGTGGTGGAGGTGAAGGGGATGGAACCTTTGGGAGCTAAGGGTGGTCTTTGCTCTCAAATAAAAGTGTCACCTCAGCCCTGTGAAGCCACAGGCAGGTATATCATTGCTTCAGCACCATCATGTTGTCAGATTTAATTGCAGGGATGTAATGAGACGTGTCAGAGCAGTGCTCTGTGGTCCCTGGCCATACCTGCTGCCTGCCTCCAAGGGAGCAGATCCAGCCACACCTCTGTGCTGCAACCTGTGGAGCTGATACCTCCACTAGATCAGTTTTGATTCATGCATTTTAAAGAAATAAAAATAAGTAGATGTTAAGAAAGCAACCTGCCTTTTTGGAAGGATAAAAGCATTTCTCAGCAACGTGGGAGCTCACAAATCTCTTTGTGAGCCTCCCTGATGTTCTGGGAATGCTCAAGAGCAGGCCAACAAGCAGATTAACTCAAAACAGGTCTCATGTGGAGGGGAAGGACCCTTGGTGGCACCTGGGGCACGGGGTGAGCCCTGACCTCCTGCTCCCATGCTGGAGTGGCCTTGGCAGAGCTCCTTGACCCCGACACCGCTCCATCCGGCCCCGGTGTCTGCGGAAGGAAGGATGCGGTCGCCTGTCCCAAGGGGTTCCAGCAGCCTGAAACCCGTAGAAAGCAGCAACTTTATTAATCCCAGCTTTGCTAATAAGGAATTACAATAGTTGTGGGATTTGGCAGTGGAAGCTCGCTCGGTTGCCACGCTTAGTACAGTGTTTTCCCTGTTTGTTTGTAGTTTTGATTTAACGACAAATAATTTAAAGATGTTTCGTGTCGCCATCAATTAAAACTTGTGTCTTCATTCTCTCTTTTTTGCTGTCACACATAAAAAAAAATATATTAATGCATTTGGGCTTGTCAGATGTGCGAAGATAAATCGTTGATTTCTTTCTCTTTTGCTAAAATTGCAGCATCTTGAAGGGGGGGCAGCTATTAGAGTATCAGGAGCTGGTTTTGTTTTCTTTGTAGAACATGTAGCTTTTTTGTACTGAATAGAAGATCTCCCAGTGTCAAAAAAATTCAGGCTGATAGAAGAATAACATTGTCCCAAGGCCAGTCTGTAAATACCTTAAACCAATATAGCATGTTTAGAGGAATTACGCTTTCCTTTCCCAAATAACCATTTTGGAAAGCAACCCTCCCACTGCATTTATTTCAAATTTAAACATTTTGAAAGAATATCTCCTAGGTTTGGAAATCTGGTTTCCATTCCTGGCTCTGTTTGACCTGCTGTGTGACCCTGAGAAAATCTTTTTCTCTGTTCCTGTATCTGCTTAGTTGCTCTGATGAGCCTCAGCACTCATGCAGAGTAGTTTAATGTCCGTCGGTGCTGAGCTACGTGTAACATTTTGGTGTTAAATAACACTGGGTTTGATTTCAGGTTAGTGGGTTTTAGTTATGATGCAAAAAAAGAGGAAATTAAAACTCTTTTTGTTGTTGTTTTTTTTTAAAAGATGTATTGGTTTAAAAATTGCTTAGGTTTGCATGGAAAAAAAAAAAATTGAGGTAATAATCTAAAAAGAAATGAGTGCCCAGAGGCAAAGGACAGTTCTCCTGTGAACAAACCTAGGGAGAGAAATCAGGAAAAAGGCCAAGAGCTCCAGAGCTCCCCCTGATGATGAGCCTTGGAGGGATTGGTTCATTTTTTCATTCCTATCTTTCAGACACAGCCAGTGCCCAACCCCATCGCCTACTTCATGCATCGCTCACCATGGTGGTTCCATCGGTTTGAGACTCTGGTCAACCACTTCATCGAGCTGGTGGTGCCCTTCTTTCTCTTCCTGGGACGGCGGATGTGCATCCTGCATGGCCTCTTGCAGATCCTTTTCCAGGTGAGATGCTCCTGGGTTTGTTTCCCGAGGGTCACATTTTCACCCAGGATGGAGCAGGGGATGTTGGAAGGGTGTGCAACCTCTCCAGCACCCTGGGGCTGGGGGCTGAAGGGTGAGCTGGGACCTGGATGGGTGAGATTGTGGATACACACTCCTAACTCCACCTCTGGAGCCTGTAACAAGGTCATGGACACACGTGCTGAGAGTGGGAGCACTGCCAAGGTGGATGGGTGCACTGGAACCCATCTTCTCTGAGCAGGAGCAGCATCCAGAGGAACTGACTCAATCTGCAGGTCAAGAGTTCAGGCTGAAGTGAATCAAGATGATTCAGAGCTAGTAACTCTTGGCTCTCGGGTGGTTTGTGCTGGTGGGGCTGTGCTTGGTGTGTTGCTGGGGCTTTGGTTCCCTTGCTGCTGGGTTGGTTTCCGTCCGGATGGGTGGCAGAGGAGCCTCAGCCCAGGGCTAGAGCAAAGGGTCATCCCCATGACTGGGATGAACGCTTGCAGGTTCTCCAAAAGGTAATTTTTCTAGACCTCTCTCACTCTTTGAAGGTTTTTTGGTTTGTTTTGTTTTAATATCTAACATTCAAGGGCCGTTCCTTACATCTGAAAACGTTTGAGCTGGTTTTGACACCCACCTGAGTTTCTGAGCTGTGGTTTGTAGTGAAGGGGATTTCTTCAAAAAATCAATGGCATTCACATTCCAGTTGATTTTTGGGGGTTTTTTCATACGTGAAGTAAATAAATCTGTGCAAAAGCCAGAGGACAGAAGCTGCTGCATATATGCTTTCCTAGACCACATCTGATTTCTCTTATCTCTGAATCTTTTAATTGGAAGAGCTCATGAAACCCCAGCCTCTGACTCCACAGAAGCACAGTTCACGGCCCTGGCTGACTGCAGCCTTTTTTTGTTCAATATAATTTATTTGCTATTGTTTGTTCAATATCATTTCAGCATCATGAAATTCCTACTCGGTAGCTGGTAGTCTTTCCTGTAAATGCTCGTGTTGGTTAAACTGGAGAAGAGCTTATAAACTCTGCTGGGAAACCACAGAAATGCTGATCAGATTGCAAAGGGCTGACATCAAAGGGGTGGGATTTGTGCCCTCCCAGGGATGCTTGCTCCATCTCCATCTTCCAGAACACGTCCTGCTGGGTCTGGGTAGCACCAAACACATGGCTTGTACTTCTGTTTGCTCAGCACCTCTTGGTGCCACCTTTGGTTTTGTTGGGATGGGTGTTCTCAGGCAGCTGGGGCAGGAGAGGTCTTGACTCAAAGAGGTCCCAGGGTATTGTGCCGTGAGGTGCCAGCTGTGTTTGTGATGAGCCATCACTTCTGAGGTTTTTGGTGTCACTGGGAGGATTATATTCAGCTCAACTTTAAAAAAAAAAAAACCTGCTCTTTTGTCTTGTGGCCAAAGCAAAGCATCTCATCTCTGTTGGCTGCTTGTTGCAGGAGCAGGCAGGTGGGGAGACACGGTAGAGGCAAGCAGGAATTGCCTCTAGAAATAATTCTGCGTGTAAGGAAACGTAGGGAAGGATGGTGATGGCTCTTTCTAGAGGCAAGTAGACCCAGAAAGGAGCAGAACACACTGTGGTGAGAGGCTCTTCAGAAAACACATGGCAAAATTCCAGGCTTTGGCAGGGCTGCCACATCTCGGGTCGGAGCTGTCGTGCTCTGCTCACTTCTGTGCCAGAAGAAAAATGGCCTGAGCTGGTGATGCTTTGTCTTCACCTCTGCCAGAAGAAACTTCCATCACTGACCAGCCTGACCAAACATTCCCCTCTCATCCATCCCCTTCTCAGCCCAGGGTTTCGCCATCCCGAGGTGGGGGCACAGAGGGGATGTGACTGGTGCTCAGCACCCTCACAGCTTCTCCAAGGTTCCCCCAACAAGCAACACGACTGTTTGTGTGCTGGGGGACCTCAGCTGGAGCCACTGGGACCTGAAAAAAACAAGTACATAGGATGAAGGCTCATAATGCCATATTGTAAATACATGCATCTAACCACCCTTTAATTGGGGCTTTATTGATAGGTTGCAGTTACTGACTTCTTTCTATCACGAGGGGAGTCTGCAAAGGAAAAAAAAAAAAAAAAAAGGGACCCAGTGCAGAATGCAGCTCTGTTGCCTTTATAGCATTTCAACAAAAACCTGTTTATTTAATATTTACTGCCCTTTTCTTCATTCAGAATGACTTTTATTGACAATACTTGTGCTCTGCAAAGGAAGCAATAAAGTTTAATGTTGATATACCACTTAATTCTGCTTTTCAAGATTTGAATTGACATTACATGCAAGTTTTATTGGACATTTTATAATTGTTATTGGAGTCATGGTGGCTAGGTTGAGTGAGTGTATTTTTCCAGATACTGTTGGGCCTGGAGAATATTGCTTTGTCAGGACCCCAAAAAATTTGCTTTGCTTTAAAGAGAAATGTGGGTTGTTTCTTTTTTCTTTTTTTTTTTTTTTTTCAAGTGTGAATTTACTCTTCTCACTTAGTTCACCTTTGTAAGGAAAAAGGCTTCATGAGTTTGGAGGCATCAGAGAGGAGGGGCTCGATGGAGCAGGGAGCAGACTGGGAGGATAGATGTCCATCCCTTACTGGATTCCCATGGGGTTGTGCAGCTCATGCTGGGCTCTCCTGGGCCACCTACTGTGCAGGAGATTTGGGTGGTGGCTCCTCAAACACGCAGCGTGTGGGCGCATCTCTGCACCGTCCCCTTCCCGTGCCCACCCACCCGTGTCCTCGTGAGACCCAAAAGCAGGGAGCCAGGGCACCCCATGGTTTTGGTGCTTCATGTTGCTGTCATCTGGGTTTGGGGTCTCCCTGCTCTCATATGAGTCCCCCCTAGCTTGAGCTTCCAGAAATTTCCCCTTTGGCAGCTTTTTGAAGAGTCGGAACTTTATTGTGAGTCTCTCGATATAAATAGTCTTTGCTTTAAAAAAAAAAAAAAAAAGATGGAATAATTAAGGAGTGGGTTGAATTCTGGCCAGTTCCCATTAGAAAAATCATTCTTCATTGTCACCAACCACCAGATTGAGAAGGGCTTTGTGGTTTACAGCTGTGGGTGGAGTTCTTGCAGGACATCTGCTCACAGAGAGATTCTCAATCAGATTCCAGCACCCAGAGCACGTTTGCCAGGATCAAAGGTGAGCAGGGAGAAAATGTCATCCAAGATTTTACAGCAGCCTACTCTAGTGGGAGGTGTCCCTGCCCATGCAGAGGGGCTGGGAGTAGATGATCTTTAAGGTCACCTTCCAACCCAAACCAGTCTGGGATTCTGTGACTCTCAAACTCCCATCTGGACAGTTGGGCATCACTCCATGAGGCTTTTTCCTTCCTGTGGTGTCAGCTGGGATTCAAATCCCCGGAGTTTCTGAGACCCAAATAGCTTATTGACCTCTCCCACCTGCAAGGGAACCTGCTTGGAAGATCTCAGCAGGCATCAAGGTATTAGCAGGTGATGGTGGCAAATCCTCTCCTTGGGCTCTCTGTGCCAAGAGCATCGTTTTGAATTTACAAAGAGATCTTAGATGAAGGGCAGCCAGTGATCGAGGATCTCCAAGATAAATGCACAGCATTGTTTAAAAAAAAAAACAAAACAACCCACTCCTAGCATTTACAGTATGTAGAAATCCAAACCTAACCCAGAAATGAAATGGTCGTTCAGCTCTTCGGCATCATTAGGGATTTATTGTAAGCAGGTGCCAGACTTGACGTGCTGAGCAACACTGCTGCAAATTCTCTCTGCCAGGAAGAAAGCCTGGAGGAGAAAACTTGTAACTCAGCTCCTTCCCTGCTCAGCTCTGCAATCCAGCCCTGTAAAAGCAGGCTGGTGAGAAATGGCCAGGCTGAACCACAGAAACCTTGAAAAAAGCCTGAGGTGGAGTTTGCTTGTATATAACCCAGAGTTTTTAGAGTTTTGGAGAGTTTGTTAAATACTCCCAAGTTTTTTTGCTGTCATTGGGTGTTGTTCTTCGCAGGGAGTAGCAGAACTGTGTTCAGCAAGATGCTTGTGTCTGGATCAGGGACATTGGTATCTCCTCATTTAAAATTCCAGTACTGGCGTTGGGGGTTTGAACAATTTCTCTGACTCCTAAGGATTGGGGTTTTTTTCACTGAGTGTCTCTTGATGGTGGCTATAGAATGGGATGTTCACTTAACAGGTTGGAAATCCAGCTGCAGGTAGTGGCAGTGTTTTACAGATCACTTTGGTGAATGATTCTTTGATTTTGAGCCTGATGATTTGGCTGATTTCGTAGTGGTCTTGGGGTCTGAGCCTCAAAAATCTAGATCTGAAGCATCCCAAAGTGCAAGAGAAATGAAGTCCAAAGTGTGTCTGGAGGTGAAAGAAGAGATTTTGCAAGGTCTTGGAGACCACCAGTGAGGTCTGAACCCTGTTATTTTTGGTTCTGTAGAAGCATCACTCACAGAGTACCATGTTGGAAAGGCTCTCAAGGATCCTCTGCTCCAACCTGTCTTGGCAAAAGCTTGTCTGTGCCCTAAGGAGCTCGTGGTTTAAATGGGGAGGGTGGATGTAAGTGATGTGTGGGGAAGGCAAATCCTTTCCCCTGCCCACCACAGCACCTGTGAGAGCATCACATCCTCTCCCTTTGGAGACCTCCATCCCACTCAGTCACCATCGTGCACCCCGAGGTCCATCCCTGGGTTCAACCCCCCCCATGGCTGGAGACAGCCAAGTACCAGCATCCCAGAGTGAAACCAGAGAGGGTGCAAACCCTCAGCCCCTCTGCTCTGTGGGTGTTTTGCTCTTCTCTGGAGCTGGCTCCTAAAACCCTGAAGCTGCATGTTTTTCACCACGTCTACTGCAGGGCTCACACCACCAAACGTGTTTCTTGGCTCCTTAAGCCCAGCAGTAAAAGAAAAAAAAAAAAAAAAAAAGCCACCTTGCCCCTCCGAGCTGGCAGGTAGTGCTGAGTTTGAGGCTGGGCAGGAGGGGGCTGAGGTTTTTTACAACCAAAGGGTGGTTGTGGTTGGGCCAAATGGGAAGGAGCTTCAGGATCACATCTCTTTTGTCCTCAAAGAACAAGTTCTGAGCCCTCCCCTTGCCCAGCCAGGTGGAGACACCCAGCTCCTGAACTCCTGGAAGCTGGGAATACCCAGAAAAGTGGGCAGCAAAGTCCTTGAGGAGGTTGTAGTGAGGTGAGGTAGGTCTCTGCTCCCAGGGAACAAGTGATGGGGCAAGAGGAAAAAGCCTCAAGTTGTGCCTGGGAAGGTTTAGGTTGGATATGAGGAAGAATTTCTTCCCCAAAAGGCCAGAGCAGTGGTGGAGTCCCCATCCCTGGAGAGGTTCCAGAGCCCTGGAGATGTGATGCAGAGGGACATGAGTTGGTGGTGGCCTTGGCAGTGTTGGATTAAGAGTTGGACTTCATGATCATACACAGCCTTTTCCAGCCAAAATGATTCTAAGATTCTGAGATTCCGTTTGGCTTTTGCTTTGGTTTGGTTTGCAGCAAAAAGCAGTTGTTGAATAAATAGATATTTTCAACCCTTTTTTTCCCCTTGGCTTGGCCAAACCCCAACCTCTGAAAAAATGTTGATGGAAGTGGACATTTCCCTCTGATTTGATCCTTTTCCCATCTCCTTTCCCAAGCTGTGTGTGGGAGGCAGAGTGGGGGTTTCCCCCCCCCCCCATCTCTTTTGGGAGGGGAGGACCAAGTCCCCCCCAAGGCTGCTGCCTCTGCCATGCCACAAGTTGTTGGAGGGGATGAGCTGATGAACCTCCCAGCCACACACAGGAGCAAATCAAACCCTGCTGCTGCAGTGCCACAGCTGCAACAGATTCTGCTGCTGACTTAGGAGGTAGCAGAGGTCACAGCAGCAGCTCAGAGAAAGAGAACAAAAATTAAACAGCTTCCCCCCCACCTTTTCCCTACAGAAAGGGTCTGAATCCAGGGTTTGTTTTCACTTGTCAGATTCCAGCTCAGGGGTTTTTTTTTGTTGTGGTTTTATTTTTGGTTTGGTTTTCGGGTTTGGTTTGTATTCTTGTTTTATTATTTTGCTTAGGCTGGTGTAAATCAGACGTGTCTCCAGGAGGATTATCAGGGTTCCACAAGTGCCAGGCTTGTGGTGGAGGCCCTGCAGTTTAGTGATGCACCTAGAGGATGTTTGCATTGCTCAAGTAGTTTGTTTTTTGGTGGTTTTTTTTTTCTTTCTTGTTGTCAGTACCTTATGAGCCAGCTGGGCAGGAGAATGAAGCTGCTGTCTTGATTTTCCATAGGAAAATTCCACCCCAGCTGGACATTTAGGGCACCCCTTCTGCACTGCACCTATGGAGCTCAGCACCAAGATTTCCCTGAAGCTGAGACCCTAAAAAAAAATCATCTGCAGATGCTGTCCCTCCAGGGGGTGTCCCCAGGCCAGCCTCTGATTCCATTTATAGATGGGGTGCAGGGAGATGGGTGCCCCCATCCCAGGAAGAGTGCTGGGGCTGGGCAGCCTTTCCCTGGCCAAAAGAAAGAGGAAATTCAGCTTTCACAAGAGTCCAAATTGTGTTGATTTTGTTGTGGTTTAGAAAAAAAAACAACAACAGAACCCAAAACAGAGAATATCCCAGGAAAATAAAGAGCCAAACATGAGTTTGCTGCTCAGGGCAGAATGATCTGATGGGCGAGAGCTTTCCAGCTCAAGTGTTTAAAAATCTGTAGGCAGAGCATCTCAGAAGGTTGTTTGGGAATCTTGAAGGGCTGGCCTGGGATTATAGAGCTGAATCATCAAGGCTGCAGCCTCAGGGCCACCCTGTGCACCCATCCTGGTCCAGCAGCTGAGGGGTGGCCCTGGGGTCCTCCTGCCCCCTCTCTCCTCCTCCAGCCTCCCACACTCAGCCTTGGCAAGGCTCCAGCTCGACAGCAAAACAAAAAGAATGTGAAATCAAAGGGGTTGCAGGGGAGATTTTCTGTCACATTCAAGCCACCTGAAATTAAACACCCAGCTATACCCTCCTCCTCTGTCCTCCCCAAACAAAAAAATAAAAAAAAAATTAAAAATTCCAAGTTAAGCAGGCAGGACTCTTGAATCACTCCTAGATTTGATTTCACATCCAGCTTGATAATATCTGTTGCAAGGCTGCTGTGCCAGACACAAGAATACCAGCACATACCACCCCAAATCAGTAAATAAGGCTACTCATATAATGGTGTCTGGTATTAGTTAGCAACAAGTTAAGTTCTTGCATTCTGCAGTAGTCAGAGTGACTTAGAAACACTTACTGTTAGCCATAGGAGTGCATTTAATTAGCTTCTGATTCAGGGGGCTGGGGGATTTTTTTTTTTTCTCTTCTTTATTTTATTTTTTTTTTAAATCATTAAATAAAGTGTCACCCCTAGCCAGTGCTGTAAACTCTATTTTGATTGTGGCTGCAATAACCCCTTTGGGCGTCATTCAGGTTGTACTAAACAGTTTCTGGAGAGCCCTGGTTTCTCTCAAAATAAACCCAGGTCCGGCTTTGACAAGCTCTAATGAAAAACAAATTGTTATATTACTTAGAAAAATAATTTGAAGGAAGTCTGAATTAGTCGTAAAGGTGGAAAAGGTTCAGCTACTTGAAAATAGAAAATTTGGAGAGGTATTTATTTTAACCATTAAGCCAGCAGCCTTGAAATACAGCCTTGTTTGTTCCAGAATGCTCCTAACGAGGGACATGAATCATGCTGTTAATCAGTATGGGAACTTGATTAATTGGAAAGGGACCCTCAGTGACTCCAACAGGCGGAGCCGCCTCGCAACAGTCGGCGACGGAGCCCTGGAGCTGGTGTGATTTCCCATCAGTCATCCTGCTGGCAGGCAGAGAGAAGCTCTGGAAGGATCCCGCAGCTTTGTGGGATGTTTGGTGTTTTTTTTACAAAAGAATTGAAAGGAAAAAGTGGTTGGTTGGGATGCTGCCAGCCTGTGATTTTTGGTGCCTCTGCCTTTCGTTGTTCACCTTGGTGGGTTTTTTTCCAGGGAGGAGAATGGCAGGTTGGAAGGGACCTCAAGGATCATCTGGCCCAACCCTTTTGATATTACAATATTATTCTGATATTATTGTTATTCTGATATTATTGTTTATGGGACATGTCCCAGCACCCCATCCAGCTGAGACGTAAAACTTTCCAAAGTGGGAGAATCCACCCCTTCCCTTGGGAGACCATTCCAGTGTCCTTACAGTGAAAAATTTTCCTTTTGTCTTCAATCCAAATCTCCCCAGGAGCAACTTGTGCCCGTTGCCCCTTGTCTTTTCCATGGGACTCCTTGTTTGTAGGGAATCTCCATCTTCTTTGTAGCCCCCCTTCAAGTCCTGGAACAACTGGAGTTCAGGGTGTGTTGGAGGCATCTTGTTAAGCTGTCTGGGGCAGGATGCCTGTTGTCTCACCTTTGCTGGTTGTCTTGTCTAGTTGTGTTGTCTGACTTTTGATCAGACTTTTCCCTCTTAAACCTGAGAGTCAGATTTTACGCCCAGGATGCTGAGTGCTGCCATGGCTGTAAAAACACAGCAGGAAGGTCCAGATTAATTTTCACTGTTGACTTGGGCTCTTGGTTTTGGGGGCCAGGAAGAACTTTGGCCATCCAAGAGCATTGTTCTGTTTCAGAGCAGCAAATATTGCTCATATGTCAAAAGGAGATGGTGACAGGGGGGGAGCAGATGCCTGTGCCAGAGGGATGGGTTCCAGCTGAGCTTCAGGCTCATGGTGGAAGGTGCCACGTGTGTCGTGGTGGCTGGGCTCAGTGTCATCTCTGTGCCACAGTAGCCACCCAGGGGCCAGGTGGGCTCCAGTGGCCCCGTGGCCATGGGCACGTTGCTAAGCCCTGAGGTGCAAAGTTCAAAAGTGAGATCTCCAAATTGCAGGATTTGCTCAAGTGTACTGAAAAACACAACCAGTCCTGGCTGCCCTCCGTGTTTCTCTGCCTTACAGCCTTCCAGGGTGCTCTCAGGTCTCATTTTCTCTGCTGGTCTGTGTAGGATTTACACCACTCTCCTCTTCTAACTACATGAACACCTTCCAGAGCCGTATTAAATGACATGGCTGACATCCACCACATGTGGTCCTGCCTTTGCCAAGGAGAGAGCTTGTGGAGTACTTCAGCTCTGAGGGTAGGCTTGGGGTTGGTTGGGTGTGGGGTTTTTTTCCCCTTTCTTCCTCCTGTTTTAATTTTGCATTTGATTTTCAAGATTTCTCTGCACTCCAGAACCTTTGTGCCTGCATCCTCTAGCAGAATTGCCAGGTGCTTGGGCTCCAAGAGAAGAATCAATTGCAAGGCTGCTGTCAGTGAAATGATCCGAGCTGGCAAGGCTGCAAGAGCTTCAGAACAGCTGCATTTCCCAGATGCAATCCACTCGCTGCAGCTCTCGGGTCCAAGCAAGGATGGGAGATAAAGTATGTGTTGCACGAATGTGTGAGGGTATGGAGAAAACATTCCAATAGGAGCCACGCCAGCTATAAACCAGAGATGTTGCTGAAGTCAGTGACATGATCTTGAACATGCACTCTTACCAGATTTCCAGGGATGATGATTATTTGCTTACATTTAGATGTAGCTACCCAAGATAACACAAACCATGACGGCCCCAAAACGGTGCCCAAGCCAAGGGACTCGCCCACTCTTCCGTGTCAAATGTCTCTTAAGTTGTAGATTTGTCCAGTTGCAGTGTAATGGCTGGAAGTGAGGGTTCTTCCAAGTTGAATCACATTTTTTACTCTGTGTTCCTCATCTGAAATGGCCCCATTGCAGCTTCCCAGCCCTTGGCTCTCACCAGGTCTTTGCTCTTTGACAGGGTGATGGTGGAGGTGGCAGTGGTTTGATTTTGTCTTTTCTCTTCCCACCACCTCGATTGCAGGACCCTTAAATGGTGGTTTATATTCCATTTCAAAAAAGTAGAAATCAGAACAACCTAACTGGAAACAGATGGAGGATTATGAACTTTTTTTTGAAAGGGAATTTATAATGCATTATGAAGAGACTCATTTAATAGTGTCAGATATAGAAGTGTGAAGACAGAACGTGCCCATTCAAGGAGTAGAAGGGGCTGGGGGTGGGCTGTTGGCTTTGGTGCTGTGTTGATGGGGGTGAAGGGAGGATTTTGCTGCAGTTAACAGCTCCAGTGAGCTCTCCTGGCTGAAATCTGGGGTTCCAACCAGTGCTGCTCTGCAGTCTTGCCCCTGGTATCACTCCCTGTTGGAGCAGCTTCTTACCTTGGGTTTTCTGGGTTCAGGTTAGCAGAGCTGTCCCAGTGGGACAGAGCTTCTCTGAACATGCCATCCCCTCCACGTCTGGCAAATCTGACTCTGTAGACTCTGCCTTTAGCCCAGTCCTGGTTTCCAAGCCTGGTTCCACTCTTGGTCCTCCCCAGCAAGACCAGCAGGACTCTTCCTTGGAGGCTGCATCCCCCCAGGGATGGTAACTGAGCTGAGCTGAGCCTGCCCAGGTGGTACCTGCTCTCCTCCCAGGTGAGCAACTTGAGTGTGGGGTTTTTATTATTTTGCCCATTTCAAGAAGTGATTTTCTGCCAGGTTAAACCAACCCAGCTCTTGTGTGTGTGGACAGTTGGACTTAAGCCTGTCTGGTGTCAGCTGAATGTTCATGCCTAAAACTACCCACAGAGCAGGGGTGCAAGTTCTCCCAGTATTAAAGACTGGGTAACTTTAATTAAAGCCATTAAAATGGATCCCATGTCACTTCAGAGTAAAGACAAAGCCGGGGAACTTGGGCTGCTTAGGGGTAGAGGTTGAAGGTGGATTTTGTAGTGTCCTGCTTTGATGAAAATAACTCATTTGCTTGTTCTGGGTCAAGCTGCTGGGTTTTATGTTCCTCTGTAATGATGCTGCCTCCAGAGAGGTTTTATTTTGATTTGGAAGTGTTGGGCTGAGGATGCAGCCCTGAGATGCTTTAGCCCACACGCAGTTTACACAGCTGTATTATCCCATTCCCCAGGCACCACCAAAGACATTATCTTTTTGGTGATGCAACAGCTAGAACTTGCAGGAAACCTGTGTCACTCCTTACTTTCATCTTCCTGTGAAAACTTGGGGGGGGTTCTTGGAGTGGGTGACTCAAAGAAATCACTTCTTAGTGCAAGATCCTCTTGGAGCAGCCGGGGTTGCTTTGCTGCCATGTGGTGCTTGGAGGCATCCTCACCTGGAGAGCTGTTTGCAAATCCCAGGTCTCATGTTTCCTTGGAGTGATGTTGGAGTTCTGCAGAGGGCTTTGGATGCTTCTTGCTGCCATAATCCAAGCTGGTGGCTGAGCTCATCCTCAAGGCCCATAGTACCATTTTCCAGGCCACTCTCTTGCTTTGCTTCAAGGGGGCTCTTGCATTTTAGTTTCATCTCTGTCAGGAGCCAACTGATGGTTTGTCCATCCACGGGAGGTTGTCTTGATTAACTGCTTATTTCACACATCTGCAACCTCTCTTTGAAGCTGGGTTAAGCTAAACAGGAACAAGGTAGGTTTGGTCTGGGCTTGGTGTCCACATGTGGAGCTGTTCAGGAAGAGGTGTGCCACTTGAAATTTACACCCAGCTTTAATTAGAAAAACTTGCAAGTGCTGAGAAGCCCCAGCTCAGTGCCAGTTCTGCAAAGGCTGAGGAAACAACTGCCTAAAGCAGTGCTGCCTGCTCATCACATCAGCACTTCTCATGACTTGTGCTGAGGAGAGATGAAAGAGGAGATCCCAGAGGCTTTCTGGTAGCCATGCAGCTGATTCATTCAGCTAAGAAATTATCTGAACCCTCTAAAAGCTGGAAAAGCTGCTTCCCTGCTTGGAAACATATTCCTGAAGTCACGGCTTGGGAATTAGCATGGCAGGAGTGGAGGAGAATGGGACAGGGGCATCTTGTGTGGCACCAACAGTGTCACTTCCCTTGAAAACCAGATCCCAGCCCCACACAGATCCCTCTGTAGCAGAAGTGGCAGAGCTGTCAGTTCTCCTGATCGTGCCTTGGGCCAGAAACCTCAGAGGGAGCAAAGCCAAGGAGGAAGGGTCAGGAGCTGGGGGAGGGACACTGAAACCCCAGGCATCCAAATCGGCTCCATCTCCATGATTCACTGGGCAGATGGGATGGTGCCAGAGACACAACGGGACCAATATTTTTCTTTCCTCCCCACAAAGTGTTCTGGGGCAGACAGTGGGGTCCTAAAGAAACAGGGAGATCGTTTTCCTGGGGCTATGGAGAAGAAATGTGACCACAGATAAGAAACAGCACTTCAAAACGTCACCATCTGCCCCGTGTTCCTTCCTCCTCCTCCTTCTTCACCCAGTGAAGAAGTGGCCACCAGCCTCGGGGTCTCCATTTAAGCCATTGCCTGCTTCTGGTCCTGGTCACCATCAGCCTAAAAGGTTGGTGGTGCCTCCAGTACCTCTGGTGGTTTTTCCCTCTGGCCACCAGCACCAGTTCCTGGAGCAGAGGGGAAGGGAGATGTTTTCATGGAAATCTGTGCCTCAACCCTCTTGGCAGGCGAACCTGAAACAGCTCAAAGGCTTTTGCCCCCACCTTCATGTTTATGGTCAATCTGAAACTCCACCTGTGATCACCACATGCGTCCTCTGCAGTAAATTAAAGCACAACAGGGAATTTTAAGGAATACATCCTCTTCCTTCTTGGAGTCAGGTTACAGCGACCTCCGAACATCTGGACTCGGTGTCTCAGGGCTCCCAGAGGTTCTGCTGTCTTAAAGGTTCATCTGCCTTTGTTAAATTCCTGGCCTTTTCCCTTCCCTGTTGCCTCCTCTTGGTTCTCTGTTGCATTCAGCATGGCTGACTCTCCGTGTGGTTGGTGTTTTATGTTCAGTGTGTAAAACACACCACGGAATTTTAGTTATCTCTTGCCATGGATAAACACAGATCCGGAACCCATTGCTGTTTACTGTGCTCATGGGAGAAGTCTAATAGAAATACACATTGTTTTTTCAAAAGTTCCTCCTAAGCTACTGGTTAAAAATATCCTAAAGACTGAAATATAATTTTTTTTTTTTTTTTAAAGCTGTTCCCCAGGTCACAAAAAAAGGGTTTGATGCCCCTTTGCTTTGTAGCTCCTTTGCCAGCTCTCCAGGTTGCCCTGAGCAGGCATCAACCCCCACATCCTGCTAGTTGAAATGCAGAGGTGGAAGCAAGTGGGTCCTGATGCCTCCAACCATTGGGTTTTTGTCTGGAGCAGGAGAGATGCAAAAGCCATGGGGTGGTTGTGCAGAAGCTGCAGTGACAGTCCCACGGTGGTCCGTGTGGTCCCCGCTCAGAAATTGATGCTGAACTTCAGTATCACATGGAAGTCACCTCATCCCCATCCCTGGAGGGTGGCACACGTGTGCTTCCCCCCCAGCACCCCACCCTTGAGCTGCTGTGCAAAGATCAGTGCCCAGGAGGAAAATGCAACTCCAGCTTTTTGCTTTCTGCCTCGCAGGCAACAGGCCTCAAGCTTTTAAAGACTTACATATGTGTTTCACTGGATGTGCTCTGAGTATTCCCATTGAAGTTAACTAAGTGGATAAGACTTTGCAGGATTAAAGCCAAATGAGTCCTCACCCACCATGCTGGGAAGTCGTGTTGAAGTGGGTCATTGGAGGGAAAGGGAGGAGGAGTCAGTACCAAACTTGCCCCTTTCATTTGATGCTTCTGTTTATTTAAAGGATTTTTTTAAAGACAGCTTGAGAGGAGAAAAGAAAAAAAAAAAAAGAAGAAGAAAAAAAAAAGTCCCAGGCTGTGGTGTAACCACCACAGGCAGATGTTGTCATGGCTACTAAACAAGAAACCTAATTTATAAAATGAGGAAAACCATATGAATGTGGAATAAAAGAGGAAAGAAGAAAGAGGCGATCTGAAAATATTAACTATGATGTAGAGAAAAATATAAACAGACAGAGTTAGGAAATTCCATAAGGAATAGGACTTGTTTAATATTAATCATAAAGGAAAAGATTAGGAGGGCCCCAGAGATTGCCAAATGAAATACTCCACACAGCCAGTACTGAGATAAGAGTCCTTGGGTGGTTTTCCTCAGCTGCCTGGATGGGCAGTGCTCTGGTGGAGATGCTGGGGTCAGAGGAGGCTTCAGGGATGTGTGTGGTGGTTCTGCTGCTTCTCCCTTTGTGGTGCTTTTCCTCTGGTGCAGTGTCTACCCAAGAGCAAACCTCCATCCTATCCACGACAGACAAAATAATCTGAATTTTTGTTGAAAACTTCAGTAGGTTGGGGAAAGGAATTGTGTTTGGGCATGTGGAGGGATTTCTGTGATCAGGTGAGGAGTGGGTTCTGGTGGTCCTTAAGCCACAGCTTCGTTGTCTGCTAAAGCTGAGGTCCCTGGAGATGCAGCTGGGTGTCAGGTGGGCTCTGCTCCTGGTCCTGCCTCCATCAGTGCTGTGTCACTCAGCTGCTCTTCTTGCCTCTTTCTTGCCCTCTTGTTTTCTCCTGACTTTGGAAAGCACATGGAGATCCTGGAAGCAAAGCATTAGGGAAGCCCCAGATGTTTCTGGTCTGATCCTGATCACTCATGAGGGAGCCCTGAGGGTCTTCAGGGCCAGGCTCACCCATCAGACACCTGTGAGCAGGTACTAAAGAGCTCCTCTGGAGCCCACTGGGTCCCTGCAAACACCTTTTCTTATGTTGGGCTGGCTCCACTCATCTGTTTTCTGGTGACAGTGCCCTGGATGTGGCCCAGGGACCTGTGACCCCCAGCACCAGTGCCACCACCAAGGTGCCAGAAAGGAGAAGCTCTGAGCACAGCTGCCAACAAGTGAGTGCTGGGAGACACCTCTGTGGTATCTCAGGGTGGAAAATCCTGGGCTGAGCTGTAATTTGCTGCTTTGTCAAACTTCCCTGAGTCGTGTCTGAGCTGCTCCTGGATCTGTCAGAGATTTCCAGGCTGAAATGGTGGGTTGGGAGGTGATCGCCTCATGGCACAGCCTGGTGTCACTTGCAGTGGTGGGGCTGGCTGCTCCCAGGCCACTTTGGACCTCACTCTCCATTTGGCACTGACTTATAAACAGGCTGGATGACAGAAACCTGAAGGGTTCCTTCTTGCTGTCAGAAGAAATTAAGCTGCAAAACCATCCTGAAACTGCCCCTAACCACAGCAGGCTGAAGTCCCTTGTATGACAATCGAGGATGGAGATGTAGAGGATGGGAAAAGTCCATCCAGGCCAGGACCTCCCAGGGCTGGGGACCAGATTCATGTTGATGGTGCAGAAAAGCCAACAAGGTTCCCTGGACCTTTTTCTCCCAGCTCCATGGACCTTTTTCTCCCATCTCCGTGGACCTTCTTCTCCCAGCTCCCTGCATCATCTCCTCCCAGCTCCATGCTGGCCTGCAACACCCTGGGAATATTCAGATCCCTGCTCTTTCCAGTCACTGCCATTTCAAACACAGCTCCAGCTATGCCAGGCAAGATCTGGGCTCTTTTTTCTTGTGTCTTGTTCCCCCTCTTCTGTCTTCATGCCATTCTCACTGTCACCAGGCTCACAGGAGGTCATCACTGCTTTGCTGGATGAAGCTGTTTGAAGCCCAGAACCAGGCAGTACAGAATTTTTGCTCTCTCCATCTGTTGACAAATTTAATTTGTGGGTGAATAATGAGTAACCTTTGAAAATCAGCCTGATGTTGCACTTGGGTTTGGCTGAATGACTCACACGCTGGCTTTGGAGCATAGGAGCTTCCTCACGGGCAGGCAGCTGGATTTCATCCTCTGCTAAAGATTATTTGGAGCTGGAAAACCTTAATGCTGCTTTTTTTTCCAAGGGTGCATCCCTTCCTGATAACAGCACAGCTGCCATTAGGGTCGTGTTCAATGCAAGGGCTCCTTGCAGCTTTACTCTGCAGCTCTCCCATGACAGCTCTTCCTGGAATATTTGGATATCCATATATTTTCATTCCTCTTCCAAGGTTCATCTCATCTGTAAGCGATCAGGGCAGCAGGGTGAGCAGGGATCTGCTCACAGCTGTGACCTTGGAAGTGGGTGGCATTTTCTGCTTCCTCCCCAGCATCCTCCGGGATCTACATTTCACGTGATCCCGGCTGACAGCAGCCACCTCACTGCTAGGAAAAGTGCTGTGATACTACCAGGAAATAACCACTGCACTAAACCTCTTCATGGTCAAGGTCTTTAAAGCTCCTCAGGCAGCTTTTGAACCCCTAACACACCACGTGTGCAGAAAGCTACCCACTAGATTCATTGCATCAAGTTCATCCTTTTGCATGTGTCCCTCCAGAGCATCTTCTCTTTTTCTGTCTTCCTCTGCAAACCTAAGTGCAGGGCCTGAGCTCCTTGGAAATGTTTTAACCACTGTCTGGTGCTGAGTGGGCACAATCACTTCCTCCAGTGGAGTTTTATTTCAGTTGGAATAAATATGTGGACATTATGCAGAGTGTCCTGGTCCTCCTGGGCTCTGCACATCTTCCCTGGCTCCATCCTTGAGCAGGATTTGGTCCCTTGGAGAAGGAACTGCTCCAGGAGGGAAGAGGTAAAAGTTCTCCTTTTTTTTTAATCATTTCATAATTTTCATCCCGTTCCCATTGCAAGGCAGCCCAGCAAGAAGTGCAACTGCTGCAGGTAGCAGCATGAGGATGTGTTCTGTAAAACCTTCTGTGTGCTCTTGGGCAGCTCTGGGGTTGCCCAATGCCTCATTCATTTGCTGTTTATTTAAGTCCCCACCCCTGGCAGTGTGGGGATTACTAAGCTGCCATCTGGGATGAAAGTAAAATCATTTTTTTTCCTTCTTCTTATTTTGGCCTCCAAAAATATAACAAAGGTTTTATGTCCACCAGTTGGGCATCTTGTGTTTTAAATATTTTAAATTGCCAGGTGTCAGTGAGCTGGCAAGTTCAATCATATATTTGCTACAATTTTTAACCCATTTTCTAATGCACTGGAGGGAACAGCTCAGGGTAAAAGCAATGAGAAGCATCCTGTGCTTGGGTGATGCAAAAAGGCTTTTCACCAACAGGGATGCTCAGGCATTGTGACTGTTCTGCACTTCCTCCAGGTTTCTTTTTTTGTTGTTGTTTTTGTGATTATTAAACATAGCATTTCTTTTGGGGTTTTTTTTTTGTTTTTTTTTTTACATTCACTACTTCACTTTTATTCTGGAGGCTCCTTCAGGCTTTCTCTATTAAAATCAAATGACAATCAGCCCCAAATAAGGCACCAGATTCTTTTTTCTCAGTGTTTTTTCACTCCACAAGAGTTTTCTGGCTCTCCAGAGCTTGCCCAAGCCTATGGCTGACAGCTCAGGTCCTCACCCTGATGTGTGTTAGCTCTGAACGTGCTGCAAGAGGTTGGTTTGGTGGAAAAATCCAGATCATCCTGGAGTTTGAAATCCACCCAGCCTTGGCTTTCAGTGACACCGAGTAGCCAACCCAAGTTAAATATTTTACTGCAGATGTTGCTAAGAGCTCAGAGTTCCTGAAATGGTGGATTTTTAATGAGGCAAGGAAAGTAGCTGCAGAAAGACATAAATCAGAGGAGCCACCAGTGGTTAGCAGCCTGGTGTCACACTGATGAGATGTGACATCCATCCTCTTTGCTTTATCCCTGCCTTTTCCTTCTGCCTGCAGGTGTGGTCGTGTCCTTTCCTTTTAACTTGAAGAGGAACAGATGAGTGTGAATCAGTGCTGGGATTGAGATGCCAGGGAATTTGGGGAGCTGAGCCCCCTCCCTGCTCCATCCAGCTTCTACAGCTGGCTGCTCTGTCTCCACAATTGGTCAACCCAAGTCTTTGGATCTGAATTCTTCTGCAAGGGATTTGTAACACAGATCCCCTTCTCCTGTGCCAGGGCTGTCTGAGATGGGAGGTACTCAGCCCGCCCATCTGAATTTATCCCAAAGAACATTGTTTTCCCCATACTCTGGTTTTAATGCCTATTTAATCCCAATTTTACCAAGACTTGGATGGATGCTAGGCAAAAAGTTTGCTATCAGAACAGATTTTTTTTTTTTGGATGTGTTCTCCTTCTCCAAGGGGGTTTTGCTCTTGTTTTGGCAGTCGTCGGATGTGTCTAAATATTGTAGAAAAAAAAAAGAAAGTGAATTTCAGAGGAGCCTGCAGTGACTGTGTGTGGAAAGGGAACTGAAGTATTTTAGCATTCCTTCAATCAAGGGATATAAACAGTTCCATGTGATTTCAGGCTGATCCAGGATTTGAGAGAGCAGGGTTTAATTCCCATCGTTTCTCTCAGAGGGAATTTTGAACCCACACGTGTCTGGGTGAAGAATGTCCTGATCAGGAGAGCACAGGGTGGTGTGGAAAAAAGGCTTTCACTTTCTACTTTTAATACTGCTCTCCTTTATTATTGATAATTCAATAATCATCCAGCATTTATTACCTGGACTGCACTGTGTAATTGGTGAGTGATTTATGCCTATTGACAGCCTGTCCCAGATGGCAATTAAAATGGGATAGACCTTGAATAAGGATGATACCTACTAGGCTGAAAAATGCCTCTGCTGAATGCTGCTTTTCTTGCTCTGCAGCAGAACCTGCAAATTAAACAGTTCCTCTGGTGTGGCCAACTCATGACTCAAATCTCTGACGTGTCCTGGGCCCAGAGAAGGTGGTGGGAAAGGCCCCGTGGAGCTGTAGGTTGGTGCCACTGCTCTCCAACCTGCCATGCCTCAGACCCCCGTGAATTTTGGGAAAGACAAGGGTGCCAGGGATGTCCAAGGAGGGGTTCTCCATCCCTGCTACAGTATAAGGTTAAAGGGCCTTCATTTTGCCACTTGAGTGAGTGACCTCTTGCTTTTTTTCTTTGCACAGGATTGATTGCAAAGCATCACCACGTGGAGGTGACTTTGCCTTGTCCTCTACTCCATATTCCTAAGGGATATAGTCCTCTCATTCAAGGGGATGTATGATCTATCAACAGCAAGACAGCATTTCCTCTGTTGAGGGCTTCCCACACCCTGATGCTATTTTCATCCATCCATCTGACTCTCCCACTTTGTTTCCTCTCCCTTAGTAGATGTTCTCCAGCCCACAGCAACATCTCCAGGCTGTGGACAAGGTGTCCAACAGGCTCCTACCACATTTTGCATTGTGGATACCAACCACCCTGGGTGGTTTTAGAGGGATAACCCTCTGGTGTGAGTAGGACAGGACCATACCATGGCCACCTCTCAGTAGCCATGCAGTGTCCTATGGGGACAGCCACTCCTGGACCTCAAACCAGGGGCTCCAGAGGCAGGAATTTGTCTGCATCCACTTCCAGAAGCTCATCCAGCCAGCAGTGCAAGCTGCCCATGTCACCCTTGAGGCTTTTGACAGTTTTATAACCTTGAATTTGCACCTTCTGGAAAACTGTGACAGTTAATAATTAATTGCAGCACTGGAATTTTTCTTATGATGTCTTAATATCTGAGTCTGTAGCAGACCTCAGCAGAGAGGAAAAATAAAAACCTGCAGCAAAATGCTCCCAGAACAACTTGACAAGGCAAGGACTGCCCAGGCCAGTTTGTGCTGTCCAAAAGGCACGGTTATATTTAGGATTATTTTTTTAAGGCTGTAATGCTATTTACTAGGTGTCTAGCTCAAATTTGAAACTGGCTTGAAAGGAAGCTGTGAAACAGCTTTTCACGGGAGCTTTCTTCAGTCACTTTCCAGCAAGAAAGTTGCTTTTGGTGTTACAAACCAGCTGCTGGTTGTTAACCAGAGCAGGCAAGAGCTCGGCATTAAACACCGCAGCTCTTGCACTCTCAGACCTTGGTGCTGTGCTAGCAAGAAAAAAAAAAAATAGCATTTTTACAGTCTGGTAACTGCTTTTAGCTTGTTTGATGTTATCTGCCTTATCTTATTAATGTTATCTCTTATCTTATTGGTGTTATCTGCTGGTGACATCGAAGCTGCTCCACGTTGATGTGCGGATCGCCCAGCACACGCGGCGGCTCCTGGGAGCTGGGGGTGGTCTCTGGTTGTTTGTGGAGAAAAAGTGAATGCTTGAGAGGCCTGCAGCCTCACCCTGTTGCTTTTAATCCAAGAAGAAAACAGCAGGTGTGGGATGGTGAATTCCAGCCACGAGGCACCTCTGCAGGCTCGGGTTTGGTGGTGTCCCCCAACCCAGGATGATGGTCTTCGAGCATCCTGGCTGGGAACAGGGTTCCTGGGGAAGGTGCTCAGAGCTGGGGCTGGCCTGTGTCATCTTTTGATGAATCCACAAATTCTGATTGGAAAAAATCCTCTCCAACCTGCTCTCCCCGTGGAGGAGGCAGATGGAGGGTAGAGCCTGATGACCCTCAAGATGCTCATAGCATTGGGCTCCTTCCAACATACCCCATCTGGAGATACCACTGAACAGGGCATTTCTTGCTGGACTTCAACTTTATGTTTGCTATAAAAGTATTTTTAACGAGCAGGATGGAGCTGGTTAGTGAAACTCTTGGCCCATTAATAGATGTAGAACTTTTTAAAAGTGCTGTTTGACTTTATTGATGGAATGAGCTAATCGGAGCGAGCGCTGCTCTCGTGCCGGGTGAGGAAACCCAGGTGTGTTCTGGGGGAAAAGTGCTTTGGTTTTCCACAGTTCCCTGCAGATGGATCCTGAGGTGTTTTGCAAGCAGCATGTCCAGAGCTCTGTGCTGCTGGTGGGATGTCACTGCTCCTCAGCCACGTGCTGGGGCTCCAGGAAGGGCTGTGGTGTCCTGGTTGGACCAACCTGACTTGGAGTTTGGGGTGAGATCTCCTGCATCCTATATCTCCTGGCTTCACAGAAAATTCCACACCCTCTTTTATGACAGTGAGTAATCAGGAACTGGGCTTTATGTCCCCTTTCAAAGTCCACCCAGGGCCCCATAATTAGATGCAAATGCAGTTTTCTATGGACTGACTCGGGGCCAGACCCTGATCTCATGCTGGGACATGGGCAGTCTGCTCAGGTAGCTCTGCCTCTTCTTGCTCCACCTCCTCCTGACAGCAACAGTAGTTTTGGTGGTGACCTGCCAAGCCTTCTACTAATGGTTGGGCTTTTTGAGTTGGTGCCCCATGGGTATTACCTGCCCGTGGGGCTGGTTTGGGTCAGCAGCTAGAATTGTTTCTGTCTTATCCTTGTATGAGCTCCGAAGCTGAGAGTCTGTGGAGGGGGTTTCCCTCACTCTTGTGCCACCTTCTTTCCACGTGCTGACGTGTTCTCCATGGAGAAACCCTCTGTTTCAAACTTAGAGGACTTGATCTTGCCTAGATTTGCCTTCCTCTCCTTAAGGAGCATCCTTATCTAGGAGGTGTGCTACTGGAATCAACTTTTTGGAGCCAATGGGAGTCAAATCAGGAAGAAATTATCTGAAATGGGTCCATTGAATGGAGGATGCTGCTGAAAAGCTCACCGAGATTTGCTGGTCCATGGAAATGCTCTTTGGCCTGCAGGAAAATAATAAATAAGGTGTTGAAAGGTTTTTGCCATTAAGGATGTCTTTGTGACAGCTCCCCCCTTTAGGAAGTGAATTTACCATCAGGGCTGGAAAGATGTTGATAATTCAGAGCAGAGTAGCAAAAAATTCCTTCCTTCTGTAAAATTATTCTTTCATTTTATATTGGTCCAACACTTCCAGAAACAGTCCTTGGGCAGTTATTTAGCCTGAAACATATTAATGGGGAACACTGTAGCCTCTAGCAAAAAAGAGTCAACGGGATCAAGCAACACCAAGAGGTATTTTACATAACAAAGCAGCAGAGCAGAATAAATGTGTCAAAGTCAGTAATTCAGAGACACATCTGGGCTCTGCAGGAGCAGGACAGGAGGAGCCCACTTGTGTTTCAGACCCAAAGTGAGGAACTGATCCGAAATTCACACAGTCCTCCAGTAATTGAGGTAAATGTATAAAATTTCCTGGGGTAGGAATCTGTACTGCAACATCTTGGGCTCCATGATAAATAAAAGAAATTAAATTTAACCCTTTTGGCACTGGGCTTGTCTCTCATCCCAGCTTGGAGGTCAGGTGGAGGGCTGGAGGGTGAGATTTATGTGCGTGGATATATATATATATATAAAGTATAAAATCACTCCCCTTTCACTCTCTTGCTTCTCTTTAACATTTTTTCCATTGAAAAGCTGGAAGTTGTGCTGATCCACAGAGCTGCTCTGCAGTCAAATCCCATAATCTGCGGGAAGGGCAGGAGGTGGTTCCTAGAGCCACAAATTAAACCTGAGCACGGGGTGAGACATTTATATTGCTTTGCATTTAGATCAAGAACAAATGTTGGGTATGTACCAGGAGTGGGAAGGGTTTGGTTCCCTGTTGCTTTAGCACTGTTCTGTTTGTAACTTTACACCAGGTACTTAGGCCAGGGGCAATTTGTAATATGTCAAAATCAGAGCTGGTGTAAGGACAACTTTCAGTTCAGATTGCTGCATTTGAGCATCTATAGTTCTGTCCTTCCTCAATATTTGTTTTATTCCTCAATATTTCCATCCTACCTTTCTGGTAGTCTCTAGCTCTACAAGCATTTATAAATATTTTAAATATTGACCTCTCTTTTTTTAGGGATAACTAGGGGTCTTTTTTAACACAGGTCCTCGAGCTCCCAGCCACAGCTGCTCAGGCAAACAAAAACCTGTAGGTAGCATGTGAAGAGTAAAATGCTTTGGATTCTGGCTGTTTGCTCTGTTTCTTCATGGATCATTTGTCTCTCTCTGGTCGTGTCCAAGTGACCCCCCCACTAGCCAGAGGGGCAAGTGTGCAGCTGCCCAAGGGGCATCTCAAGGTTTCTTATTCTCTTATTTCTCTACTAAATGTGGTAGTAAGATGTGAGTTGTCACCTGTCATCTTGTGGGGAGGAACTACTCAGCCTTTGCCTGTGAAGTCATGGTTTGAATACCAAATTTGGACTTTTAGCTGACCTGGTGAAATTCCCAGGGAGCTGGGTGGGTGCTTCCACCCCTTTTTTGGACATTGAGGGATGAGGTCTCTGAAGAGCATCCACGTGTCCCCATCCCAGGGATGGAGAAAAGGATGTTTGTTTTCTCTCCTGGGCTGTGTTTTGGCAGCTGAACTGGGATCACCTGACTGACTGCACATCCAAAAGTAAACCAGGCTCAGCCCATGCTCTGAGTTTTCTTTCTCATCCTACCAGCACATCTGACTTTGCTCCTTTTTCTCCTGGATTCTTCCAAAACCTTTCTGAGTTTCTGTGGCATTCCCTAAACCATTTTGTCTGCTGTCTAAAACAGAAGGAAGTACAGGGGTGATTATTTTCCTCTGGGTTTTTCTGCACTGAGCAGCTCTGCAATGCAGGGAGTAAACCCTCCTGCAAATATTGCATCGAGAAGTTAAATTAATAATAGGGGAAAATTAAATGTTTTTGCTGTTGTCATTTAATGGGATTTTTTTTTCTCTGTGCCTACAATAACTGTGGGGGGAAAATGACATATAGAAGAATTTTTCAAGCTGAAGTCAGGTGGGGGAAGGACAATCTGGTTCTCTCTGTGGGAAGCTGTTCTCAGGACACTCCAGTAGCTGGAGCCACATTAAAATCAAATCTGCTTTTGGAGGCTCATCCTTCCTATTACAGGAAGAACCAACTTTTGTTGTTAGGAGTTCCAGCTTGTCCCATGAGTAGGAGATGCTGTGGTGGCCGGGCCACAGGTCTCAGAAGAGTGGAGTCAACCAGGTAACCAAACCCAAGGCAGCATCTGCCTGGTTGGAGGACACTGTGGGCTTTTCATGTCAAAGCTTCATGCCAGGCACAGAGGCTGTGGGCACTGAAGTGTCCCCAGTTCAGCCTTTCAGTGTCCCCAGTTCAGTGTCCCCAGTTCAGCTTGTGCTTTCAGTCCCAGTGGCATCAGTGTCACCATCTGTCACCCAGCCCAGAGGAAAAGCAGAAAGGGAGGAGCTGGCTGAAGGGTGAGGAGTGATGCTGGGAAGCAGGCAAGAAGATTGAGGTGGGTGATGGCAAATCTCCCTTTCCCCTGGTGTCACCCATACCACCAGGACTTGTCCTGCCCAAAGGCATGGTCTGGGTCATCTCCAGGCTCCCACTTTTCTCTGGTTCCTGGAAGTACTGTAGTACTTTTCCTCAACCATAGGTCTGGTGTGGGTGTTTTTCTCATCTGGGACCTTGCCATTAGCAGAATAGCACTGTTGTCACTCAGAGGATGGACAGGGATGGGGACCAGGTGGTCCTGCTGGTGCTGAATGCCACCACTTGCCCTGCCAGCTCCAGAGAGCATAGCACACAAAGTCCTGGGCTCCTCCTCACCTCTGCTCCTGCAGAAAGATCCATAAAATCCAGCTGGAAAGACTGATTTCCTCTTTCCTCTCTGACTGAGGAGCATTCTTAAGTTCTGGAGATCCAGCAGCAGGTCAGTGGAACCAATGAACCCAATCAGAAAGGGCCTGATCCTGTCTGTGTGTGGCTCTGGGGATCTGTGATGAGGAGATCCACGTGGGATCTGCAGGTTCAGAAGGCCACAGGTGAGCTGGGTTCTTTTTTCTTTGCCTTTCAGTAGCCACTGAGTAAGCAGTTTATTATTTTGGGTGCTAGGAAGGAGGTTTACTTCTGTTTGTATTTTTTTTCTAGATCCTATTTTTTTAAATGATAAATCTGGTCTGTGTTTTTTCTCTTACAACACTTAGTGTCTTTTTTGTCAAGTGTCACCACTAAAAAAGTCCTGTCTGGTGTGGCTCTTGGTGTAATTAATACCAGTAACAAAGCAGGATGACCTCAGCCACAAGCTGGAGAGAACTTAGCAAAGTCAAATCATTTCAGATGATCTGAGCTTAAGGAAACCCGTGGTGGTTGAAATCCTGTCAGCATTCCTGATTCTCTTGGAGAATTCATGGAGCATGAGTGGAGTAAGGGAAGAGTGGAGAAGAACTAATGAAGTACCTGTCCTCTAATGAGAGAAAAGAAAAAGAAAAAGAAAAAGAAAAAAAGAGGAAGAGCCAGGACATTACTGGGAAAAATAGTGGGGAAAGCTGATGAGAAAGGGCATTTCTAAAAACCTCCAAAAACCAGGGGGATGACTGCAGCCCTTGGGTTTGCCCAGAGCTGTGTAGCAGCAGTTGCCTTTCCTCCAGGGGCAAAACAAGGGGCATGAATAGGGGATAAACAATATATGCTTTTACTGAGGCTTTTGCAAGTGTTTCACATAAAATCTCATAAACAACCCAAGAAAATGGGGGGCTGGAAAAAGTAGTAAATAAGCATTCAGGAGACAAAACAGGTTGGGAAGTCTATTCAGCGGTTCTCAAAGGCTCGCTGTCAGAGGGGAGGATGTATCCAGAGAGATTCCCACTCCCCCAGGGTCTTTTGGGATGTTGAGGGGTTTTGTTATTGATGTCTGATCTTGGGAGACCACACTCAGGTAGAGGGGATTGGTGCACATGGGGAGAATTCAGAACAATCTTGGCCGTGCAGTCGGGGTGGCAGAAATGACAAATGTCCTTCTGGAGCACAGAAAATCCTTGTGCTCTGGGTATATAAATCCTTCCTGCTCTCTGCTGCTGGTAAGGCTGGAGATGAAAGCTCTGGTTTGGTTTGGGGCATTCCCTTCAAGAAAGGTAAGTCCCAGCTGGAAAAAATCCAAAGGATGATGAGAACAAAGAGAGATCTGGAGTTGCAGGGCAGGGCTGGACCACCTGGGATTATTTAATCCAGATGAGAACATTAGAGGCAGTGGGCAAGGGACAGTTTTCCTCTGAAGAAAGGGCTGCTGGAGAGAGAAGAGAACACAGTGCCTTTGCCAGAGAGCAGAGAATGGGTCACAGAATTAAATATTGTCAAGAATTATTAAGAATAATTTTTCATAGTAAGGAGGGGGGGAGCAGGTAGCCCAGGGACTTGGCTCCATCACTCAGCAAGGCTTCTAAAAAGACTTTGGACCAAAAGTGGTGCAGGTAGAGACACCTCTACCTTGGGGCAGCAGGAAAGACTGGATGGCTTCTTTGAGGTCTCTTCAAACCTTTATAAGTACATCAGAGTTCTTCCAAACACCCCAATTTTGGCTTTTCTGTGCCAATGACTTAATACCAGCAAGCTCCAGAGACCATGGCCCCGTGCTTGGATGGAGCCTGCAAGCTCCATGGATGGTGTTTAAGAGTTTACAGCCTGTTGGTTTTGTTCCTCCTGGACAAATACAGAGTCTGCTACACAGAATATGAGCTTTTCCCTGCCTACTGGATGTTTGTAACAATCTGTGATTAAAAAACAAACAAAAAAACACCCCCAAAAAAACCAACCAGCCCAACAAAGAAGTCTAACCTGTAAAAAAGTTATGGGTGTAGGTGCCCATTTTCTGATGGAGGGCTTGGTAACAGTGCAGGGGACAGAAATGTAAGGAATAATTGTTTTTGGGCCTAGAACCAGGAAAACTACTTTTCCAAATTAATCCAGTGAGAGCCATGAATCCACAGTATTTCATATCACACGTCATAAAACTCCAGTCATAATCCATAAAACTGACATTATTAGATTAAAAACCTCAGTTCCTCCTGTAAGGAGCTCGCTCATTAGACATGCTGTAGTTTTATAACCTTAAAGTTCCTACCCAATTACCATGATTAATACTGTGCTTTAATAAAAAAATTTTAAAAATCACCACAGGGGTTGATACCATCTGTTTGTTATAATTGGCCATTTCAATATTGTCCAGTGAGACAGAGACATCAAGTAAACCCAAATCAAGACCAAGACAGGGAGGACACAACCCATCCACCCCAGCAGAGGGGTGGGAGCCATGGGGATACGGTTGGGTTGTGATTGTGGTAGGAGCAGAGAAGGACCAAATCTGGTGGAAAAGCTGGAATTCCTGTGGGGTGTGTGCACCAAACTCTGCTGCTTCATGTGAGAAGGGCTTTGAGCAACCTGGTTGAGTGGAAGCTCTTGGTCTAGATCATCTTTAAGGTCCCTTCCAAGCCAAACCAGTGCAGCTGATGGGGAAGGAGCAGTGATGCTCCCTGTGCCCTGCCAGACCAGCAGAGGCTCCATCTCTGGAGGAGATTTTTGTCCTTGTCCCCAAATGTGGATGCAGAGGAAGTCCAGACCTGCTTTGAACGTGTGTGAAGAAAGACCTTGAGAAGTTTGATGGCTCTGAGCAAATCACTGCTGCCAGGCATGCACAGTTCCTGCTGTTCCAGGGAAATTCCTGTGAAATTCAACTTCCCACCAGGATCCAGCACAGTTCTGCTTTTTGCCTGGACAGGGAGAAGAGGAAATGGATCCCTGGGAGGCTTCAAGCGAGGAAAAGGAAGGATTTGGGTAAATAAAAAATAAATCACAAAGGATGCCCTGACTGCAACATCTCCTGCAGAAGACACAGGTTGCTCAGCTGACAACGTGCTGGCCAGACAGGTCCCTCAGGTGACAGAAACCTCGTGCAGAAACATCCATATGAGACTGTTTGGTGGGACAGCCACCCCTGGGGGTGTTTGCAAGGTTCCCCCTTTCCCTGCTGATTGACTTTCAAGCAGGACATTGATTTTGTTAACCCTTGGAGGTTGATGAGTTTTATTAACCCTTGGAGGTTTGTTTTTGCAAAGCTGAGGGGTTCAGGGTGCTGGCAGCAAGGGCAGCTCCTGAGTGTGGAGCCTTGGCTGGAATGGTTGAAGTTGAAACCGTGTCAGGTTCCTGATTCCACCCACAGACCAGAAAGCACCAAACTTGTATTATTTTTTAATCCCCTGATTAATTTCAATTTTTTTTTTAAGGTCTGGTAGAAATAAGATACCTTGCTTCTGGCTTAAAGAGAGGTGAATCACTACTGAAAAAAGAAAAAACCAACCCAACCATCTCCCATGGACCACCCAGCTGCTCCATCCGAAGCTGTAAACTGAGCCTCGGTGGCAAAGTGCAGAATTATTTTCTTAATGTTCCTGCAACTGTGCAAGGCAAATCACAGCAGAAAAGGATCAGAGTTTTCCTAACAAAGCTGCTAAGTGAGAAATGTGTTAATGAACCCAGGCTAATTAATATGCATCCAATTAAATCACCTTTGGGTCAAAGGGGGAGCAGCAGACCTTGAGAACAACATGTTATGTTCAAGGACCCAACATGTGTCTGTAATTCAGATTTAAATACTTTTTTTTTCCCCCCCCTCATAATTCTGGATCATTGTCCAACTCAGGATAAATAAGTAATTTTTTTTTTTAACTAGTTCATGCCTGGGACCTTTGTTATTCACTGTAATTCGTCAGATCTACCACAGGGAAGCTCCAGGGACCAGCGTTTGAGTACAAAGTACTTTGAGGGGGGGGACTTGTGATGAAGACACTGAAACTGGGAGCTCTAGCTCCTGCACCAGGTACTCTGCAGACTCCATGTGTGATCCTGAGTGAGTTTCTTCAAGGTGACATCCCCAGAGAGCATTTCTGAAATCCGAATGAGGTGCCAAAATTCTTCTTCTCTCTGCCTGTTGCACAGCTGTAACACATCCTCATTTTTGATCTAACTCTATGCAGTCTGTTTAGTTTCAGGTTTTTGGTGGTTTGTTTTTTTTTTTCCAAGACAGGAACTGTCCTCTTCCCATCTGTTTTGGGAAGTCCAAGCTGAACAGGTCCACCTTGCAGCTGGAGCCAGCATTTCCTCCACCACGCTTTCCCCTTTGTCTTGGGAGCGGATGCAACATTCTCTGCTGCTTTTTTTTCCCCTCCTAGGTGCTTCTGATCGTAAGTGGCAACCTGAGTTTCCTCAACTGGCTCACCATGGTGCCCAGCATTGCCTGCTTTGATGACAGCAGCTTGGGCTTCCTCTTCAGCCCCCAGCCAGGAGGGGTTAAGGACCATTTGGTGCGGATGCAGCTGAAAGGGGCAGCTGGGGAGCAGCATCCCCGGCCACGGGGTGAGTTGTCCCCAGAGTCTGGGGATGGGTTGGGGTCTCTGTGCCTGAGTCAGACCTTGTGCCTCCCCCCAGGGAGTGTCCCCTAAGTAAGGGGAGGGGGAATGCCATGATTTTGTCACAGAATCACAGGATGTTAGGGCTTGGGAGGGACCTCTGGAGGTGGCAATGCCAGGTGGCAAAGGATGGAGTCCAGGGGATCTTTGAAGGTTTCCAGAGATGGAGACTCCACCACCTGTCTGGGCAGCCTGTTGTGATTTATTTATTATTTTTTTTTAATCTTAATTATAAATTTTGACTATTTAAAATCAAAGATTAACCACCTGTGCAGCAGCTCCCATTTGCTGTCCTCTACCCCTGGTGTTGTGGTGGCCCAGTGACCCTCCTGCCCTTCATGCCCACAGCTACTAGAGTTTCACAAGCACTTGTTTCCCTGGTTAAATAACTGGACTTGAGATTGGACTTTCAAAAAGAACAGAATTGCTTGGTGGTCATGATGGGCCCAACAACTCTTCACTAGCTGAGAAAGAGACCTGGTTGCTGTGAAAGGCACCATTTCCCCCCCCCCAAAAAAAAAAAACCACAAAAAAAGAAGCTTGAAGGACTTGTACTTCTCTGGCAGGGGGTGAGAGGAGGCATCTGGTTGAGTTCCTTCCCAACCCAAATGATTCTGCAGAAATGTTCTCAGACTAAACAATTATTAATAGTTTCTGAGAGGGGCTCAAATAAACATCCCTCTCCTGCAGAGATAAGGGGAAAGCTACATGCAATGGCTTTGAATCTGATCCTGGGGCTGTTGATGTTAAATAAATTTAAAAGGGCCAGGAGGGTAGGAACCCCTCAGAGGTCACCTCTGCTTATTTGTCTGCTTGCAGCTGGTGTCCCAGCCTGGAACCCAGTGCTGCTCCTGCAGACCCAGCACCTCTGGTGGAGCAGCAGGCAGCTCCCAGGGCAATGATCAGCACTCGAGATGCTGCAAAAGAAAGGGAAGTGAGGGTGGAATGGAGCTTGTGAGTGAAGAAGAAGGAAAATGCAAGAAATTAATCTCTGGGGGGGAGAGAGCCTGAGGCAGGAGCAGAGCCCCAGAGGCTGGAGTGACTCCACAGCCCAGGAGGGCAGTTTGGAGCAAGGTGCAAGTGCCAGCTGCTTTTTTTCCCCCTGCATCAAAGCAATGATTAATCTGACATTTTCGACATTTTTCTTTTTAGCCCTTTCTCAGACTATTTAGAGAACAGCAGATCTGGGGAGTGATAGCATCCGGCCCTTGCCAAGGTCAGGTTGATTACAGAGTGTTTGTCAACCCCAGCTCCAGTGCCCAGAGCAGCTGTCAGCACCCAGGCAGGGTCCTCCCATCCAGGGGGAGATTCAGGCAGGGGCTGAGGAGGATGCAGAGCCCACCACCAGTCTGGGAATCACCTTTTTCTGCTCTCTTTTTGTGTCCCAACCAGGCTGGTACGTCCGCAGAGTGGTGAACATCTCCTTTGGCCTCCTGATTGCTTATCTCAGCATCCCAGTTATCCTCAACCTGCTCAACTCCAGACAGGTCATGAACACCTCCTTCAACCCCCTGAGAATCGTGAACACCTACGGAGCTTTTGGGAGGTACCACATCCTAGGGCTCTGCTCTCCAGGAGAGTCCAAGAGGCAGAATGTGTGCCTGGAAATCCTGCCAGCTGCCTCTGGACTTGGAATATCTGCTGGTGGGAGAGAAGGAGAAAAGGAGCAGGCTCCTTTTCCTCTGAATTATAATTTCTGAAGTCTCTGTTTACAGCAGAAAAAGAGCAGGTTGTTTTAGGGTTGGTTTTTTTTTTCCCACTGAGTTACAATTTCTGAAATACCTGTTCATGGGAGAGGAGTGAGGGAGCCTGGTTCTTTTCTGCTGAATTATGGTTTCTTTTCTTTGAGCTCCTTCTACATGAGTTCATTATATTGGTACAGCCAAGGCAATTGCAGGATTAAAATATCCAGAAGAGAATTCATCCAGTGGATGGTCTTCACCAACACCAATCCGTTCTGTTTCTGGTGACCTTCTCTTCCCCTGCACCTGTTTGTTCTCCCTCCTGTAAATATTCATGTGAGCCATTGGGTAGCAGGGTTTGGCCAACAAAAGGAAGTGTTTTTTCCAGCCAGTGACTTGAGGAATTCATGGCTACAGGAAACTGTGGAGAAAAAAATATATAAATGGCCTCAAAAAAGAACAAGGCAGAGTGAGAGGACAGCTTTTGGCTGCAAGGTGGGACTAAGCAAAGGAAACATCTCCATTTTTAAGTATCTTTGGGTTTTCTGGGGCCAGGACACCAGGCTGAGGTCAGCCATGGTTGGTCTCACTGTAACCATTCCTACGTGCTGTCCCTCTGACTTTTCCAGCTGAGAAAATGCTGGAAATCAGGGTTTCATCACAACACCTTCCCCAGGGGCACCATCAGGGCACCTCTGGCTTTGGCACCACGTGGCCATGAGGTGTTCCCCAGGGGTCTGAGCCATGGGGAGGGATGGGCAGCTCTGGGGCTAGTGGGCTCTGGATGAGGCAGTAGCCAACAGTAATTAAATAGGTTTTATAAAAGGTTGTTGAGAGGACTGGCTGAGTGGATGGTGAAGGGCTCACTGTGAGCACTAGAGATGCTGAGGACACCTGGAGCACATCAAATTAATTTGATGTTCTCCCAACAGAAAAAATTTCTTTGGAAAGAAAGGAACAAAAACCTACATGATTAAAAGTATCAAAGCTAGAAAAGTTGTGGAAAATGCTCATGTTTCTCTTTTTTTGAGAGAGAGGGAGAAATTACCCCTAAACCTCTTTGAAGGCTGGAGTGGTGAAGCCACAGGAGATTTGTTTTCTTTGGGTTGTTGTTCTTTTTCTTCTTCAGTCTATGGTTTCTGTTTCAACAGTTACCAGAACCTAAAGAGCATGTGATGAAATGCTGCTGTAATATGTTTGTAATTCCAGCCTATGTAAACCAATAAAAAGAGGATTGCAGCTTATAATGAATATACGATTATGTGAAACTTGACATATTTTGAATCACACAGTAGGAACATACTTTTATTAGTAATTTGGTGTCTCTGATTTACAGTGTGTTTCTAACCATTGGGCAGCTGGCCACGGCTCATAACTCAGCCCAGTGTATAGTATGGAACTTGGCTGGAGAATCCAGAAATCTATTAAATGTAGAGAACAATTAGAAGTGGAGATGTAGAGCGTTCCTGGGGTTGTGAGCATCTATCACTGGGAGCCATCAGGGGGGAAGGTGGAGGCTTGTGTGTTTCCAAATTTTCAGTTACTTGGGTTGGAGGAGGAAGGACCAAAGTAGTAAAAAAATTAAAAGGGTGTTGGGAGCTGGATAGCTTTGATAGGCAGTTAGGTGTTGGGTATGGAAAACAGCTCTCCAGTGGAGGGGAGGCTCCCTGACAGGTCATTCAGAAGCTGCTGCTGGTGCTTTCACACGGGCTGTCTATGGCCTGGAGAAGTTTTGGACTCCTCACCTTGCTGCTCGGAGAGAGTCCAAGCAGCCACGGGGCTGCACGTGCCCTGTCCTGAGGCTGGGGTGCTTTTTTAACCAACTTTTGATACATCAGCTGCCCTGGGGGGGCTTTTTTTTGTTTTCTTTTTCTGCTTTTCTTGGCTCCCTTTGCGTTGGCTCGCACGTTGCCTCCTCCTCTTGCTGGGTCACAGCTCCAGGAGAGCTGTCTCCCAGCTGGGGTAGAGAAATGTTTGGGTGTGGAGAGATGGTTACTGGTGCCCCAAGAGTCCTGAGGTGCCCTGAGGGTGCTCCTGGTGGGGCTCACCACCTCCCCAAGGCTCCAGCTCAAGTGACCTGGGTTCATTGAGAGCCTGTCCTGCCCTTTGCCATGGCCAAGGTGGGAGCTGGAGCTCAGCTACCTTGTGGCCAGAGGTGCTGGAGGGAGAGCCAGGCTTGCAAAAGGGATGCTGGAGTGGTCCCAGCTGGAAGCTGCTCTGCTGGTCCCACAGCTGGAGGTCTCAGGGCCAGACCTTTGAAACTCAGAGGCTCAGTTGCCTGGGAAATGTCATTGGTGGCCTTGTCATTAGGGCAGCCACACATGCCAGTTCCAAGCCTGGGTTTTGGCACAAGGTAAAGCCCTGGAGCTGTGTTTTGTGGCCACCTTTCATCTCTGTTTTCTCATCTCATCAGGAGCTTGTGGTCAGAAAGCTTTTGTATAATGGGAGACACTGGGGTAACAGAAGCAAAGGGTTGCTTCAGAAACATGGGAAAAAGAGAGAGGTTGGTGCAGGTTGAAGATGCTCGTGTGGGATTTGGGAGACACTTGTTATAGTCTCTCAATGCCTTGGACAAGTGTCAGGCTCTAATTGAGAAAGACAGACCCATCAGTTTCAGTAATCATCATCTTTTGGGGCCATAGTCCCTCCTGGGACTGTCTCCACTGTGATGTGATGGAGGAGAGTGGGATTTTCTCCATGTACTTTGCTGCTGGAGAGAGAAAAATCTCCTGGATGGACAGGTTCTCTGCAGGATCCATTAGGATCCAACTGTACCACAAGGTCATTGACTCATTGACTCTCATGAATTAACATTTTACATGGCTGGAGACAAAAAAACCCATTTTCGATTATGTTGTGTCCCACAGCATCACCAAGGAGAGGACAGAAGTTGTCCTTCAGGGGACATCCAGCCTGGATCCCAATGACCCTGCTGCTGTCTGGGAGGAGTATGACTTCAAATGCAAGCCTGGGGGCCTGAAGAGGAGGCCATGCTTCATCACCCCCTACCACTACCGCCTGGACTGGCTCATGTGGTTTGCTGCCTTCCAGGTACATGCCCTTGGGTGTCCTGAGATTTGGGTGTCTCTGGACCAGGAAAAACAATTTTTAGGATTTCATAGTGTGAGGGGATACTTGAAGCTCTGGCTGAGTTAATTATGTTTAAAAAAACAAAAACAACAACAACAAAACAGGTTGTGTTCCTTAAGGATGTCTGCTGCTAGTGCAGTGGGACTCTTGGAAATTTGATGGCTTTTTAAATGTTGCTGAGTGACAGCAAGAGTTGAAGACATGGAGAAGGGTGGCACCTGGCATCCCCACTGGATGGGGTTTGCACCTTCCATCCCTCCTGGGGACGTGGGCGTTTAATTCAGGGGGGTCCCTGAATTAAAAAAGAGAAGAGGGAGGGGAGAGTTGTAGATCTGTATCTTTTTTTAGCCCATTCTGCAAAATGTCATTTGTGTGAGGCCAAAAACTTGGAGCAGGTTCTACAAGCCCGAGGCTTTCATAGATGATCTTTTGAGGTCCCTTCCAACCCTTAATTTTCTGTGGTTCTATGAGGCAAACCCATCTCAGATGGTCACAGGCTTTTCTCTTTTTTTCCTGCATCCTCTCCTGGTGTATCCTCATCCCTCGCTCCTCTCCCCCCTGCCCCAAACTTCTCTCTCTGCTTTTTTTGTGGTATTTTCATTTCGGCGCCTTTTGGATTCCTCAGCCATGACATAACCATCACTGCCTGGCCCTGGTTTTAGATTTACCCTGCTAGTTTTTTTGTGTGCTGGAATTTCATTTAATCTGCATTAGGGCTGCTTATCCCTCAGCAAGCAAACAGGGAAGGTCGAAACTCAAGGCAGCAGTGGTGCCCAGCATCACCCAGAGGTGCAGAAGGTGGGATGAGAGCTCTGGGTTTCAATCTGATTCTGGTTTGGGATGTGGAGGAGAAATCCAGCTCACCCAAGCAGAAGGTGTTTTAAAGATGAAGAGAGAAAAACAGTTTGATTCCAGGGCAGGAAGGCTTTAAAATCCAAAATGATCTGGGTTTAAAATCCAAGGAGGATGGAGCATAAATCTTGGTGTTGAGGGTCACACCCCAGTGCTGGTGCTGAGCCACCAGGATGCATGGAGGGAAGAAGAGGAGGTGACAGCACCTCTTTGCATCTGTATTGTGAGTGTTTGATTTGCTGAAAGGTTTGCAGAAAGGAGAAAAAAAAGGTGAAAAGCAGGGATGACTCTTGTTGGAAACAATAAGCAAGAGATCCAGGCGCAGCAGCAACTTCTAATCTGGATGTTTGGGCATGTAAATAACTGCTTAAGTGTGGAAGTAAATCCCATTTGGAGAAGCTGAATGCTTGGTTGAGGTCTGTGAGCTGTGTTTTTGTACCAGCTGTCCCCTGATAAGCTGGCTGTCCCTCTGTCCCCCCATGTGGCTGCAGAAATTTCCATCCTTTGGGTGTTGTTCAGCCTTTGGTTACACAGAGCTGCAGAAAGGAGGAGAAATCAAGAGCCAAAACCCCAGAAGAAGTTTGTGATTCCAGGCAAGTTTTGCAAACCCTGTACAGTAGTTTATGGAGTCCATAAAACCAAGTTACTTCAGCCTTTGGATTAGATTTAATTTGTTATTTAAAGTTCTGGTTTGGTTTTTGTTTTTTTTTTTTTGCGCTGCTGCTCACCCATCGCTCCCCAAGCCAGTGGGCACAGGGCTGGTTTAGCAGTTTGTTGGGGGTGAGGAGGGATGGAGCTGACACATCCAGCTTTGACAGGCTGCCAAAAATCCAGAAAGAAGGTATTTACCAACCCTTTGTGCTGTTTGGGACAGGTTCCTCCTTGCACCTCATCACTGCTTGACCTCCGACACCTTCCTCTGCTCGGGGTTTCCTGTGAAACCTCCTCCTGGCTGTAGCTGCAGGATGGGCTTGGGAGAGTTAAACTCTGGGAGCCACCAGCACATCCCTGGCTGGAAATGGGGTGCTGCTCTACCTTTGAGTTGCAATTTCTTAATTTGTTGCCTCTTAATTACCCTTGTGTAGCCCCATAATTATACGCAAGGTAACACGGCGTTATTTGCCAGGAAACAACTTCCAAGATGCTCATTTTATTCTCTGTGTGTCTTTTCACTTGTTTTCTAAATCCCTCCTTTGTTTTGTACATCCTGACATCCCGAGGGTGCTGGAGCTCTGAACTGAAGCCCTTCCTTTAGTTCTGGTGGGGACATAACCTGTCCAGAAACATGTCTGTGCTGCTGCTTCCCATCTGCAGAAGAGGAGAAGCTGCCACAAACCAGCAGCAGCCTGGGGAAATCTGGGTGAGCCTTCCCAGAAGTTCCTCAGCAGCCACCTGGGATGGGTCCCCCTTGGCTCCATCACCTGGCTGATCCCCTGGGTCACCTCTGTTCAACGTGGGCTGGGGTGGCCTCCACACAAATAATGCCTGTTGGTCAGGAGCTGAGGTTGAGGTTGCTCTGGATCACTCCAGCAGAGTGATTTTAAACCAAAGTCTGACATGGACGTGTTTAAAAGGAGCTGCTGCCCATTGGAAAGAACAGCATCATGTGCTCCTTGCTTCTGCAGATGCCACCAAGCCAGGAGGAGAGCAGAGGACTGAAAGCAAGGTTGCTGGGTTTGGTCCCAGCAGACAGGAGGGACATGGACAGTGCTGCCCACGGGCAGGATGCATCACCTACCCTGGGATGGGATGGAGCAAAGCATCGTGCTCCAGACAAGCTTCTTGGGCATCACAAGATGAGCACAGGTCTGGAAAGGCATTGTGAGAAGGCAAAGAGGATGGTAGGTGAGCAGGTGTTTGGTGTCATCCTTCTGCTACCCTCAGCCAAGCACCCAGTTTGGAAAGGTGGAGAAGAGGGACCCCTAGAACAGAGAAGAGGTGCAGAAACCTCCAGTGGCAGCAGAATGAACAAATATGCATGAACATCCCAATGTCTAAACAAGTTTGGAATGGGTGAAAGCCTCCTGCAGAGGGACAGCAAGCTGTCTTCTGTGTCCCCATGGAGAAGGGAGGAAATAGTGGATGAAGTGGCAGAATGATTTAATCTTAGGAAAATTCAGCTTAAGAGCTGGAAAAAGCTTTCACCTCTTGACACTTGACTGCGTTAGTGCAGAGGCATCCTGTTGGTGCAGAAGCTGGAGGCACAGCATTAAAGCTTTGCCTGTCTTCCAGGTGCTGATGGGAATGTTCCTGTAATTATCTGGCTTGTTCATGGTGGGCATTTGCAGAAGCCCATCCACCACCACCCAGAGCTGAGCTGTGCTAGAAAGTGTTACTGGCAAGTTTTTTGGCAGGCTGTGGCTGAATTCAGCATCGTTAATAAACAGCAACCAGAAAACAAAATACTGCTCATAGTTTTGGGGCTTCAAGTTGGTCGCTTTTCCTGGTAGTGGGATGCCTTGGACTTTGCAAAAGCTGCTTGTTTATCATCCCAAAGCTTTGTTCTTCACCAGTGGGCAGCAGTGGAAAGAAAAATCAAAGGGAAGGCTTTTCCCCTCCTTATAATGGCATGAAGGTTGTTTATTCTGCTCAGGGACTGCCTCTGGCCAACGAGAAGGCACTCTCTTGGTGCTTACCAAATAATAACTACTCAAAGAAATACCAAAGCTAATGCCCTCTTCATATTGGTTTTTGAAAGCCCATCATCTCTCTGTCTTGTACCTTGAAGCTGCTCCAACAAGTCTCTGAAGGTCAGGATGGGCAGAGAAGCAGCTCAGACTGGTGGCCCGTGATGTCCTGTCCTAGAGGGCTCAGGTAACCCAGTGCCATGCATGGTGTGTGTTCCAGCTAAGGTGTGGAAGTTGATCTGTAAACTTCAGCTGCTTCCCTAAGAGAAGGAAAAAAAACTTCAGGAGCAGTGGGGCTGATGCTCAGAGGATCTCCCCCGGGTGGTACCAGGGAGCTGTGATGGAGCCTGTGTGGAATCACCCACCAGCTGGAGGGCCTGAGTAAAAAAAATGCCTCTGGTTAGGGAGAAGGCAGAGGAATGTTTTTGTAAAATGTTTTATTCAAGCCTCTGTTATCTCTGTTTTCCAAACACAAGGTGCTCGCAGGGAAATGGAACTTTCTGCTTCCAGGCAGCAGAATGGAGGAGGAGGAGGGGGAGGAGGAGGAGATAAAAGAGGAGGAGGAGGAGGTGTAACCTAGTAAAACTGGTTGGCAGTTTCCTCCTGTTTTGCACACCCAGAGCTGGCAAAAGCAGCCCAGCTCCTGGCTGCTCCCACCCATCACAGTGCTGGGGGCTTGGGTCCTGGGCAAGGGACCTGTCACCTTCCCTCCCTGGGGTGTGACACTTCCCTGAACACAGCCCAGGTTTCCTGGACTCTCCATTTTGGTTTGGTTTTGGGGTTTTTTTGCCTCCCTTTGCCACCACAATGAGTTAAGCAGGGGGTGGTCAGAGCAGCTCAGCTCCGTCGGGCTCCCAAAGCTTTGGGGCTGGGGGGGGAAGGGTAAGGGGTGAGGGGGGTGAACTGGGTGGAAATTTCTCACCACAGACTTTGCTGGGGCCAGACGTGTTGTAAATTTTACAAGAAAAAGACTTTACAAACCAGAAGTCGGACTCTGGTGCACATGGAGCTGCTAATTAACAATTTGGAGACTGTGTGAGCTCCAGAGCTGATGCCACCACTGCACAGCCTTGTGGTTTTCAATCAGGGTTTGGGAAGTTTTGGGATCCTCCATAAAGCTCTGGCTCCTGGAGTCTGGTGATTTTTGATTCTGTCCTTCTCCACCTCCAGCCACCATATGGGAACCCTCACACCTCCCAGATCCTCTAGAAATAGTGCTTAAAATCAGGCAGAGCACTTGGAAAAGGGAGGTGCAGGATGCTGAAGGTCTGACTTGGGATGTTTGATCATCTGCAACTGCTGTCCCACTTCTCAGGTGGTCCCAGCTTGCACCCACCCTCCCAAAGCCCAGCTGGAGCTGAGCATCTTGGGCATGGCCAAGGGATACAGAGTGGCTTGAGTATCTGGGGGTCTTGGGGTGAGGTGTCCCATGAAGGTTGATGTGGTTGTGGGGATGCTGCCAGCTTCTCCTGCCAGCCCCGGAGGGGTTAGGCTGAGTCTTGCAAGGTTTGTGGTTAACATCCCACGTGATGCCAAGTTCCCTGCTTGGTCCCCTGGTGACCTGGATCCTTGCTTGGGAGCCACCAACACCTCCTCTGTGCTGGAAAGGGGACTGGGAGAGAGGAGGCAGGATGGGGTACTGGTGGAGGAGGGTGTCCCAGAGGTTAAACAGGGCTCTGAGGTGAGCAGAGCATGAGATGTGGCTGGCAGGAACCAGCCTTGGCTCCACCACCCATCCCTGCTGGTGGGGCAGCTGATGGAAGGGGGAGGCAGCCAGAAGCAGGTGGATGGGGAGAGCAAATATTCACAGAGAATTCTTCACTTCAATATGTGGGGGTTTCCCCTAACTTGCACTGAACAAGAGGCAGAGCTGCCACTTGATGGGCTTTTCCACCACCTTTTGCTGGTTTCCAGCTCTCCTTTGCTTCCCTTGGCAACAGAAATAACAAACTTTACCATCAGGACAGATTTTGCCTTGGTGGCTCTGCATGAGTCAGGGTCCTGCAGGTACAGCCCTGGGTTTTGCTTTCCCACAGTGTCCCCTACTGCTTGCATTCAAAAATCCAGTTAGGTGCAGATTAAAACAAGAAGGGAGGAAAAAAAAAAAAATTCAATAAAATCTCAATGGAAGCAGAAGGCAAAAAGCAGCAGCAGCAGCAGGGAAAATGCTTTTCACAGAGCAAGAATCCCTGTGAAGAGCATGAGATGTGTGAGGCAGAGTTAAGTTGTGCCACTGCAGCTTGGGCAGAGCTGATCTGCTCCTTCTGGGGGCAGATTTGGATAATTTGGGGCTCGTTGCAGGTGTAGGGTATGGAGAAGAGGATTAAAGGAAATAAAGAGGCTGCAAGAGAAAAGAATCAGAAAGAGAGAAGTCTTTTTTTTTTTCACTGTGATAACACAACCTATTTTCAAGTGATGGATGGTCATTGCAAAAAATACCCTTACCATTCCTCTGTGGAGCTTCTGCTGAAAGAAATTACTTGGACCAATTACTGGACCTCAAGGTGTTTGATCCCACAGGATCTATTTTCTTGCAACATGAGAAAATTCATCATTTGCTACCTGAATTGTTGCATCTCCCCCTTCCCCCTCCCAGAGACCTGGCAGAAGCAAATAGCTCTCCATGGCAAGCTTAGCAGGACCTAAATTTTTTTTTTTCTTCTTTCCTCCCCCAGACCTACGAGCAGAATGAATGGATAATCCACTTGGCTGGGAAGCTGCTGGCCCAGGAAGAGGAAATTTTATCTTTGATGGGAACAAACCCGTTTGCAGGCAGAGCACCTCCACGGTAAGCCTGGAATTCTGCCAGGAGGGTTGGAAGTATCTGGGAAGAGAGTTGGAAGTACCTGGGCTCCCTGTTGTTCCTCTCATGGATGTGCACACCTGGTTGCTCTGGATGGATTGGGTTTGTCCTTGATGGTCTTTAAAGAGGGTGGGTTTGCCATGGGGACATCTGACTGTCACCTTGCAGGGGGCCTGTAAGCAAGATGGGGACAAACTTCTTAGCAGGGGTAGCAAGAGGGCTAATGGGTTTAGATTCAAAGGGGACATTTAGATGAAATATAAGGAAGAAATTTTTTATGCTGAGGGGGGTGAAACTCTGCCCCAGGTTGCCCAGAGTGGTGGGAAAAGCTCCATCACTGGAAACATTCAAGGTCAGGCTTGATGGGGCTCTGAGCAACCTGCTCTGCTTGAAGATGTCCCTCTAAATGGCCTTTAAATGTCCCTTCCAACCCAATCTGTGAGGCTTTGTCTTTATGAAGAGCTGGTGCTCTCAGCACCTTCCTGTTGGGGACACAGGGACCTTCTGGTTGAAGCTGTTCCCAGGCAGGTCTTGGTGTTGCTTCTCTTGGCCAGCACTGGGGCTGCTGAAGTGGTTTCCTGCCTGTCCACGTTAGATTTTTTGCCATGGTCTCTTTGTGAGCTTGGATCCAAAGCCCCGTTTCTACCGACCTGCTGAGGTATTTCAAAGACAAAAAAAAAAAAAACAAAACACATCCTCCCCAAATGATTGTTTTTGTGGACACTTGTCTTGGAAGTGTTTGCATTTTCAGTGGAGTGACAAAACAAACATCAGCAATGGAAAGGCTCAGATGACAACCCTGAGGTTTTCTACAAAAGGAGATTTTTTTTATTTTTTTTTTCCCAGAAGTGGCTGGTTTGTTGCTGAAGTTATTTTTATCTGAGAAAACATTTGAAGGGGATTTTTGGATCGACTGGAGTAATATTATGCTCCCGGTAATATTTTCAATTTGAGGCTCTCAGGATGCACTGCAAACAAGGAGGAAGGTTCAGAGCACTGGGTGAAGTGAACTTCCTCTTGAACCCTGCTGATAATTTGCAGCTTTAGCTCAGTGCATCTCCCAAACTTTCTAAGGAGAGACCCCTTTCCCAGCTCAGACCTTAAGAGCTTCCACCTCTTCCCAAAGCTCTTCCTCCGAGTTGGTTTGCATGTCCCAGGATGGGATAAATGTAGAAATCTGAGACGGTTGGGGTTCCTCAGGCATCCAGCCCTGTTTCATAGCATGCAGGCAGCTTCTCAGGGTGGTGGTACAAGCTGATGGGACATAACCCCCTCCAAGGACAGGAGCCAAGACCACTGGAAGAAATTATTTGAGGTTTTTGCACGTCTTCTCTTATCAGGACTCATTTTCCTGTTGGTGCAGCACGGTGGAGGCTCTGGGGAGGATCAGACCTGTAGCCCAGAGCCTCCTGGTCTCCCCAGGGTTCCCACAAGTGATGGTTTATAGCTCAGGGCTCCTTAGAGGAGGATGCTGCAGTTTGGTGGGTTCCACGAGCAGTGGGTCTGTCACAGACAAATCCTGGCACCTTGGCTCCGGTCCAGGGGGGCTCTGGGAACCTCTAGGAATTATTTGTACAAAAACCACTCTTGGCTGGGCCAGATCAGCCTTTGCCACAGGCAGATAGAGCTTTAATAATGTTTATGGAGGGGTTTTAGCTGTGCTGGGGTGGGCTCTCCTTGGTGTCACTGGTGGGCTTGAGAGGAGGAGGTGATCCAATCTTTGCTGGATTTTGTCTCATAGAATCATAGAGGGTTAGGGGTCGGAAGGGAGCTCAAAAGATCCATCTAGGCCAACCCCCCAAATTGTAGAATAAGGATTGCAAAGCATGCAGAGGAACCCAGGCAGGTCCAAGAAGTAATTGCATGGCAGTGTGGATGAGGTCTTGTTGAACAGGGTCTTGATTCATGCATTGCTTTGGGCTGACCAAAGCACAGCCTCTGTTTTCAGTCCTCAGCAGCTGGTTTATGGTGGGAAAAGATCAGGATCCAGCACTGGGTTTATGTGTCCTTTGCTCTGGCCTTTGCTTTGCTTTGCTTTACAAGTTTTTCGTGGGTCTGGTGTGTTTTGGGGTGGAGTAAAATAAAAAGAACAATTTGCAAATGCTCAGGTTTGGCTCAGACCAAAACCCAACACCCTGTTTCCTTCTGGGTCCCGAGTTGTGGGTCACATTTCAGGTTTTGGCACCCCAAAAGCATCTGGGACATTGGCACCATCCAGATGCTCAGCCAGGTGAGGGCTGAGACCCTGCACTTGGCTGTCACATTGGTTGTCACATTGCTCACCAATTCCTGCTGCTATTTACATTTCTCTGGTTATCCCTTGCTTGCTGTTGGTTTTTTCCCTGTGTAAGGAAACCAAAGTTACCATTTGCTTTTGTTTATTTTTGAGGTTTTGTGCCCCATCCCAATCCCACTGGGTTTGCACCCATGGTGCTTGTGGCAGGGGCACAGCAGCTCCATCAGATGCTTCCCACCAGTGTCACTTCTCCTCAGCCAGGCTCATGCACTCAGTTTTAGGTTGGTGGGGTTTTTTTTTTCCCTTCTTCCCTTTTAAATTTCAAAATCACCATTTCTTTGAGCTTTAAACATCCCCTTGCTGCAGGTTGAAGGTTATCATTTCATTCTAGCTGTGAGCAAAAGCCTTAAATGTAAGTCTCGGGGAGTTAGATGCAGTTTTAAAGATTTAAAAATAAGAAAAATAGTAATTCAGGGTGGTTGTGGCTTGGATAGTTCCTGAAGAGCATCCCTGCCCCCTCAGCCATGAGCCTGGGGATGCTGCAAACCTTTGCTCCTTTGGAAAAAAAGCTCCTTTTCCAACCATATTCCCCCCCCCTTCCTTCCACTCTGAAGGGAATTTTGAGACTTAATTATTTTCATTCCCTGCTAGACTAAATAATTAGGGGAAGGGGCTGTTTTCCATAAGAGCATTACGCTCCTGTACTCCATGGAGTTTATTCTGTTAATGGAAACTCTACACCTCCAATAGCCAAGGGACTTTCAAAATGAGTTAATGCCTTCGAAATGAAATTTCTGAGACCAAAGTTTTGTAGGTTCCTTTACAGCTCCAGAAATTATAGTATTTTTTCAAGTGTGATAAACTTAAAATGAGAAACAGGTGAGTGATTAAAAAAATGAGGGTATTGTTGAGCACCCAGCCCAGCTGAGTGTGAAGCTTTACTTCAAGAGCAGGGATGGTTGGGGAATGGAGATTTACAAAATATCCTCCTGCAGTGGATAGTTCATAAAACCCCAGCCCTCATAAATCTGAATGGTAGGGCTTTGGCTGAGAAATTAGTAAGTGTTTAGCACACTGTCATGGAAACAGACTGCAAACAATGAAAGAAAACAAAAAATCAGATTTTCCTACGTGAGGAGGGGGATAAAAAAAGAACAAAACCAACAGGTTTTTTAGTTTTTGACCCAAAGTGTTCGGTGTCTCTGATATTAAATCATGTTCACTTGTGGGTTTTTATTCCAATTATAGCAGCACTTTGTTGTAAAAGCCCCAGCAGTGGAGCTGAGGACCTGGATTTGTAGCTGTGATGTTATTTATGGAGGAAGCACTTCCCCCTTTGATGCGACCTGGCTGCAGGCAAGGCAGATATACATGGTGTTTGGTATTCTTTTTATTATTCTTCAATGGCCTATTTATTTCCCATTTGTGTCTCAGCTACTGGGCTTCATACCTGAGGGGTGTTGGGTTGGATTTTCAGGCTGTGTGATCACCCTGGGCTCAGGTGGGACCCGTGGAGTCCCATGGACCAAGCACCACTTTGTACAAGTCCCCAGGATGTAGAAACCACTTTGGGGACTGTTCCCTTGAACCCCCCCCAGGATAGGTCAAGGTAATTCTGTTGCTATTGAGAGGGATGTTGGGAGCAAGCTGGGAGGATGGATTATTGGAAAAGATGGGGATGGAGGGGGGAATGGCATCTGGAGGTGGGAGTGGTGCTCCTGGGCTTGGGATGCTCCATGGGGATGCAAGTCCTTCAGGGGTTGAACTTGGTGGGAGTGATGTGCATCCCCAGGGTCCCCAGAGCCTCTCTGGTGTCTTTTGCACAGAGAAGTAAAGTGTTTTGTGGGGCTTTCCCACTGAAAAGTGGCTTTGCCAGCAAAGGAACTGGCCTGGGAAGCACCAGGATTGCTCCCTGGGTTTTGCCGTGGTGAAATAGTTTATTGCAGTTTGTTTCTTCTTTCCTTATGCATATCAATTAAAAACAAATGATCTTCAATTGATCATCCCCAGTACAATGTCTGAAATTATCTGAAGAAAATCATTCCCCTGGCCTGAATGGAAGTTGAAGGGATTTTCTTTTGCTTGGGTCTCAATGCTGTTAGGGAGGGCAGAGCTCAGGGTTTCCCCCAGGCTGGGAAATGGGGTTTCCAGCCACCTCTGGGTGACAGCTGAGCCCTGGGGCAGCTTCACCATGGCCAGGACTGGACTGCATGTCCTGCCTTGGCTCTGTTGGGTCATCACACCTCAAAACACCAAACTGAACCCCCCTGCCTGGATCTGTCCACACCAAAAGTAATCCCAAGCAGTGCTGGGAGCCCCAGGAGAGCCAGGATTCCTTCTCCCAAGTTTGCTTTGCTCTCGTTCAGCCTCTGAACCTCCCTTTCCAACCTATCCACAGGGTGATAAACCCACTTTCCCATCCTTAAAGAGAGTTTTGAGGATGCTCTGGCTCTGCAGGGTCAGACCTTGCAGGAGCCTTGGAGAAAGAGAGGTCAGCAGCATTGAAAAACAACCCATAAAACTGCCCCTGCTCTGCACACTTGGGCCAAGATGAATTTATGATCCTGCCTGCTAACGGGGCTAGAATAAGCAAGCAAGCTGATGATGGAGGCTCTGTTACTGCAATGAATTTGTACTTTCCACTGCCCCTTGCTCCCTGATTTACAAGGGGGCAGGGAACCACGAGATGAAAAAAAAAAAAAAAAACCAACAAAAAAACCACCCAACCCAAAACCAAGCATCCAAAAAAAAAACCAAAAAAACCCCCTACCCCACCAAATCAAAAAGTCTCGCCATGTTTTGGTTTCTTTCTCCCCTCTCCCACCCTGCCTTGCCCTGTCAGGCCATTAATTCTAACCCAAACCACCAGCTCTGTTTTTTTCCCCTGGAAGATTTCCCTCAGCTGTTGCAGGGAGACAGCTGCACCCTCTGGAACTCATTACAGCTGTCTGGGAGATTTAGTCCTCCATCCCAACAACTCCAGTATTGCTGCTAATTTTTAACACATCCAGTTGGAAGATGTCATAACAGGCTGATATATGATCAAATCTTAAAAGTGCAACAGCACAGCTGCTACCGGGCATCTGGTGGGGTGAATATATTGATTTTTTTAAAAATAATGCTTATTATTTTTAGCCTTTCTGCCCACCCTGAGGCTGGAGCTTTCCCCGATTCGGGTGGTGATGGGGAGCGGGTGTTTGCTCCCAAGGGATGAGTCTGGTGGGTCCTTCAGGGTGGCTTGGTGGTCCTCCCTCTTCCATCTGGGACCAGAACCATCACTTTGCCAAGTGATGATTCCCTCCTCCTCCCAGACACCACCGTTGGGCTTGGGAGAAGCTGCCAAAGGGACCCTTCTGTCCCTTGTCCTCCATCGCTGCTGTTCGAGCAGAGAAGGTTTTCCATCTCCTGGAGGGAAAGGGTTTTCCACCTCCTGGAGGAGAAATGTCTGGCTTGCTTTGTCTGCCTCCAGCTTTTTTTTTCTCTTTTAAGTGCTTGTTTTGTCCTCATGTGTTTCCTAAGGGGCCTAGCATGACTTGGCTGGCTCAGCCAGATGTTTCTCCAGAGCTTTTCTCCCTGCCCAGCTGCAGTACCTGGTGCCCAGAGCTGCCCAGGGAGCCCAGAGAAAATGCCATCATATATTCCCAGGAAATCCTGGGGAACTGCTTGTGGACAGGATTGTCCTTGTCTCTTCTGAACCACAGGTCTTGTTCATCCTTCTCCAAGGATGAGTGACAAGGGACTCCTTTTAGGGTAGAGGCAGTGACCCAGCTTCTTCATCACCTTCTGGAAGATGCTGAGGAGCTGCAGAGCACCAAGCAAGGTTCAGCCATGCTGGCAGGCTCCTGCTCCAGAGGGGCTCAGACACCTCTGAATCCTTTCCACCAGACACCTGTAGACCCCTTTTACCAACCACAATTCTTGGTGTTGAGCCCCAGAGTTGCCTGAGTGAAAAAGCTGTCCAGGGTTTCAAGTGATGCTGGTGAATTCTGAGCCCTGAAATGATGGACCCCAGGGTGTTAATGCTTCAGCCCTTTAGTGCAGGAACATGTTCCCACCCCAAATCCTGGGAGGAGGGAGCAGTTCCAGTGAGGCAGAGCTGGAGGAGCTTGCAACTCCTGTAACTTCAGGACTGGGGCACCCAAGCAGGTTGTAAATCCTGGGGTAGCTTGTAAACTCTCTCAGCCCTGAAATGCAGGGCTGCAGGGAGTGTTAAACTCTGCAGCTTTGACATCTGTGAGCCTTGCAAGGAAAGATTCCCCTGGGTTCCAGGTTTTCCATGGTTCTCCCACAGCCCCTAACCCAGGGAAAGATGGAGAGGAGGGATAGCTGAGGGTCTGGATGCTGCTGTCCTGTTTTAATGCAACCTCTGGTGCTCTGAGGCTTTCCCTCTCCACTTTTTCCATCCTGCAGCCATGTACAGGCTCTTTGGTTCCTCCACTGACCAGGATGGAAATCTTTAGGTCTTCTCCAGGAGCTCTGGGGGTGTAGGACAGCAAAGAGCCATGGGCTGGAGCTTGGAAGCTCAAGTGGTTCAGCTCCTGGAAAAGCTCAGCTCCAAGGGGTTTAAAAGCTCCACAGAGCTGTGTGGGTTGGTTCCTCCTCTGATGGATCTTGTCACCCTGACCTGGAATTTCCATCCCAAGCCTCCAGCTCCCAGCTCAGGTGGAGCAGGCTGGGACAAGAGGGTGGCTGAATTTTGAGGTCAGGAGGCTTGGAGGGAGGACTCTTCAGGTTGATTTAGGCTCTGAACAGAAGAGCCTGAAACGTAGTCAGATAGAAAGGCAAACTTCATGCCACAAAAATGCATCTTCAGTTGCATGTGGTGCCTTTAATGCTCACACGGTTCTAGTTTTACATGCTGAGCCCTTTGATAGCAAACATTTTAATAGACAGAGACCATATGGGAAAAATCATTCCCAAATCAGATGATAGATATTATTTTTGAGAGGGACAAGGAAATTTTCATTCCAGAGAGGTTCTAAGAAGGTCCTGGAGGTTGAGGAGAAGGCACTGCTCTGTCTGAGCATCTCCTGAGGTCTCCTAGGGCTGTCCCAGGAGCTCAGATAACTCAACTTAAACTCTCTGTGCTCTGCATCCCCACCTAGAGAAGGGGAACTTTGCCAGAGGGGGTTTGCAAAAGCTCCTTCAGCCCAGGGCACCCTGATCCACCCAAACTGGGGAGGGTGACACATGGAGGTGGATCCAGCTTGGCAGATGTTCTGCACTTAGTGAAGAAGAAGAAGAAGACCCCCAAAAGCCCCCGTGTGGCAGATGGAAGGAGGCTTCAAGCAGGAGAGGAACTGATCTAAAATCAGGCACTGAAGGTTTTTTGGGAGGCGGGTATGAGTTGGTTGGTTTGTTTGTTTTTTAAGTCAAGCAAGCAATCAAGCAGCACAGCTTGGAAATCTCCAACCATCCCAGCCAGGAGCCTGCAGGCTACCTGGGCCCACTGGAACACTGCTGTTCAGTAATGCTCTAATTATTAACAGGAAATTTTGTGCTCCTGCCAAGTAAACACTGTGGGAGTAACACTTCAGCCCCTGTTTGACTTTTACCAGGCTCAGAAAAGGGGAAGGAGAGGGGGTGTGGGAATGGCTCTGGCTGCAGTGAAACCCACAGCTGGAGGGCTGCATCTGGGGGGGATGAGATGCAGGTTTGTGCCTCCAGGGAGGGCAGGGGCATTGCCCCCTCCCCTGTCCCTTTACCTGCCTCTATTGTCCCCTACCCCTTTCCCTGCCCTTATTTAAGGGCTGAGCTCCTGCCTGCTCCCAGCAGCAAGGTGGGGGAGGCTCTGCCATGGAGCAGTTGGCATCAGAGGACACCTTTGTCCCCACACCTCCCTCAGCACCCATCCCTTAACCAGTGGTGTAAGTTAAAGCTGTCCCCATGCAGCTTCAGATCCTTTACTCCAGGCTTCCTGGGGTCCCCACTTCATCCTCAGAGGAGGGGGAAACATGGAGATATTTCTCCTCTTTTTTTTTTTATTCCAGCCAGGAATCAGCCATGCTGCCAGCCAGCAGGCAGCAATGGGTGTGAGGCACAGCCCTGTTGGAATGTGTTGGGAAATGATTTTCCAGGAAAATCCTTTCTGGATCACTCAGCTGGGCACCCAGCAAGGTCGAAACTGAGGTGGGGAGCTGCACTGGCAGCAGAACTTTGGACTGAAGAATTTAGAAGTTGGATCCGTTGCCTGTAACCTTTCTCCCCTGAATCCCCTCAGAGTGCCTGTGTCAGGAAGGTGAACACAAATACATACAAGTGGTCCCTAATTATTTCAGCAGTAGGAAGGAACTTTCCTGCCCGAGGTGCAGCCCCGGGAGCCCCAGGAGCAGCTGTGGGAGCTCCGTGCCCTGCTCAGTAGCCAGGTTTGTATTTTAGTAGTGAAGCAAAGCAGGTTTAAATGAGCATTGACATGACTTTGACATTTTTATATTGTGGCTTATTTTATGAACTTATCCAGCAAACCCAACGATGCACTCTGCAAACAGGCACTGGAGGACTGGGGTGTTATTCCTTCTCTTGTCAGCATGCCCTACATCAAGTGGGACCAAACCTCCCGAAGCCAGCGGCGTGGTTAGCCTCCCAATGTGTTTCATGACACTGATGAATGCTTCTTTCTGCACTGGTTTAAAAAAAAAAAAAAAAAAAAAAAAAAAATCTCCTTTTCTGTCAACTCCCAGGGCGGCCAGAAAACAGATGCGCTCGCTCCGAGCTGGAGGAGCTGCCACTGCCTGGGGCAGAGGGATGCTGGGGTGGGGGTCAGGATCTAGCCCTAAAGATGTCCCAGGCAGAAATGCTCATGGATATTGGCAGAAAAAAAAACCCAAACAAACCTATTTTCCTGCTTTTATTATTATAATTCTTCCAGACTTGGTTGTAGAGGGTCGGGGAGCTGGGAGGGATGATAGGGTGGGAGTCAGGATCTGGCCCTAAAGATGTCCCAGGCAGAAATGCTTATGGATGTTGTCAGAAAAGAAAAAAAAAAAAAACAAACTTATTTTCCTGCTTTTATTATTATCATTCCTCTGAACTGGGTTGTAGAGGGGTGGGGAGCATGTGGGGAGCTGGGAGGGATGCTGGGGTGGGAGTCAGGATCTGGCCCTAAAGATGTCCCAGGCAGAAATGCTCATGGATATAGGCAGAAAAAAAAAAAAAATAATAATTTTCCTGCTTTTTTTATTATCATTCTTCCAAACTTTATTGTAGAGGGGTGTGGGGGGCTGGGGGGGGTTAAAGCTCCTTTGCCTTCTGCATCCTTCCCAAATAACATCAAGAGGAGCCCAGGAGCTCCCCAGTGCCTGATTTCTCCATCCAGCTATAGAAAAGCTCCAAACCTCCCCTGTTGAGCCTCCTGTCCTGTTTTTTCCCTGCAGGTGGATCCGAGGGGAACACTTCAAGTACAAATTCAGCCTCCCTGGGGGGCAGCACGCCAGGGAGGGGAGGTGGTGGATTCGGAAGAGGCTTGGCCCTTACTTCCCCCCTGTCAACCTCCAGGGCCTGAAGAAGTTTTATGAAGACAGGAACTGGCCATACCCCCTGCAGGACTGATGGAGGACAAGCTGGGGAAGAGGGGGAGCAAGTCAGCTGCCTACAAACCTCATGTTTTGCCTCTCTCTGTATTTTTTTGCCCATATCCTATTTCCACGTGTGTCACAGCAGCTGTCCACCTGCTGGTTGTGCTCTGGGTTTTGTCACCTTTCTGTTTCTTTTTTTCTTTTGCCAGGCTGCTCCATTGGGAAATCATCAGCTCTAAGATCTGGTAAAACAGGGAACAAACTCCATGATCAGTTTGGGGCAGGTGTTGGTGTTGCTTTCCCTGCCCCATTGTGTTGTCTGATGGCTGCAGAGGCACCAGGGGAGGTTTCAGGGTAGGCTCTGGCTCCACAGGTGGATCATGTGGAGGTGATGCTGGCACCTTGGGACCTCACCCCAAATTTTCTGTGTCCCTCCTGGTTGTTTTGGAGCCTCCCATCATCTTGCTCTGTGTTTAAAATCCCTCCAGTGTTTCATGATGAGCCTGAATCACTGTGATGGGAAGGAATTGGACAGTGCCTGAAGCAGCAAAAAAAAAAAAAAAAAAAAAAAAAAACCGAAGCAACATGTGTAACACATAAACCCCCCTGTTTTTTGGGTTTGCAGGTTTGCTGAGGAACCCAAGATACACACCTCCCCAGCCCAAATTCAGCCCAAGCCAAAGGAGACAGGGAAAGCATTGCCACATGCTGGGCACTGGCAGAGCCATCCTCCCCAGGGCCACATCTCTGCCCCTGTCTCCATCCATCCCAGTCCATCCCCCACCAGCTGCCATTTCTTGTGTTTCTTCCCCATTTTTGACCCCGGGCACCACCAGGGTTGTGTTTCTGGAAAGAGATTAAAGCAAAGAGTTCTTGAATAACCAGGGGGAGCTTCATTCATTTTTAATTATTTTTTTTTTTAAATCATTGAAAAGGGAAAAGAACAGAGCCCCAGGAGGGCAGCCCAGCCCTGGGTGCATCCCCTGGTGCCTGCCCTGATGTGGCTCACTGGGGACATGCTGGCTGGGGACAGGTGATAAATCAGGTGAGTTCTGGGGTTTGTGGCACTTCTTTGTGTTGGAGGGAGCAGCCAGGGTCGTGTCTGAGCATCTGGTGACTGTCTTGGTGAGGCTGGGCTGCCAGAGCATGGCTGTTCCAGCCCTTTTCCAGTGTGTTTGCATGGGATCCTGCTTGGTTTGTGGTTGCTTTTCCTGTCAAGCTTCTCCATCCCTCTGGATCCAGCTCAGGGTGGATGGAGGACCCTCCAGTGTCCTGCTGTCCAAGGTCCCGTGGGACAAGGGTGGAAGGCTCTGGAGATCCTGGGAGCTTTTCCAGGGATGTTCCATGGATACCCAAGAGAGCTGTGATGGAAGCAGAGATTTAGAACTCATCCCTTGGAGCCCCCGTGCTCCTGCAAGACATGAACACTCTTGGCCAGGGACTGGGAAATTTCTCCCGACCCAAGATGAAGAGATTTAATCTGTGGGGCTTGGAGCAACGTATGGAGCATTCCAAATTGTGAAGAACATTTATGATTCAATTGTGTTTTCCTAAATATTTGCCAGAGTTGGAAAGCCAGGCTCTGCTGTCAGCAATGGGAGAACATTTTGTGGAGGGACACAGAGGGACGAGGGCGGACGCCTCCATCCCCCATCTCACTCCCATTATCAACCTTTCTGCCTTGGCTAGCATCCCACTGGGATGCTGGAGGTCAGGCTGGGGACACAGGAGGACAGGATGGGTCTTCCAGTTCTGTCCCAGTTCGTGGCTGGGGGGGTTCATTCATGGGAGATAATGGAGTAGCTTCAAGCTGAGCATCTCCCTTCAGTGTGAGCTCGGGTGCTGCCTGTGCCTCCCTCCTTCCCAGATGTTGTTTGAAGAATTTTATTTTGGTTTTTTTAACTCTCCCATGGCTGAAATTGAGCCCTGGAGTCAGATGCACGAAGCAAGGCTGGATCTTGTCCTACAGCCCTGTCTCACCTCAAGCAGGAAATTTTTTGTCAGGTGAGTTGGCCAAGAGCATCACACGCTGTCCCTGTCTTCTCTGGCTTGATGGGATTAGAGAGCCTCCCACAAAAAGGTATTTCTTCCCATTCCTTGTGCCTGGGACAGCCACAGTCACCCCACAGAGCCCATGCCCCACTGTCCCTTGCCACCAGCACTGTCCCTGCTTGCTTAGGGCCAGCCCTGGGCTTGTCACCACAAACAGCCTTTGATGGTCCCTGCTTGGTGGTTGCACCCAACCCTGTGCCAGGGGTCTCTGCCTCAGGATGCTCCAAACAAAGCTGAGGAATTCTCAGTTGCTGTTAAAAGTGACCCTGTCCCCATCTGTCCTTCAGCTCTAACAAGTGCAGGTGGGCAGCCCCCTCCCTCTCCATGGGTGCCAGGGGGTGGGTGACATCCATCCCCCGGGCATCCCTGGCAGCAAACTGTGCTGGATCCCCCCCCTCTCCAATTTAATTCATTTCTTTTGGTTCCCAACCTCAGGGTCAGGGATAATGGAACCCAGACCAGCATTTCCAGTCCTGTTTGCTGTGCATTGTGCTTGTTAAGTTGTTTTCTTGGGGTTTTTTGTTGGGTTTTTTTTTCTCTTTTTTTTTTTCCTTTTTTAAATCAAAAATTCTTGCTCTGCTCCGGAGCACTGGCTGGCAGATAATACCCATTCAAAGGCAGAAAGGAAGGTGCATGCAGGGGATTAAATTAGAAACGTTTCCCTAGGACAAAATTGTAGAAATAGAACAGAAACAATTATTTAGAGGGGGTGAGGAAATCGGAACCACATTGTGTTATCTGTTGACTAGAAGTTTTCTTGGAGAGGTCTTTTTTTTTTTTTTTTTTTTTTTTTCCCCTGGAGCTATGGACTGGAAGTAAAACATTGTGGCCTTCCCAAGTCAGCGCTCCATAAATCCATGTGAAAGATAACTCCATCTGGGGTCTGCCCCTGCCGAGGTCCTTTTCCTCCCGTGGCTTTGAGGAGGGGACAGGGACACCCACCGAGCACCCAGCAGAGAGGATCAGGGTCCTGATAGAAACCCCACCAGGTCCTGGGCTCAGGGTCCATCACTCAACAGCAATCCAGGCTCCCAAAGCAGCTGGGGACATCTTGGGGGATCAAAAAATAAGCAGCTTTATTATTTAATTTTTTTAAATGGAAGTTTGTGATCCTGGTGGTATCACGAGTGCATCTTCCACAAGCTCATGGTTATGGGTGCTCTAGGGTGCTGGGCAGCAGATGGCTTTCCTCAAGAGCATCATCCCCAAAAGCTTGGGTGGAGAGAGGAAGAGCCAGAAGACTCACAAATTAATGGACATTTTTCTTTCCCTGCTCCTGGGCAGCATCCCAGCAGGGAGCAGGTGATTCCAGGGGCTGCAGGGAGCTCCTCTGAGGCTGCTTCAGTGTTTGCCCTGAGGACAGTGGAGCCACATGTCCCCTCCACTTTCTGCACATGTTCAGTGTGGTTTTTATTTTTCCACTGGTGCCATTGCAGTTTTTTTTCTGGTTTTTTTTTTACTTCTACCACCCTCCCACCCACTGCCAGTTCCTCTGGGGCACCCACTCTGCTGCCCACCCAAAGCCAAGGTGAATCCACCACCACAATGCCAACCAGCAGGAGATGCAGGCTGAAGGATTACATCTTTTTTTTTTCTCCTTTTTGCCCCAAAAGCAGGAGTTTTTTGTGGGTTTGTATTTCCCCTTCTTGGCCACTGGCTGCTGCAGGGTCAGATCCTGCAGCCTTGGCTGAGCACATCTGGGGCTGCACTTCCCCACACAAAGGAATCCTCTCTGGGCGTATTTTCTTTTAATACAAGATATAAATGTCTATTCCTGTTGGTGCTGCTGGGGAACACAATGTGAGTGTGTCTGGGCAGATGGATTTTTCATTGAATATTAAGTTGCAAGGGCTCTCAGGTTTACAGCTCATCTCCCTGTCTCCAGCCCCTCCAGGAGAGCTGTCTTCTGCTGGGAGCCCGTGCTCTGTGTTCACGTGAAGTCTGCTTACTCTCCCCCAAGGAATTTAAGGTTCCTCTGGGAAATCTGTAGCCTAGAAATCTTTCTGTTTGGATGTTTCAGGGATTTCTTGCCACTGGAAGACAGAGAGGTTCCCAACTCCATCATCATCACCCCACTGGCCATCCTTGAGAGGACGAACCCCATGGACTGGCAGCTTGCCTTGAAAAAAAAAAACAAAACAAAAACCTCTAGGGTTAGAATAACAACCCAAAGATTTTGGGGGAAAAAAACCCCTCCTTTCTTTCATTTTCTGAGATCCAGCCAGGTCACATTTTGAAACTGTTCTCTGGCTAGAAGCATGGATTTGATTCGTGGTTTGGGAATGTGGCCCCTGCGGTGGGGTCAGTGGTGAGGAGCTGCTGGGGAGCATCAGCTCCTGCCTCTATTTACCTGCCTGGGTAGGATCCATAGTAGCAGTCAGCTAGCAGGATCCCAACCCAGAGATTTCCTTATTTCTGGATCGTTTATAAATCACATTTATTTGTTTTCAAGTAGCCAACCATCAGTCTGGGAGTTCCTGTAGAAAATATGTGTCTTCAGATACCTTCCCTGCTCCCAGCTGCTCCTAGAAGCTGGCTTTACTTTAACACATATTAAAGGAAAGAGGGTGGTTTTTTTTTTCCTTCCCAGTAGATTAAGTTTGGCTAAACAATTCAGTGTGAACTGCTGGGCATGAGGCAGAAACCTGTAGGCTAAATTACCCAGCTGCTACACGTTTAAAGCAGCATGGGATGAATTTCAGGATCGTATATTAGTTTTCATTTAATCTGATTATTCTGGGCTGGAGTTCCTGGAGGGTCTTCAGGTTATTGTCAGTCAAAAGAATCTTTAAAAGCTTCCATTTGCACTAAACTTTTCCCATTAGAAGTCTATTTTCATTATGGATTGATTTTTATTTTATTTTTTTTTTTTTTTTTTTTTCTTTTTTCCCAGCTGGGGTTAAAACTGAAGCCACAGCAGGGTCTTGCCACTCAAAATACCATTTCTCTCTTTTGCTGAGGCCTCTGGCTCAGTTGAAGGAGCTTGGGCAGGCGAGGAGGGAGCAGGTAATGGGGAAAGGCACCTCTGCTCCCAGGGATGCTTCCTGGTACCCTCCTCCTCATCCCCCCAACCTTTCCCTCCTTGGGAAAACTCTGTAAGTGGTTTGAATCCTGGGGGAATTCCTAGCTTAGAAGTCTTGGAGACTAATGCAGGGCTAATTGATCTTAAAAACCCATTGCTGGGTGGCTGGGAGTCATCCTGGCAGTTCTTGTCTGGCTCCTATCTCCTGCTGCTTCTCAGCTTCCAGTCTGGGGAGCAGCCTGGGGGGGTTGGGAATCAGTGGGAGCAGCCCCCCTCCTCTTCCCCCAGGGCTAGGAAGGCAGCAAACCCTTCCCTGTGGGACATTCCTTGTTGGGTCTGTCCTTTGGGACCCGTGTGGCCTCAGTTATCACCAGAGCATCCATCCCACTTCACTGCTGCGGGGGGGGGCAAAGGGCTGAGCACCCCAACACCAGGCTGGGGTAGGAAAAAAAGAATCTGGAGGTGTCCAGAAATAAGTCTCCCAACCCCCTGCTCTTTCTTCATGCAGGATTTCATGTGGGATGTGCCAGCCTGAACCTCCTGGACTCCACGTGCTGCTCTGCTGGGTGATGCCAGCACTGGCCCAGGACTCCACGGGGACACCAATGTCCTGCAGCCTTGTCACTGCCCCAGCTCCTCAGTTTGCTCAGGTTTTTCATGGAGGAGGGTGGAGAGGGAGGAGTTGAACAGTCCCTGTGTGAGCTGTGCCCCAGCCTTGAAGCCAGGACCACGTGGGTGTCCGTCCCCCCCGGGTGGGCATCTGGATTTTCCATCCTGCTCTGTCTCCTCCTTCCCCCAGTGGGCAGGATGAGCCCCTTCCTTCAGCTCCTTGCCTCCACATCCCCCAAATGCCAGTTTTTCCCCCATTTCCAGAGGTTTCCTCCACGGTAGCAGCTCAGGCTACGATTGCACATGGCTTGAGCTTTTCCCCGTGCCTGCCTCTTGCTGGGCCAATGATCCTCTGATCACACCACCTGCAAGTGGTTAGTTAGAATAATAAATAAGTGATAGATTATCAAATCAAGCCTTGGCTTCAGATGAGGTCACCCTAGCACCATGTCCTGGGTCTCAGAGGGTTTGCAGGCTGCTTTCCTGCTGCTGATGGGCTAAAGAGCTCTTGTATCAGGCAATAAAGGAGTTGTAGAGATTAAAGAATCAATTAGGTATTAGCCAAAGGGGCAAAAGCGTAACCCAAACATGCTGATAAAATCCAGTAGGTGATTATGGGAATGGTTCTGATTTCATTTGACATTGGAAAGGAATAATTGCTCCTTGCAGAGCATGGAATGAGTTGGAGTGGATACGTTTCCAGCTTTAGAGAGGAGGAAATCTCATGTTGGGCTGACCCAATGCAGAGTCACACCATGCTTTAGGGCTGGAGGGGTGGTTTTTGGGTTATTACTTAGAGGAGCATCGTTTTGTCTCTGCAAAATTGGGCAGGGAAGCTTGGTGGGTGATTTGGTGCAGAACCCTCACCCATGGTGGTGGAGGGGGCTCAGGAGAGATGTTCCCATGGGAGGTGAGAGGGATGGGACCAACCAGCGGTGCTGGGGTGGTTTGGAGTCTTGGGGTTCTGTTGCTCCTCACACAGACTTGGATTAACTAAGTAAAGTCTGATGAGCTAAAAAAACCATTTTAGGAATATTGTATCAGAGGGGATTTCATTTTTCCCTCTGTTGGATGTTTTTCCCCCTCTTCCCCAGGTTGTACACCAGCCCATGGTGCACACTGGATGCAGGCAGGTTGCTTTGTCTGGGTTTGTTTGAGGAATGTTGGAGAGTTTATCCCTGCCAGGGATGACATTGGCTGGAGCAGAGATGTTCCCAGCTGAGGCATCACCTGGCCTCTGATTTCTCCATATTTTGGGGGTGAGAGGAGGATGGGCTCAGTCTGTTTTCAGTGGCACCCGTTGCCAGGACAAGAGGTGAGGGGCCCAAATTCAAAGATGGGAAGTTCCATCTAAACATGAGGAGGAACTTTTTGACTTGGAGGGCACCAGCAGCACCAGAACAGGCTGCCCAGAGAGGTGCTGGGATCTCCATCTCTGGAGACATTTCCCCATCCACCCGGCCACCATCCCGTGCCACCTGGAGATATAAATGATCTCCAGAGGTCCCTCCCATCCCCTGACAGTCTGGGATCCTGTAATGGACAGCAAAATACAACAAAAAAAATAGAATCCCAAGGGCTGGCTGCCCAACCAGCATAAAAAAATCAAGCCCAAGCTAATTTTGCCTGACTAACCATGGACTGCTGCTGGTGAGGGACCCAACAGGAGTTGAGTTTCATGTGTAGGGGAAAAAAAGAGCCCAATCCTCACTCGGGGGCTACACACCACTAATCCCCTGTTTATTCTCTGTCTGGCCCAGCCGCCCACACTCCCCAAAGCTTTTTGTTCATTAAGGTCCAGGGTAAGAAGATCCCTCCGTGGCAGCTGGCTCCTGGGCACGCTGCAGACTCCATCCCCTGGGTCCAGGGGATTCAGCCCTTCTGGGATTATCCCAGCTGAAGCTCATGGAGTCCCCACAGAGAAGGGGTTTGATGCTTTTTGAAGAAAGCAGCAAGAAATGGGAGTCGTGTCTGCAGGATGAGCTCTGGCAGGTGGTGTTGGCCCCACTGGTGGCAGGAGCAACCCCCAGGGCTGCTGGGATTCACTGGCAAATTAATCTTTGTCTCCTGGGCCAAATTTGAGAGCCAACTGCTGCCCCAGAGGGATGGAAAGTGGGGGGCTGGGTGGGCGAGTGGGATCTCCACGCTCCAGTTTTGCTCCCTTAAAAGCTGCAAAGCCCTTGTGTGTGAAACAAATTATTGCCTAAAAATCATTATCATTAATCATTATTTCTTTATAATTAGTAGTAACAATGCTGAGGTCCAAAGGCAGATAAACCTGCTTGGAAAGCAGAAAGCCAATCTGTAAGGCTGGGGGGAATTGTTATCAGTTGTTCTCATCGTGTCTGGACTAAAATAACTTTTTTATAGGCTAAGAAGCTTTTGCAGAACTTCAGACAAATCGAGGGGTGACTGAATGGATGACTTCAGCCTCTTGAGATGATCTTGCCTGCCCCTAGGCAGAGGGAGGCACTCCCTGGACCTCCAGTGCTTGTAGCCCCCACATACATCCAGAGGTTGTAGCAGCTCCATCCAGCCCTGGAGCAGGACCCAGAGGCCTGGAACAGTTGGAAGTTGAGTCAGAAGATCATGAGGAGAAATTGGCCTTCTCCCTGCCTCCAAGAAGGTCTTCAGGAGCTGAAAAACTTGGAAATAACCACACTGTGTGGACAACTCTTAAGACCCCCCCCCATGGAGCCGGAGTTGGCCGCGGCGCCGCCGGAGGTGCCGGGGGGAGGATGAAGGATGGGTGGCTTGGTCAGCTCCTCGAGCCACCCCAGCATCCCTTCCTGCTGGCTTTTTTTTCCTCAATTTGTGGTGTTTGCTGTCCCTTTGTGGGGTGGAGGGGCGAGCAGGGGGTGTGCAGCTGCGGGCTCAGTGGAGGAGCTGCCATCTGGAGCCTCACAGCTGCGTGCGCCTGGTACGGCGGGACCCAGGGGAGGGCATGCAGCACCAGGAGAGGGTGAGGGAGCTTGGCAGGGAAAAAGGAGGAGAAAAACCTCAGGAGGCAAAGCTTCAAAATAGTCCATGGCAGAGGGTGTTGTATCCACAGCCTCAGAGCTGGGGAGCAGGGGATGTGGTCCTTGTGTCCCATGTTGGATGGAGCAGAGGGGCTGGATGTGATCATTGTGTCCCATGGAGGAGAGGGGATGGATGTGGTCCTTGTGTCCCACATTGGATGGATTAGAGGGGCTGGATGTGGTCCTTGTTTTCCCACGGAACAGAGGGGATGGATGTGGCCCTTGTGTCCCATGTTGGATGGAACAGAGGGGCATGATGTGATCGTTGTGTCCCATGGAGCAGAGGGACTGGATGTGGTCCTTGTTTTCCCATGGAACAGAGGGGCTGGATGTGGTCCTTGTGTCCCACATTGGATGGAGCAGCCCCAAGCTGCCTCCCTGGAGCTGGGGGAGGAAAGATCCATGTCCCAGGGCCAGCTTTGCCCTGAGGGGCAGGAGTGGGTGATGAGGGCCCAAGAAACATGGCAGGGAGGGGATGAGTGTTTAAATCAGCATTGCAGCACGTTGGGTGGTGTGGGTGGTGATGGAGGGTGCCTGTCTTGGTGTCCTCCCTGCCCCTTTCTTCCTGCCTCTCCCTGGTCTGTAGATCCATCTGTGCTAGCTGGAGATGTGTGAGTGGAGCCCTGCAGGAACATGTAGAATCATGGAATCAGTTTGGTTGGAAAACACCTTTAAGATCATCAAGTCCAAGCATTAACCCAGGGCTGCCAAGGCCACCACAAACCCATGTCCCTACACATCCATAGGGGTGTCCAACACCCCTGGCTCTGCCACGTGAGATGCTGCTGGTGGTTCTGACCCACTTGCCTAATTGTCTCTCTTGCAGCAGCTGAAGGTCCCCACCATGGGCACCACAGCAGCACAGATTGAGGACATGGAGGTGGAGCAAGGTCCCCATGCTGGGGACAACCTGGTGTGTGTGTGTGCCCCCCCCCTCAAGCATCACTCAGCCCAGCAGAAGGATCCAGCAGACACCCAGTGGTGATGTCCATGGCGTTGCCTCTGGTCCCTCTTCCTGGTCCCCAGAAGTTCACCCCCCCAGAAGAGGACAGTGAGTGTCAGGAGCTGCATGAGGAACAGGGAGTGACCACCTGGAGGTCCCTGGACACAGGTGCCACCACCAAACCCACCACGAGTGGAGCCAACTTTGCTCCTGGAAGATGGGATGCTGTCATTCCCAGCAGAAAACAAGGTGAGAGATGNGGGGGGGGAAAAAAAAAAAAAAAAAAAAAATGAAACGCCATTAAGGAGTTATCAGTGAATGAGTTGTGCTGCTCTCAATGCTCCTCAGTCCTTTTGTGCCATAGTTGCAGCTGCATCCAGCAGGTTTTTGGGGGCAGGAGCCCAGCGCCGACGGGCGCCCATGGGAACCGTGTTGAGGAGCAGGAGGCCTGGGAACAGGCAGCATCCCCCTGGGTGGGCAGGACAGGGGCTGCCTCTGCTTTCAGGGGGTTATTTCCACCCCCATGTGGAAAATAATTTTCCTCAGGCTTCTGAAAGGGTTGTCAGACGTTGGGATAGAGTCTGGGCAGTGGTGGAGTTGTCATCCCTGGGGGGATTTAAATGGTGTGTGGAGCTGGGGCTTAGTGCTGAGCTCACAGCGTTGGGCAAAGGTGGGACTGGATGATTTTGGAGGTTTCTGCCAAGCAAAGATATTCTGTGATTCTGTTACAGAGCAGTGGTTGGTGCTGGTGTCCCTGAAGTCCTTGCTGGGGGGGATGTGGCAGTGTTGGGGATGCTCGTGGTGACCCGGCACTTAAACAAGACACAGGTTAATCAGTTGAAATGCCACCAAACCCCGAAAAATTGGTGTGTTCTGTGCCTCCCCCTGGACTGTTAATCGCCAGGTGGTTTTGTTGCCCAGCTTACAAAGGTGGTGGTTTAACAAACTGTTTTCTTGCCATTTTTTTTTATTTCTTTCCCTCTCAATAATCCCCTGAGAGCAGCAGCTTTGTTATCCCAACTAATTGGAGTCAAGTAGGGCTGCAAGAAAAGCTCATTCCCAACCAAGTCCTGGGAAAAAAAAATGCCAAAGGATTTTAATTTTCAATCAAATATGCAGATAAGTAGAAATTAACAGTGGGGAATGGGGGGCTGGAGCCTGCAGGAATTACAGGGCTGCTCAGAGGAAGGTGGCTCGAGGGACTTAATGAGAGCTCGAGGAGGTTGGTGACAATGCTGGTGGCTTTGCAGGGCAAAGGGGGTGCAGGGACCTGCCCCCCCACACCCTTGTGGCCACCCAACCCACAGCTGTGGGGACTTCTTAGTATTTTAATTGATATTTCTTGGGGGTGGGAGGTGAGGGAGCCATTTATTTGACCCAGCTGGTGGCAGATGATCTCTTCTGCTGGTGCAGCCTCTAGAGAGACACCAAAACAGGTCAGTCCTCCCTTTCCTGGCAGGTCAGAGCACTTTTTAGGGGGATTTTGCCCAACTTCAGGAGGATTTTGCCCAATAATGCCTCCTGGGAGCCGTGGTGCCGATCCCACTGGGCTCTTCCATCCCACTGGGTGCAGCAGGGACGGATCCATACGGAGCCACCCAGGAGGTCCTGGCAGTGTCCCCAAGGGCAGGATGGTGCTGGCTGAAGTGTTGGGGACCCACTGCCCCCCAGGACACCCCCCTCCAGCACCAGCAGCCTCTTGGGGCCAGGAACAGCTGAGCTGTCACCTGTTGGAGCTCAGACACCGCAGCTGCGCCCGACACCCCCCGGCTCTGCTTTGAACCTGGGATTAGGCAGAGGAGAGGCCACTTGTGCTCTGCATGCCAATGCCTTCATCCTCCTCCTCCTCCTCTTCCTCCTCTTCCCAGCTCTCTGCCAGCCACATGGCCACAGCCTCCCCAACCCAACCTCTTGGCCCTTCAGCATCTTCGCTGCAGCTTTGGGGACAGCCCCAGGGGTGGCACCCACCCTTTGGGACCTGGGAGTTGGAGCTCCATGAGCCAGAGGCCACTGGTTGGACCATTTTTCAACTTGGGGAGAGCTGGTTTTGCTCTCAAAGTGTGGACACAGCCCAAGTGCCCAACTGCACTTTTTTTTTTTTTTTTTTTTTTTTTTTTTTTTNTCTGCTTCTGGAAGGCAGAGGGATGAGATGAACAGCCCTGCTGCTGGCTTTCTGGAGCTGTCCCCAGACACCCTCCTTGCTGCATTTGGCTGGGGGGAATTGTTATCAGTTGTTCTCATCGTGTCTGGACTAAAATAACTTTTTTATAGGCTAAGAAGCTTTTGCAGAACTTCAGACAAATCGAGGGGTGACTGAATGGATGACTTCAGCCTCTTGAGATGATCTTGCCTGCCCCTAGGCAGAGGGAGGCACTCCCTGGACCTCCAGTGCTTGTAGCCCCCACATACATCCAGAGGTTGTAGCAGCTCCATCCAGCCCTGGAGCAGGACCCAGAGGCCTGGAACAGTTGGAAGTTGAGTCAGAAGATCATGAGGAGAAATTGGCCTTCTCCCTGCCTCCAAGAAGGTCTTCAGGAGCTGAAAAACTTGGAAATAACCACACTGTGTGGACAACTCTTAAGACCCCCCCCCATGGAGCCGGAGTTGGCCGCGGCGCCGCTGGAGGTGCCGGGGGGAGGATGAAGGATGGGTGGCTTGGTCAGCTCCTCGAGCCACCCCAGCATCCCTTCCTGCTGGCTTTTTTTTCCTCAATTTGTGGTGTTTGCTGTCCCTTTGTGGGGTGGAGGGGCGAGCAGGGGGTGTGCAGCTGCGGGCTCAGTGGAGGAGCTGCCATCTGGAGCCTCACAGCTGCGTGCGCCTGGTACGGCGGGACCCAGGGGAGGGCATGCAGCACCAGGAGAGGGTGAGGGAGCTTGGCAGGGAAAAAGGAGGAGAAAAACCTCAGGAGGCATAGCTTCAGAATAGTCCATGGCAGAGGGTGTTGTATCCACAGCCTCAGAGCTGGGGAGCAGGGGATGTGGTCCTTGTGTCCCATGTTGGATGGAGCAGAGGGGCTGGATGTGATCATTGTGTCCCATGGAGGAGAGTGGATGGATGTAGCCCTTGTGTCCCACATTGGATGGATTAGAGGGGCTGGATGTGGTCCTTGTTTTCCCACGGAACAGAGGGGATGGATGTGGCCCTTGTGTCCCATGTTGGATGGAACAGAGGGGCATGATGTGATCGTTGTGTCCCATGGAGCAGAGGGACTGGATGTGGTCCTTGTTTTCCCATGGAACAGAGGGGCTGGATGTGGTCCTTGTGTCCCACATTGGATGGAGCAGCCCCAAGCTGCCTCCCTGGAGCTGGGGGAGGAAAGATCCATGTCCCAGGGCCAGCTTTGCCCTGAGGGGCAGGAGTGGGTGATGAGGGCCCAAGAAACATGGCAGGGAGGGGATGAGTGTTTAAATCAGCATTGCAGCACGTTGGGTGGTGTGGGTGGTGATGGAGGGTGCCTGTCTTGGTGTCCTCCCTGCCCCTTTCTTCCTGCCTCTCCCTGGTCTGTAGATCCATCTGTGCTAGCTGGAGATGTGTGAGTGGAGCCCTGCAGGAACATGTAGAATCATGGAATCAGTTTGGTTGGAAAACACCTTTAAGATCATCAAGTCCAAGCATTAACCCAGGGCTGCCAAGGCCACCACAAACCCATGTCCCTACACATCCATAGGGGTGTCCAACACCCCTGGCTCTGCCACGTGAGATGCTGCTGGTGGTTCTGACCCACTTGCCTAATTGTCTCTCTTGCAGCAGCTGAAGGTCCCCACCATGGGCACCACAGCAGCACAGATTGAGGACATGGAGGTGGAGCAAGGTCCCCATGCTGGGGACAACCTGGTGTGTGTGTGTGTGTGTCCCCCCCCTCAAGCATCACTCAGCCCAGCAGAAGGATCCAGCAGACACCCAGTGGTGATGTCCATGGCGTTGCCTCTGGTCCCTCTTCCTGGTCCCCAGAAGTTCACCCCCCCAGAAGAGGACAGTGAGTGTCAGGAGCTGCATGAGGAACAGGGAGTGACCACCTGGAGGTCCCTGGACACAGGTGCCACCACCAAACCCACCACGAGTGGAGCCAACTTTGCTCCTGGAAGATGGGATGCTGTCATTCCCAGCAGAAAAAAAGGTGAGAGATGGGGAGAAGGGGGGGGGGGAGCAGGGCTGGGAGGCAGAAAAACCGAATGGGTTTTCTCTCTGTGGGATGCTCCCTCTTTTTCCTGTTTACTTGTGATTCTGGAAATGGAACAATAAATAATTTATCGCCGATCGGTTGGCACCCAGCCCACCTGTCACTTGGCTTGATTTCCACTGGCCAAGTGTCAGGGCAGGAGGCCAGGAAGGCTGTGGAGGGAACAGTCACCACCCCAATTATAAGCTTAACACCTTGTTCAGTGGTCAGATAGTGGCGAGGGGGAAAAGATTGCTCCAGTTGGGCTCTATAGAGCAGGGCTCACAAATTACCTTATTAAGCAGGATCTGGCTCCCTGCACCTGTGTCCTCAGCTTCTCCCATTCATGGTGGAGAGGAGGCCAACACTTGGCCGGGGCTGCGCAGCTGCAGGACCATTATTCCCTCTCACCATATTTGCATCTCAATGAGCCCCTGATTAATATTTAAAGAGCCAGCTGTCCGAGCCACCTAGGAAAGAAAAAAAGCTCTGTGAGGTTTTTTTTATTATTTGTTGGGGGGGGGGNACAGCCCTGCTGCTGGCTTTCTGGAGCTGTCCCCAGACACCCTCCTTGCTGCATTTGGCTGGGGGGTTGTCAGAGACCCCCACGTTTCTCCCCACTCCATCTTTTCCCATCTTCCCAACTTCCCACCAGAGCCCTCCCAGGAAGGGAGCTGGGGTGGTGGGGCTTCATCAGCAGGTGGATGCCAGCCCCAACTCTTGCAGGGGTAGCCAGGGTGGGCTCCTCTTCTCTTGTATCCTGTGTCCTCAGGCCACTGCATCTCCAGTTTGGGTGCATTGAGTTCCCCAGTTTGTGTGGGGTGTCCCCAGTCTGGGTAGGGTGTTCCCAGTTTTGGTAGGGTGTTCCCAGTTTGGGTACGTGCTGCTCTCTCTTCCATGGTGACAGTGGAGTGGTTTGTGGTGGGTGGGTGGCTGTGACACACGTGGGTGGCTCCGTCTGCCATCGTCCCCTGTGTTCTGGTGATGTCCCCAACTCAGCAGAGGACAATCTGGTGACCAGATTCTCCATTCCACCCCTCCCCAGCACCCGTGTGGGACACCTCTCTCCTCACACCTCTATTTCCTCAATCCAAAACCCAAAGCCAGGGGGACAGGAGGGTCCATTCTGCCCGTGGCAGCCCAACCCCTCCCTGAGCTGGGTGCTGTGGCAGGACCAGGACCAATGCCTGGGTCCCCAGGGCTGTGGTTTTTTGGAGCACAGGATTTTCTCTCAGGTTTTGAAAGCAGAGAGGGGTTGGTTTGGATCTATTGGGTGCCTTTTTTTTTTTTTAAAAAAAAAAAAAAAGCTTTCTTCCCAGCACTGTACTTTTTAAATTACCCCCTTTGGCTCCCTGCTCCCCACGCTCATGCTTTTGGTCTATTTAAGAGCAGGAGTGTAACATTAAGGTGATTTATAGCAATCTCTGGAGTGGAAGGGCAGAGGCTTGAGTATTTTTTTTCCCTTTTCCTCAGGTGAAAGAAAACCTCGAATGTTAACTCAGGAGACATTACAAGGACTGCTCCATCACTCCTTGATTTACGAGCTCAGATTTATGAGTTAAAAATTATTATTCCACTCACATATATATATATATATGTATTTTTTTTTTTCCCTTGACCATTTTAGTGCTTGTGAAAGGTGAGGGGTTTGACAGCTCCTGGAAACAAAAACCTTTAATATGTCCCTGAGCAAAGCTCTCCCAGGCAAGGAGAGAGATGCCAGGTGGGCTTTTCCTCCCTGATATTAGTCACTCCAGGCTCATCTCAACCAAAAAGAGCAGAAAGTTTGCTTGAGATAAGCCAGGACTAATGAGCAAAGTCTAGTCTTGGGGTCTGGGGAGTCTCTTGGGATTTTCCTTGGGTCCTGCAGCAGCACTGGGCTGGCAGGTTGGGGCTGGGTCTAGAGGATGCTCATCCCCACCCTGACAGTTTTGGACCTGTCCTAAAACTGGTTTGGACACCTCCAGGCTTGCTGGTGGGGACAGGAGGCTGTGTGATGGGTCACCCTCCTCCCAGGTTGCTCTGGGATTATTTTTTATCAGTTTGGGGAAGTTTTCCCCCTCCAGCCCTGAGGGACACCAGCACCTTGGGCCTGAACTAAACTGGCAGCAGTCTTGAAAATACAACACGTGTGAAATACCAGGGAGCAAAGAAATCTCCTCTTGAAAGCACAGATCCTGCAGTGGCTTTGAGAGCTGGAGGATGAAAACCTTTGTGGAGCTGGGGAAATAATGCCAGAACCCCTGCTGTACTTCATTAAAGCAGATTTTTGATGTAGCTTGCCTTATTCCAGAACAATTTAGCTGACCAAAAACTGAATCAAAAGGGATGGGGTAAAACTGTGTAGGATTTTGTTGCTTTTTTTTTTTTTTTAAATTTATTTTCAGCATATTTTTTTTTCATGGGAATTTGCCATCTGCTGCCCCAGTGGTGAGGCTGAGCCCCTCTCAAATGGCAGAGGGTTCAGTTAAAAAAAAAAAAAAAAAAAAAAAAATCAGATGGAGTTGGGGTCAGGCTGGTGCTCCCAGGGGGGTCAGCAGGGTGGGATGCTGAGGTTCACCACCTCCTCATCAGCTTCTCTGCTCAACAAACCCCCCACCAACCCCACCTGGCCAAGGGCAGACCAAGTCCCCTGCTCTGTGCCACCTTCAAGTTGGGAACGAAGGGGTTCAAGAGCACCAAGGTGTGGGGAGGGATTCTTCTGCTTTGGGTCTCTCTGATCATCTCTGCTCCCTCCTGGTAGCATCCCAGACAAGGCACTGGGCTTGAGGGATGCTTGGCATCCAGCCAAGTCCTTATGTTCTTCATCCTCACCCCCCTGGGCATCCCACAGACCTCTCTTGGCCATCACCCTCCTTGTGCCAGGCGGGCAGGGCAGAGGCTCCATCCCAAGAAGACTCATCCCAAGAGGACAGAGCAGGATGGATCCCAGGAGAGCTGAGCAAGCCGGGTCCTCAGCCAGCTCCCCCACGTGCATCTTCTCCAGGAGCAAGCAGCCAATCTTCCCTGAGTGTGTGTCATGGGTCCCTGAATAACCAAGGCATTCAGACAAACAAAACAAAGGAAAGGCTCCGTCTCTCCGGAGACAAGTCCCAAACAGAGCCAGGCCAGGGCCCTGGATGGAGCAGGACGCAGTGAATCACTCAACCAGCTGTAGTTTAAAGCAATTGGGGTCAAATCTCCAGCCTGGCTTCGTGCCACCCCCTGATCTTGCATTTCACTTGCTGGACTTCAGCTCAGGCAGTTGCTTTTAGTGAAATTTTTTTTTTTATGGGGTTGAAGGTGGGTACCTGCTCACACAGAGCTCCCCAGGGAACCCTGGGGGATGGACCAGATGACCTTTAGAGCTTCCTTCCAACCCAGAGAATCTGCTGGGTTGGGTTGATTCCTCTTTATTGTTACGTTTTGGTTTATCCCTGGCTAATTTTTTTTATTTTTTTTTTTTTTTCCTGCAGCTGACCACGCAGGACTGCAGGCCTGGCATTAACAAAGAGCTTTGCTGAGCTCTTAACATTCCCCAGGGGTGCAGAGGGAACTCAGACACTCAACAAGTGTATAAAGGGGCCACAAAACGTGCCTGGGGTAGCCCAGTGGCATGTGCCCAAAGCTGAGGGCTTGGAGCAGGGTTGGCTCCGTGAGGCTGTGCCCAAGGGACTTTTCTTCAGGATTACATCAGTAGCCTGAGGATGCTGAGCAGACTGTCTGGGAATCTAGAAGATGAGGGGTTTATTTTTGTTGTTTTGGGGGTTTTTTTGTTTTTGTTTTGGGTTGGTTTTTTTTATTCTGTTCTTCGAGGTGATGTGTGTGATAAAAAATGTTCTTCTGACTGCAAAAAGAAAAAAAAAAAAAAAGAAAAAAAAAGAAAAGGAAGAGGTGTGCTGCAAAAGTGATGTCACCAGATTTTTTTCCAGTACCTGGGAACTGGCAGCTCTGCCCTGTCCCCTTCTCCATGTCCCTGCTGGTTTGTACCTGGTGCCCTGGGCAGGGGAGGGACAGCTGCCAAACGGGGCTGAAACCAGCCCCCTGTGGTTGACTGCTCCACCAGGGATGTGCTGAGGCTCCCCAGGGCCTGTCCCACACCTCTGGTAGGGTTTGGGGCTGCTCAGTTGGCTCTGCTGGGAGGATGATCCCAATGATGAGTGGCTGGATCCGTGTTGTCTGCTTCTCCTGAGCACTGTCCAGGTGATGCTTTAGGCAGGTGGGGGAGGCAGCTTTGTGTGTGGCAATAAATCCTGGTGTTCCCAAGTGTTCCTGCTGGGATTATGGCTGAAATAAGAGAGCAAAGGAGGAGAAGGAGAAGAGGGGCTGCTGCTTGGAGCCCTCCCAAGCCTTTGGGGTAAGCAAAGGAGTGAGCCAGAGCCTGGTGAGGATGGAGGAGTGCTGGGAGGAGGGAGGCAGAGCAGGACTTTGCTCATCAGCAAAGTGTGTGCAAGGCAGGAACGAAAATGAGGGGGGAAAAAAGCAGCCCCCAGGGGCTTTGACCTTCAGGGCCAAGCTGCTTTGCACAGGTGTTTGCTTAGAGGAGTCTGGGGGAGGCAGAGAGGACCCAGTTCCTAAACTGGAGGTGAACTGGAAAAATGGAGATCTGCCCCTCCAGCCTGGGCAGCTGGGGATGAGCTGTGGGGATCTGTGGAAGGAGGTAAAACATCAGGACTCCTTTGGTCAGGATCACAGGGACACAGCTGAGCAGCAGCCAATGCATCTCCTGGCCAGGGCTCTGCAGACAGACTCCACCTCCCCAAACAACCACATTGCACAGGGCTTGGCAGCCCAGCTCCATCTGGCAGCCCCTTCCTGACCAGCCTCAAAACTGAGCTCATACAGGGCCAGAAGAACCTCTTGTCCCCTCCTCTTGTCCCAGGAGGGGAGCAGGACCCGTGGTATTTTTGCTGCAGCACCCATGGGAGCACCCAGATGGGTGGGAGAAGGGGGACTGGGCTGAGCATCACCCTTGCCCTAGGGTGCAGGGTTGGAGAAGATCCTGCTCGTGGTCCTTAATCTCTTCCATAGGATGTCAGGGACAATTCCTTGCTTCCATTTTTCTGGCCCAGCTGAGCCCATCCCAGGATTTGGGCTGATGGGGAGGGATGCTCGGGAGCTCCAGCCAGCACTGCTGGCCAGCTGAGCCCAACCTGTGCAAAAAAAAAAAAAAATTTGCTCCAATTCAACATTTCAGCAAGAAACTGAGGTTTCAGTATGGGGGCAAAACCCAGGCTTAAAATACCAGTGGGGATCTTCCATGCTCCCCAAGGACAGAGGAGGCTGGAGAGGCTCCAAAGCTGCAGTTTTAACCAAAAGAAGCTAAACCAAACAAACAAACAAAACCCACAAAAAACACTTGGCTGTGATTTTTGTCCGTCCCCCCCTCCTTTTTTTGGTTGTCTCTGTCTTGTACAACCCCAGTGTGGGCAGAGGGCTGAGGGTTTCACGCAGCTTTTCAAAGTAGCGTGGAGGGAGAAAGCAGCCTTTGTGAAGGGGTTTCTGAAGTTCTCTGTTTCTGGGAAGGTTGGAAATAGCACAAAAACATCCTTTCTCACTATATTGTGTCGCTTCCAGCTCAAAGCTCCACCACGACCCAGATGTTTAGATGCTGAGGCTGAAAAGGAAAAGGAGAGGCACGGCGAGAAAGCCAGGGGAGGGGGGATGCTGCCTGAGGTTTGCTTCTAGAAACCTGCCCAGCTTGGGGTCCTTCTTTTTGAAACAAGAAGAGAATTGGAAGAGACTTGGACATGGTGAATTAATCTCTTCATTCAGTAGGTATAGCCAATATTCATGTTTAGCCTGAAATGTATTCAGGGTTTGGTACTATCAAGCATTTTTTTTTTTTCCCTCCCTTTTGATTCTCCCTTTTTCACAGCGTGATTTCCAAGTTTTCCCAACCTTGGGACAATTCCTGGTGTTAAAGTTATCAGCCTGCTCCTAAACTGAGGTTTTTCAACTGGGACCTCCTTAGGCAGGTGTATGGAATAATTCTCTTATTCCCTAATTGATTGCACAAGGGAAGTTCAGTGTGAACCTTTTCTTCATTGAATATCTTTAGTTATTTCTTTATCCTCTCTCTCATTATCCCATCTCAGCAAGAACAACTCCCAGTCTCCAGCCCAGACTTCTCCCTCAGCAAGAATTTCTCCAAATGGCCAAGCTGTTAATCCATCCCTTCCAGAGGGCTCTTGGTGCAGGGATTTTGGAGCCAGCTTGAGCCCAGCCAAGTCCAAGCTGGTGTGGGAAGGAGGTGACCACCCCCTCGCCATCCCCCAGCCCACGTGTCCCCACTCTGCTGGTCTCAGGGTCCATCCAGCTGCTGGGAAATGTGTGTTTTTATGGATTTGGGGCTGGAGAGAAGAGCTGGGGCAGGACGGAGTGACCCCAGCTGTTGATGGCAGCAGGGAGAGGGATGTTGGGGGTCAAGGCATTGGCTCGCACCCATCCCTAAACCTCCTGCTGCCAGGGCAGAGTTTGTCCTGCCCAGACCCCCCGAGGGTGAGGTGGGAGCTGAATTTGTCTCTGCTTCTGGAAGGCAGAGGGATGAGATGAACAGCCCTGCTGCTGGCTTTCTGGAGCTGTCCCCAGACACCCTCCTTGCTGCATTTGGCTGGGGGGTTGTCAGAGACCCCCACGTTTCTCCCCACTCCCACCTTTCCTTCCCCTGCTCCTGCCTGATTTATAGAATCCCAGACTGGTTTGGGTTGGAAAGGACCTTAAAGCCCCCCCAGTGCCACCCCTGCCAGGGGCAGGGACTCCTCCCCCAGCCCAGGATGCTCCAAGCCCCATCCAACCTTGGACACTGCCAGGGATGGGGCAGCCACAGCTTCTGGGGGCAACCTGGGGCTCAGCACCCTCACCCCAAAGAATTTCTTCCTAAGCATCTAAATCTCCCCTTTTCCAGTTTAAAGCCATTCCCCCCTTATCCCATCCCTCCAGGCCCTTGTCCCAAGTCCCTCCCCAGCTTTCCTGGAGCCCCTTCAGGCACTGGAAGGTGCTCCAGGGTCTCCCTGTTGCATCCTCCAACTCTCCCAGCCTGGCTCCAGAGGAGATTCCGTTTGCCTTTCCCTCAGGGGCTTCCCCCTACCTCCACCATTGACAAAAGCATTTGGCCAGAGGGCTGGCTGACCATTTTCAGGCACCCCAGGCCCAGGGCACCCCTCTGGACAGGCTCCATCCCTCCCTCCCACATCCCTCCCACCCCCGGTGCCGCTGGGAGCTGCCAAATGTCAGGGTGCTGGTGCCAATCCAGGGAGAAAGGGGCAAGGGAGCAGCACACAAAGAGCAGTTTATAGCCCAACCAGGCACCTGACACAGAGAGGAGGGAGGGCTGGGACGTGCTTAGCTCTGATAATCCCCAGTTTGAGTTTAATTTTTTTAATTTTTTTTCCTTTTTTTTTTTAGTAAATCAAAAGCACAGCAACAGCTGGGGCTGAGGCTTTCCAGGAGATGAACTCATGAACAACTGTTCAAAATAACTTTATTCCTCTTGCTATTAGATCAGTCCACTGGGAGCAACCAATTATTCTGGATTACTGGCAGCAGATAAGGGCTGGGGCAGAGCTGAAACCCCCACGAGAGGGATGAGGAGGCACCTCGGGCACCTCAGCCGTGCTCCTCCATGGCAGCTCATGGCCCCCAGCACCCACAGGAGCCCTTAGCACCCATGGGATCCCTCTCCCCAGTGTTGAGGGGTCATGCTGGGGGAGGAACAGCAATCTGGGGATCTTTGCTGCCTAAAAAAACCCCCATTAATGATGGTGCTGCAGAGGTCATTAGCCTGGCTGAGGCTGGGTTGTCCATCTTGTCTGTAAATCCCAGAGCTGGCAGAGCATCAGCACCAAGGGTTTGGAGCAGGATAGGTCCCTGCAAAGCCAAGAGGAGCAATGCTCAGGCTCCTGGTACAGCAGGTCCCTGTCACCCTGCCTGCTGGGACCATCCCCAGGGTTCCCAGTGCCCACCCATCCCATCCCATCCCATCCCATCCCATCCCATCCCATCCCCCAGAGCAGATTTAAAGCACTGAGGCCAATCCTGGAGATTTTTGCTTTCCAGAATGATATCAGGCAAACCTGAGATCTCTTGGCCAGCAGGATAATCTTCCCAAGGGAAAGAAAGATGGAAGCTTAAACCACTGAGAACTGCAGGGACCAGCCTGCAGTGGGCAGGAGCCGGGCTGCATGGTCTAACAGGTCTTTTCCATTTCTCACTCCTGTGATTCAAGGAGTCTTGTCACCAGGGACTTTTTAAAATTTTTAATTATTTTTTTTTTAATAGACTGGATGGAAGAGGAGACAGTGGAGAGAGGGATCAATCCTGCCTTGGCTGGGAGGCAGCTTGGTCTAACAGGACTTTTCCATCGCGCCGTCCCACGATGAAGGGAGATGAGAGAAGAGGAAAGGAAACTGATGAACACAATAGGAATTCCATCCAGGGTTTGCCTTAGTCAGCTTGTTGTAATCCTGACATCATGTCTTGAAAAGGAGAATGGAAATAAATGTCTGGTCAATAATATCTGCCCTCTGGGGATGGAGAGGTGCCCCAGGCTGCCAGGGGCATCAGGAGTTAATGCTTTTGGTGGTCCCCTCCTCAAAAAGGTATTTTTCCCAATTTTTCTCAGTCTCAAGCCAGCAACAGGAGGCTGGGGCTCCCAAAAAGACCTCACACCTTCTTCTGCCTATGCTCCTCAGCCCTTCCTGCTAAAATCCCACTCCTCTCCCTTGAAAAAGGCCTTTTCTGAAGGCATCTCAAGGTGGTTGGGGAGTTTCTTTCTTGCCAGGTCATTTAATGAGGACAAACTCTGGGAAGTTCAGGTTGAGGCTCTGGACAGCAGTGGTCTCCTACTGGATGCTTCAACACTGGGTCCACGTGGGAATGCAGGCTCTCCAGGGAGAGCTCAGATTCAGACCAGCCAGAGCTGCAGCTTTTCCTGGTGGCTCCAGAGGTGCTCAGGTGAGCCAGGGATGTCTGGGTGATGCAAACCAGGGTGGTCGCTGTCCCTTTGGCCTTTCTGGGTTGGGGTGAAGGAAATGGGTGAAGTCACTCAGGGACATGTCTCACCCCCAGCCCTCACTGAGGGTGCTGGGAAGTCCAAAATCAGCATTTCAGGAAGGCAAATGAAATCCCAAATGAAATCCCACCTGTAAAGGAGAAATCCAGGAGAAGACACACAGCTCTGCTGCACCCTGCGAGGGTCTGACCAGCCCCCTGGCAGTGTCTCAGGTCAGGTTGGATGGGGCTTGGAGCAGCCTGGGCTAGTGGGAGGTGTCCTTGCCCATGACAGGGGGTTGGAACTGGATGATCCTTAAGGATCATCCCATCCCCACTTCCCAGGTGATCCCACCATCAAGGTGGAAAGGGATTCCCACCCAAACCAGTCTGGGATTCTGCTGAGGAAAGGTGTTTCCTGCTGCCCTGGAGTGGGGAATGGATGCTCTGGAGATGCTGCAAAATCTGGTTTTTTTGTCAGAGCATCTCTTCTACCTGGGGGTGAGGAGGTGGGGAGGTCTCCAGCAGGAGATGGGGATGTTGAACCCCCCGAGGACAGGGAGAGGGTCGGGAGCGTTCCCGGCGCGGTTTAACCTCGCACACATTTATTTTCCTTGGCTCTGGGGGGGAGAAATGTGCTCCTCAGCCCTTTGTATTCAGCAAAAAAAATTATGAGAGGGGATGAAAATAGTGTTTTACTGTCTGAGGTCTCGGGGCTGTTTCTTCAGACGTTTTTAGTTCATTCCTCTTGGCAAGGACCGAGAACATTTCTCCGGTGAAACAGAAAACCCCAAAAAATTTCACTTCCACATTTGGAGTCGGTGCCGTCCCCGGCGTGGCCCGATGCCCGGGGCAGTGACCTGGTCCCCTGGGGATTCCAAACACAAAAGCAAAAACCACCTCACAATTTATGCCCAGTGAAAAATAACGTGTCCATGATGTAAAGGCTTCCTGGGATTTGATGCTAATTTTAGTGGTCACCTTGGCTGCGTTTGAGGAAGTTGCCGGCGCTGCCAAGAGCAAATTTACCTGATGATGAATGAGGAATCAGAGCATAAAATAAATAAATAGCAGCAACACCTTTTTTTTTTTTTTGTTCCCCCTTCTTTTTTTGGCAGTTTGGTGTCATCCAAGGTCACCCATTTGTGCAGGAGGAGAATTCCTGCCAGCGCTTAGTGCTTGAGAGTCAGGTTTAAGAGAAGAGCAGCATCTCTAAGTGCTGGGCTTAAAAAGAAAGACTAGAGTTAGTCTCCCCAAACTCTTGTGCATTGGTTATGTTTTCCTGTCAACCTTCCCTCCTTGTGCTTGGAAGAAGCTTGCCATGAATTTCTGCAACAATTCCTTGGTTTTCCTCCTCCAAACCAGGCCTGAGAACTCCCGTGCTGGTTCCAAACCTCTCTGTGTTTAACCTTCTTATCCCCTTTCCATGGAAAAAAAATTTTTTTTGGAAAGCTGAAGAAAAGAAAAAGGATTTTTTGACAAAACTCAACAAATCTCCCCAAGCAGAAGTTTCTATCAGCAGTTTTTGGAGAGTGGGAAAGGTTCCTGGCTGAGTCTCAGCATTAATTCCAGCCAGGCTCAGCTCAATGGGAGGCAGAAGATCCCTGTGGAGAAACTCATCCCAAAACAGCCCCGAGCAGGAGATCATCTCTGCTTCCCTCTGAAGCACACTGCCACCAGCAGAGGACAGATTCTGGACTGTAAGTCTGGGGAAAATGCAGCCATTCCCACATTTTTATGGTTTCTTTGAATTACTCCAGGCAGGAGTTTAGGAGGAATAAGGATTTCCAGGCTGAGGGCAGCGTGGGGATGGGAAGCAGAGCACTGGGTACTTGTTTCCCCATCTGCTTCCCAAAATCCAGCACAAACCCTCTGCAAATGAAAGCTGAAAAAGGGGCTGGAGCCCTCCTGAAGTGACCCCTGGGCTTAGAGGGCAACGAGTGTCACTGCTGCCTTGCCAAGCTGCTGCTAATTACTGAAAGCACATAATATATATTTCTGAAAAGCAAAGGGGAAAAAAAAGAAAAAAATGGTAAAAATCAAGAAGTAACCCCGTTACAAACCATATGTTTTGTTTGTGTGTCATACCAGCCAGTGCTGGAGGTGGCCCTTAAATCTTTGGGGATTGGTTTAGTCTTGATTTCTTTCCCCCTCTCCGATGAGGATGAGGAAAGGAGATGAGTAAGGTTCCAGTCACAGGTGGAAAGTTTGTGTTGCATTTGTTGTTTGTGCACAGCTGAATTTATAGCACCTTCAGGAAAAAAAAAGAAAAAAAATTATAAATAGAAGCTGTAATTTTTATTGGGGAGGGAGATGCAGCTCGTGGGGGAGGGAACAAAACACTCCTGCAGCAGCCTCCCCCCCCAAGCTGCTCTGGGTTCTCCAGGTATTTCATTCACATGGGATGAAATTCCCCCTGCAGGGCCAGGGCACAACTAAAAGCCCAAAATAATCTTGGTGGGATGCTCTGGGAGAGGTTTTGCTGGTGGTTGGTGCACTGGGTGCTGGTCCCTGGGCTCTGGGGGAATGTGTTGCCCTTCAGGACCACCAGATTTTGCCCAAAGGGAATTCCCATACAGGAGCCTCCATCACTGGAAAAGCTGGAGAAACATCAACCCATACATGCAGGAGGAATCCTGGAGCTCTGAGGATGTTTCTTCTTCTGCCCAGGTAAGGTCCCAGCTGTGTCCCTGATCTCTGTAGATACAGAATTGGATTGGAAGGGACCTTAAAGCTCACCCAGTGCCACCCCTGCCACGGGCAGGGACACCTCCCCCAGCTCAGGGTGCTCCCAGCCCCATCCAACCTCCAACACTGCCAGGGATGGGGCAGCCACAGCTTCTGGGGGCAGCCTGGGCCAGGGGCTCACAGTGAAGAATTTCTTCCCAAGATCTCCTCTCAATCTCCCCTATTCCAGTTTAAAACTGTTTCCCCTCATCCTATCACTCCATACCCTTCTGAAATGTCCCTCCCCAAATTCCTTGCCCTACCAGCGCCCCTTGGCTGCCGTGGTTTGTGCAGAACACCTCTTTTTGCTTTGCTCTGACTCTCAAAAGGTTGAGCATCCCCAGAAGGTTTCAGGGCTTGCTGGATGCAGGGAGTGACTCCAGGGCTGCTGGAGTGAACAGAAGGAATGGGAATGCACCAAAGGTCTTTCCATGCCACATTCCCACCCACCACATGTTTCTGAAGATGTGGCAGACTCGCAGCATCCCAAACCTCCCAATTCTTCTCCTGACAGCCAGGTTTGTCTCCAGACCTTCCTGGTTTCCTTAGGCTTGAGCCCATCTCCTGGTTCCCTCTTCTGATGCCAGAAATGCCTCTGCAAATTTCCCTGATCGTTGTCCTTTGGATTAGTTTGGAAAATTGCATAAGCTCCAGGTTAGAGCTGGCTGCTTCTCTCCTCTGAGTGCCTGAGGCTTCGTGGGGCAAAGACTAAAGAGCTGTGAGAGGCAGAGATGTAACAGATGTTGACATGTAGTGAAAATCCGAGACGCGGGAGCCTGAGATAATAAATCTGAGAAATTAACACGTAGGAGAAAGAAAAAAGGAGCAATATGTTTTGGTAATCAGTCTGAACTGCTGAACCCTTCTCCTCCAGCTCAAAAAAAAAAAAAAAGAAATCTCTGGTATTAAGCAGATGTCATTCAAGCAATGATTAACACATTACTGAATTTCTCCAGTCGTTTAATAAAAGTTTTACATAACATGCAAGTAAATTGCTTCCAAATGTCAAGGTAACTCTGGGCTTCTATGGATGGCATTGTTTCCAGCATCAGGTGAAAAACTCTCTTTTTTGCCTTGCTATCTAGAGAAGTGCCCAGCCAGCTGCCTTTCCCATTGCTCCTCTGCTCGCCAGAGACAAAGGCCCAGGCTGGGAAGAGCCAAAGCTTTGGTTCTGGAAGGGAAACTTGCTCATGGGCAGCCCCAGGATGCTGCTGGACCAGGTGGTTTGGAGGAAAAAAAGAGGATGGCAGCAGCATCACTGGACTTCCAAGCCTGGAAATACCTTGGGAAAAAAAAAAATTACTTTTTAATTTTTTTTTTAATAGGAACACTTCATCTTCTTTCTCGTGGTCCACATCAACTTTTATCACGGGTGGAAACTCAGATGCTTTTTGGGGTTTTTTTGTAGCTTTCTGAAGACACAAGTCTGTGGGTCTCAGCTCCTCCATGTCATTCTGAGCCTCCAAAAGATGTCACTGTGCTGCAGGGGTCACAGCTCTTTGCTCTCCAGCTCCAGTGCTCTACAGCCACCAAATCAAACCCCACTTGCCTGCCCTCCAGCCCAAAATCTCCAAGTTCAGAGGACACCCCAGTCGGTCTGGCACAGAGCAGTGGTGGGGAGAGCAGGGCAGGGGGTGGATAAAGCTCACAGAGGTGGCTGATTTGTTTTCCTTGAACTTGTTGGGCTTCTTGCTGACATCTGTGGTAGGGCAAGAGGTGTGGGAGCATCTACCTGGGCTGCAGAGCAGAGGGGAGCTTGGGGAGAGCCTGGCTGGGTGGCTGCTGCAGGGACCTGGCAGGGAGAGCTTTCCATGGCTTGGTGGCTCAGTACTGAAAAGCAATACCTGCTGAGATGAAACCATCTGGTCTCCTTCCCCCTGTCTCCAAGGCAAACACAGACAGTTCTATTCATACCCACAAGAAATACATATTTCAGCATCTGATTCTTTTGTGTGTGTCTGGGGGTGTGTGTGTGTGCTTTGTTTTATCCAGTGCCATGGAGCTTGGATGCCTTTTTCATCCCATCTTGTGCTTTGGATGCAGGCTCTTTTATTCAGCCCTCTTGCTGCCTTCATAAAGAATAACAGCAGCAGTTGTTGTTTTTTCCCCCCAGAGCAGGGGCTGCTGTAGACCAAAAGTTTTGCTGGAAGAGGGATACAGGCAGGACACTGCTGTATCCATTTCCACCCCAGAGAGCTGCAGGCCCTGCAGTTTGGCTTTCTCATGGAGAGCAACAAATTGTCCTATAAAAATTCTTTTCTTCAATTTTGTTTTTCTAAGGAGACGGGCTCAGCTTGTAAATGGGGGGGTGCAAGATCTCCAGCTTCTGGAAGGGACAGCAAAGTCTGAGATGGAAGAAATCCGATGGGATCTTCAGGTTCTGTCTCTCTGCTTCCCTAAAATTGCATCTGAAGTCTCCTTTTCCTGGCTGTAGAAAGCCCTGGCTGTGGGCTCACCTCATTTCATGCAGCCTCATGACCAGAAAGAAACCTTGCAAGGACATTGGTGAAGGTCTTCCAGTTGAGGAGGGACAAGAGCTGCTGGCCCAAGCACCAGACCTGAGGGATGGGGTCCCCCCTCTTCCCATGAAGGGAATTTGGGATGAGGATGGGAACAGCTGCCCCCAGCCTCTTCCTCTCCATATCCAGCTTGGAAGTCATGCTGGATGTTCACCAGAGAGCCCTGGCCTGAGCTATCCCCCGTCTTGCTGTGGGTGGTTGTGCTGCTCACATCTCTGCTTCTCCCAGCCCTCCCATGCACCAGAGGTCCCCATGCCTGGTCATGCTCCACACACTCTGAAAAGCAGGAAAAAAATTAAGAGCCACACATTGAAACTAAAAGAGGGGAAAGGCTGGGGGGGGAGGACCTGGGCACCCCCTTTTTCCCTCTTTCATCCCCTTCCTTCCTGCTCCAGCCTTGCTCTGTGTCTGGAGGTGGACAATGTCCTGGGCAACCTTTGGCTGTCCCAAGAGGTCACAAAGAACATCCCATGGGTGTGAATTATAGAGATCCTTCCCTTTTAGTGTTTTCACCCTAATTATAAATAATGTGCTAAGCAGCATTTTCTTCATCCTTAAACCTTTTGGCACTGGTTCCCAATCATCCAGCATGGGTTATCTCCCACTCTGGGTGCTGCAGACCACCCCATCCTTTCCCTGCTGGGCCAGTTGCTGTGATGGTTTCCAGTGACCAATGACCAATGCTGGGATGAAGAACATCTTGTGGCAATGTGTTGCCTTTCAACCTTGAGCTGGGAATCGTGGACTTGAAGGTGTTTGAAATCTGTGGCTGAAATTTGTGACTCTTGTCATGCTCTGCCCTGAGAGAAGGGACACTTGGAACCATCCAGGGACCCAAGGCATCTTGGAAGGCAGTGTCCAACAAAACCCTCCCCAGCTTTACCATCTGGTCCTTCATGCTCAGGTAAATACTGAAACCTTCAATTTTTAATTATTGTTTTTTTAATCAGATCAGCCTTTCTTCATCTTGGGTTGTGTCTCTGCTCAAAAAAGTGGGGCCAATGCTGCTCTGACTTTTGTTTTCCTGTTTATTGAGGGCCAGGGTGGTCAGTCCTGTCCCAGGTGATGGAGCTGCAGATCTGGCACCTGGGGCAGAGAGGAGGCGAGATGGGCAGGGTGGGGAAGAGCATCTCTTGGGCCACATGTGTCTCTTCAGCTGCACAGACCCCCGAAGACAAATGAACTGGAGGAAGCATTTCCTCTGCTGGAGGCTGACACCCGGGAGGGTTCTGCTCACAGTGTAGGTCAAGAGTTGAAAAATGAAGAAGAAAGGAAAACAGATAGAAAGATCCATCTTCCCTGATAAAATCCCCAGAGCAGGGGGCATTTGGAAGTCATTTATCATGGAGCTGTTTCTGGCCCTTTAGCAGATATCCTGCTCCTCTCAGACCTCATGGTTTGGGACATGGGGAAGTGTTTCCCCCCCATCCTGCTGGGTGTTGGAAGAGGAGCAAAAATGGGTGCAAGACACTTGGCACCTTCCTCTGGGGTCCATGGTGGTTTGGGATTTGGGGCAAGCTGGAGCCCAGTGCACACTGAAAACTGCTCTGGTTTTTTGTTGTGGTTTTTTTTTAATGTCTTAGGGTTGAGCTGCAAAAAGAAAGGAGCAGCTTGGATGTGCTGGTACTCATGCCCAGGTTAAGAGGGACAGCTTTGAAGGGGGGAAAACCCATGTAAGGAAGGAGAATTTCAGCGTGGTTAAAGGAACTCTAAATAAAATTCCTTTCTGGAAGGAATTCAAGAAAATTATTTTCCTTCTGTGTTTCTGTCTCTCTTCTTCTGGCTTATAAAAACACCTTGGCTCAGATATTACATCAACTCTGCCTTTTATTAAAAACCCCTGCTCCAATTGAGCAGATTTCATGCTGTTACATGAAAGTAAAATTTTATGACCAGAAGCTGAAATTAGGAAGGAGAAGNGATCTTGCACCCCCCATTTACAAGCTGAGCCCGTCTCCTTAGAAAAACAAAATTGAAGAAAAGAATTTTTATAGGACAATTTGTTGCTCTCCATGAGAAAGCCAAACTGCAGGGCCTGCAGCTCTCTGGGGTGGAAATGGATACAGCAGTGTCCTGCCTGTTTCCCTCTTCCAGCAAAACTTTTGGTCTACAGCAGCCCCTGCTCTGGGGGGAAAAAACAACAACTGCTGGTGTTATTCTTTCTGGGTGGGACAAGAGGGCTGTGATGTCCTTCCTCTGCCACCTTCAAGCAAGCAGAGGTTTGTGGCTGTTTCAGAAGGGGATCTCTGTGTGGGAAAGCAAATGTGTGTCACTGGGGGGGACTCAGGACCTGGGTGTTTGGCCTGGAAGACCCTCACAATGTGAGTGAAGCATCAGTGCAGAAGTGTGAGCTCTTCCCTCCTCCCTCTGGATCAAACCCAGATCTGATGGATGATGGTTTAGGTTTGAGGTTCTGTTCCATGCCAGCTGCTCGTTGGCTGGGTAGTGCCAGCAGACTTCTTAATTTTCTTTTTTTTTACACCTCCCACTTTAAATGTAGTGCTTCTGCTTTGCTGTCAATTCCTCCCTCCATTGCTACAATAAAAAAGAAATACAGAAGAGTAAAAAAAAAATGTTTTAAAAGGTCATTTGGTCCTTCCTTGTTGGATGAGCTGGAGTGAGCCTAAGGAGTTACTGCATCTGAAGGTGTTCAGAGAAGAGTTGCAGTGTTGGATGGAAGTTCTAGCTATGAGTTACAGCATTGGTTTCTTGTGGGACCTTGGCAAGGTGGCTTTGCAGCTCCAGGATCCCTCCCCACAGCCCTGGCTGTTTCCCAGCCTTGGGACAGATTCAAAGCCCCCTGGGTTGGTGGGAAGAGTGATGTGGGGCCATAGCCCAGCAGGGACTTGAGGCTGGAGACCTCACCCTGAACAGCTGCTGCCTGGAGGACATCTCAGGGGACTTCAAGGCAGGGACCTCTGCATGCAGACTGAGCAGAGCTGGGCTCCTGCCATGTCCAGAGACATTCCTCAGAATGTTTGGGATGGGGGATGAGGTAGGTCAAGCCCCACAACCCCTCTGTTTCCTTCCAGCCCCAAGGTCTGTGCAACCTCCTCCTGCCCTCGGAAGATTTACAGAGCAGCAGTAAGTATTTCACCAGCTCTTTATTAATAAACACAGCAATAAAAAAGGTGCAGCCTTTTCTTTCCAAGGACTTGCAGAGCCCTTAATAATCCAAGGAGGGATTTGGCTCCCCCCAGTAGAGAGCTGAGTGGTGGGCATGCTTTACAGCCCCTTTGTTAGAGAGGGGCTGTTCCCCCATCATCAAAGTGTGAACTGAGGCTCCGTGATGGGCTGGTCCATAAATCTCTCCCCTTTAATCCTTTCCTTTCTCCCACTTTTGCAAAATGGGGGGAGGAAGGGGGTGGGCTGGATGAGACAGGCCCAAGCTTTAACCCTTTGTGTTTTGGGGGGATCTTCTCCCTCGGAGCAGAAGAAGACAGGGGGTGGAAGAAGGGCTGCTCCACAGCAGCCTTTGAGAAGCAAGTAGTTACCTTCAGCAATTAAACCCCAAATGACAGCTTAAAGAGCTCCTTGGAAGTTTAATAAGTCCACCACTGTATATAAGAAATAAATCTGGCTGCATTACCATCACTTCAAACTACTTAAGCAATAAATGCAGAGCTCTGCTCCTATTCATCCTTCACGTGGGTAATGTTGTTTCACTCCTTTCTTGGTTTCCAGGGCTGGGACACCAGAGGAGGATCCGGATCCAGTCCAGCATCCAGAGCCAAATCACCACTGGGGAGATGACAGGCCTGTGGTAGGGCAGTGCGGTGAGCCAGTGCTTTGGTTTGGGGCCACCTTGGGGCTGAGGTTGAAACTGGAGAATTGTGGGCTCTGCTGGGGTGAAGAAACCATCTGAGTCCAATGCCAAAATCTCCTTTTGCTCTGTAGCTGGGGGTGTCTTGGGCTCTTGAGAGAGATGTTGCATCCTGGCTACCTGGAGGCTGATCTCAGCTGCTGAAGAACAAAGGGCAAGGTGGTGATTTTGCTCTTCAGGTGTTTGTGCAAACACCTTCACCAGGTCTGGATAGACTGGACTGAGGCTGTCGTGTTGTAACCCCAAACCCTATTTTTGGTTCTAATTGGATTTTTCTTCTCCCAGTGCCTGCTGGAGGTCAGGAATAGGGCCAGGGTCCATCAGTGGTCACCTGAGGTTGACCCAAAGGATGGGCTCTATGGCATTCCATCTGCTACACCAGGGTTTCCAACCCCAAAAAGGGAGAGGAACAAGGCCAGGGCAGGATTGAGGGGCTGCCTCCTTCCACCTCCACACATCTCCATTTTTCAGGCATTGCAACAGTTGAAAAATGAACTTTGTGTCCATCTGATCATAAAAGATCCCGGGCTTTTTAAGCCCAGCTTTCTGAACAGTGATGAAAGGTCCTGCAACGGGCAGAGGTCTGCTTTTGAAATTGAACAAATTGTGGTTTTATGGTTCCCATGGGGGGGCTGGTGCTGTAAATCTCTGAGCATTTAACGCATCTGTTCTTTCCCAACCACGCTACCAACATCTCGAGGAGGAGAGGGAGAAATATCTGACATTTCCTGACATGGGCTGCTCTCCCAGCCCCTGAGAGTTCCTCAGGAAAGTTTTTAAAAGTAATATTTATGGATGATCACAGGGAATCAGGCCCTAAAAGGTACTGAGAAAGGACTGGTGTTCATTAACATTTGGAAGCTGAGCACTGAGGATTTCCCTGTGGAGGGGCAAAAGAAATGGAGTGGAAGTGAAATAGCTGTGGAGTTAATCCAGATCTTTTTAACATTATTGTTGTTGGTAAAAATGGGAACTGTCTTTTGAATGAAGGAGAAAAGAAACCCAAAACACAAGAAGTACATTTTTGGGATGGTTTCCCTCCAAATGGTTTCCTTTCCACAATTTCATAATGGGTTTCCTTAGCAAAGATCTTTGTTCTTCCTGTTACATGGCGACGTGGTTGAGTTTTGGTCTTTGTTCATACACATCTTGATACTAAACCAACAATCTATCCACTCCAGCTAATAACCCAGGAATAACTTCCAATAATTTGGTGGGTTTTTTTCCTCAAGATAATTTCCCTGTTGCCACAAACCCTTTTGTTTCCATTTGATATAAAAGTTCTCAAAGCTTTGCACTCCCAAGGGCTTCCACCTCATGTTCCCCACGTTCAGCTTCCCCATCTCAGTAACTACAAAGCTTTCACCCAGGCTTGGAAGATCCCTCAGCATTTAATTGGTATTAATTGCTTGAGTTTTATGAAGAGGAAAGCTGAGCACAGGAGGCAAATTGTTATTTCTCATGAGTTTGACATCCACGGATCACCTGTGCTGAGAGCTCCCCACATGCTCCTGGGAGAGGCTTTATAAGGAGAGGGAGGGAAATTCATTCCTCCTAAAAGTTCTTCCACCTTCTCCATGTAGAGAGGGAGGACACCAAGGGAGCAGAACCCTGGCTGACCCATGCAGGACCTTTGGGACAAGGAGCTGGCTTGGCTCTCTGGTAATGTGGGCTGTCTGCTTATCCAACTGGGGTAAACTGGGAGGAAAAAAGAATTTCAGAAATGGGGGGAGTGAAAAAATCCAGAAATGGGGAATGTTTTCCTGTAGGGAAACAGCAGCAGGAGAGGTCCTGGGAGGGCTGGCAAAGGAGCCCTGACCCTGCTGGTTTGCAAGAGCCCCAGGGGTGAGTCCTTTGTGCAGGGCTGGGGGGGTCACCCTTAGCTTCTGGGATGGGGAAACCTATGGGGACTCCAACTCAAGACATGGGGACCCCAGTGGACAATGAAGACTTTTGGTACTTCAGCAGAAAATCTGCTGTTCTCCCTTGCCTGGGGATGGCTGTGGATTCCCTGTGCTCATGGTGGGATGCAGGGAACACCCTTCCTTCTGGCTGGAAGCCCTGAAAGCTCCTTTCTTGGTCAGCCCTTTGTCTTGGTGCAGTCCTGGCCTTTCTGCAGTGTATTAATAGAAGATGCTGTGAAGTGAGAGGTTTGGGGGGCAAGGGGGATGCTGTCTAAAACTTGTTTGGAGCCTTTGCTGGATAAATCCCTCTGGAATTTAATTTAAAGGAGCTGACACCAGCATGAATCATGCCAGCACTACCAGCTCTTGAACACTTCCTACCAACCACCTGCAGGGCTCTTCCTTTCTTTAGTTAAAGTGAAAAGTAAAAGCATCTAAAACTGTTTAAGACCTTTGTCCTAAAAGAATACTTTCTGGGGTTTTGTGGGTTGTTGGGTTTGGGTTTGGTTTTTTTTTTTCTTCCTTTTCACTGTAGGAAGAAACAACATCTGCTATAAAAATTTGCTGGCCAGGGGCAGTGGGAGCAGATAGCACTTATCAGGGTTTGGCTATGGGAGCCTCAGCTCTGTGATGATGGCATTTACCTGAGCTGTGTCTCATCTGTCTGTAAGATCAGATGGACACACAGAGAATGGGAGAACAAAGGGGGAAAAAGGCAGAGGGAAAAAATTGGATGGGAAGGAGAAAGGAAATGAAAGACTTCAAGCAAACATAACACTTCTCCTTCCGTGTACACAGGGTACATATTTACAAATATCTTTACAAATAGGTACCTGGGCTTAAGTGAAGTCTGCTCCATGCTGGTAGGACACAGGGTCAGGCTGCTTTAGAGCACATCTATGTATAAATATGCAAAGTCTGTGAGGTGGTGTCTGTTCCTGGGCTTTAAGTGAAGAGTGACATCTCTGAAGAGGCAGGAAAGAGGTCAGAAGTAAGCATGAAACATGTAAGATGGCAGAATTCAAAAGGATAAACATTATTTGATACCTTATTTATAGGGCACCACAGGGGAAAGGTAAATGTTTCAGAAAAGAAAGAAGCGCTTTTAATTTTATCTGGAGATTTTCCAACAATAAAATCTAATCCATCATTCTCTCTGTGTGACTGCTCTTAATGAAAATTTAGAGGCTGTGACTGAAATTTAGAATTCACGGGGGATACTATTAGGAAGATGTCTAGCAGCTATGCAAAACCTGTTATATCATAGCCCCTGCCAAAGGCTGGGGAAGAGTGGAGTGTGAAAGGGACACTTCTTCATCTGCTGCCCCGAGCCTTCCCCTCCCGGGTGGTGGAGGGGACTCCCTGGGACCTGGGGTGGTTCATCCACTGGGCTCCCACCTGGAATCAGCTTGCTGGGTCCCAGCAGTGGTGTTGATTTCCAAAAAAATGGGATTTGGCCCGTTTGCTTTTTAGCCAAAGCACCTTGTTCACCCTCCGCCGGTCCCTCGGGGGTGATGAGAACTTTGGATTCCCTCTGATGCAGCCTGGGGTGTGGTGGTCACTGGTAAGAGCTTCCCAAATCCAAGAGAACAAAGCTATTTCCAAGCTGTGTTTTCTTCCAAGGCCGAGTGGAGACCCTGCAGTGAGGCAAAGGCTGTTGGACACCAGCCTGGGTAGGACTTGATGGGCTCAAGGAATCCAGCACTCCACCCCAGCCAAGCATCTTGCTCCAGGACCTGCCTGCTCCAGGACCTGCCTGCTCCAGGACCTGCCTGCTCCAGGTGGGATGATGGATTTATTCCCCTGCCCAACCCTTGGATGGAGAGCATTCCCATCCCGTGCACCCTTATAGCTGGGTAATGGACGTGGGTTCTGACCAGGAACCATCAGTTGGTGCTGTGTGGAGCCAAGGGTGACCTGGAGAGGAAGGTTTGACCATCTCTAATCATTACCAATCCTCTGTGTTTCATTTTTAATCAAAGCAGATCACTAGGCTGGTTCCAGTATTTTTTTTTAATGGGCTCCACTGATGATGACAATAATGTTAAATTATTTAAGGGCCTGGATGTACATCATGAATCAGTTTAATACCAAAGTCACTGCCAATTATTCAACTGATTCAAACTGAGACTGCATCAGAAAATGTTAAATCACGGGATAAATCTGTCCTAGGTCAGGGCTTTGGTAATCAAAATTCTCCCAAAGCAGGAAAAGCTTTTCTAAAAGCAGGGGGAAAGAAAGGTTACAGCTTAAGCCAGACATTATATAGTAATGCCAGATGTTAAACAGTTGACTTAAATTATTGGCAGCTCTCAAATGCAAGATTCTAATACTACTGGTTGCAGAGCTATGCCACCAAGTTTGTAATCTGTGGAATGGGCTTAAATATTCCTTTAATTTTCTGCCTATGGATACCATGCAATTTGGATTAGCTTCCGCAGAATAATAACCTCCTAATTCTCAGCAGATGAGTAGGAGCCTTCTGCAACATCAAAAAACCAAGACTGTGCTTAGTATGTACCCTCCAATGGCACGTGTGTTTATACCTGACTTCCCTGGACCTGTGGAATTCAGCATGAGAAATGCCTGCAAGCACTCTGCCTGCCTCTGAGACACCTCAAGGCACCTAAGGAGTCCCCTGCCCCCAAATGCAGCCCAAAACTGTAACAACAACGTGTTCACAGGCTGCCAGCTCACTCTTCTCAACCCCTAAATTTGCCTTTTAAAAATGTCTCTTTTCCTCCTCTTTTCTTTTCCTCTCCTCTTTTCTTTTCCTCTCCTCTTTTCTTTTCCTCTCCTCTTTCTTTTCCTCTCCTCTTTCTTTTCCTCTCCTCTTTCTTTTTTTCCTCCCCTTTTCCCCCTCTCAGTTCAGAGCTGCAATCAGGAGACATGGGCAGCAAGGCTGAGTCTGTTCCTGCCTCTGCACCCAGGGAATGTCCTTGCTCAGGGGCTGGAAGATGGGGGAAACAGTGGTGAGGAAAGGGTCAAAACTCAACCCCCCAGCTGTGAGCAAAAAGCAGAATGTTGGCAGAGCAAACCTTGCCAGAGGGATAAAAGGTTATCCTGACTCTTCATATTACTCCACATGGGGTGAGTAAAACTGTCGGTCAGACTGAAGCCTCTGATACACAGAGGGGAATAAAAACTCATTAAAGGCCTAAAAAGGAAACCCTATTAAAATACCAGATATAAAATGGAGGAGCCTTGATCACCCCTAGTGCTAGGGAAACTTCAGGGTTTGAATGAACCTGATTTGGTTTGGGTTTTGTTGTTGGTTTGGGGTTTTTTTGCCTGCAAGCAGAAGAAATGTGTTTTGTGGGATGAGGGGCAGGTAGTGTCAAAGAGCACTGATAATATTTCAGAGTTTCACTGAAAATACAAAGGGGATTTATTCAGTTTTCAGCAGGGAGGAGAGTGCTAGCAGATTTTTGAAGATATTCCAATGGGCTTCATCCTCATCTGTTCCTTAAATCCAGGTGCCAAGGTAGGGAACATCTCCACAGCTCTCCTGCCCAGGAGCCAAGGCTGGCTCAGAACCAGAGGGGAATTAGTGGGTGGGTTCTGGTGATTCTCCTGGGCTGGCTGGTGTCCCCCTGAGAATGGACTTTCTCACAGCATCTCATTTCTTTGGTCTTGGAGAAGGAAAGAAATGAGAAGGGGAAGGAGCTACAGGAAGGGTTTTCTTTCAAGCATTAAGAAAACCCCAGGTTGTCCTGGGAGGAGCAAAGCCTGGTTTGCAGAGGACTCATGCCTTGTGCTTTTAAACCCAATTTATACTGGGGCTGCAGCAGATTTTCACCCCTTCTACCTCTATAGGAAAAAAACCATCATAAATACCTCACCCAGAGCAATCTCTGCCTGATCAGAATCCCCTCCTGAGGCATTTTTTCCTGTGTGGACTCTTTGGTGTCTCATTAGGCATGAATGCTGCCAAGGCCTTTTCATGACTGTTGAATTTCTGTGGTGTCCATGCTGGTTCTGCAGCTCTCTGATGGTTTCTCTCTCATCCATGCACACATCTTATCACTACACTTTTAGGAACTTATGTTTGGGATTTCTCTGCACTGTCCATTTGGTTGAAGTGGGCACCAGGGGACTGGGGCTGTGGGGGGAACGTGGCTATCACCACATCAATCTTATTTCCTGGAAAAAAAAAAAAAAGTTCAAGTAAAAGCTGATTTCTTATTTAGATGGAGGTAGGAAGTTGCTATGGCAGACCCCAAGCGACCCAATTTTCCTTGCTCTGATACCATTTATCTCCTCTTGCAGAGTGAGGTATGTTCTGGGTGGGTTGGGGTTTTTTCTGTCCACTTGGCTCCTGGTTTTTTGAGGCACAAGGATGGTTTCCTCCCATCCCAGTGGCACAGGGATCCAAACAGGACCTGTCATACACTCATTATAATCACATAAGCCTTGTTTCCTTATGAAACCTGAGCAGAGCTGATTCTACACAGCAGATGACACTTTCTCAGCCCATTGCAATGTGTCAGGAGGCACAGATCAAAAAGAAAGGAGAGGAAACCCCTTGAAGTTCATCTGTTAGCAGAGGCAATGAATCTGTGGAGAGAGGGAGCTGGGAAAGACCCCGACTCTTTTCCCAGCAGCTCTGTTAGAAGAATCTCTTTTACAGTTCTACCACTGAACATCCTTTTCTGGGCCAAAGAAGCAACAAGAGCCATGCCCTGAGTCAAGTCTGAGTGCCTGGGAAGACCTGCAGCACCTTGGTTGGGCTCAGCAGGCTGATGGATTAGCACTTGCCCCACGTGGAATTGTAGGTTTCAATCCTCAGAGCCTTTTCCCAGTCAATTGATCCATCCCAAGCCTTTCATCAGGTACAAATGGGCCTTTGACTTCCAGCAGAATGAAGCAGCAGTAAATATAAATGGGATGTGAAAACCTTTTTTGAGCAGACATTTTAATGGTGTGTTTGCTCCACAGCTCTGCCATTGTGGTCAGAGGGAAATTCCCCTTCTGCTTCAGGAGCTGGTGGAGAGAAACCCATCCCTCCAGCCCTGGGCTGTTCCTGCCCAAGGAGCTGAATCCTGCAGCAGCACTGCTTCCTGGAAACACTGAGATGGGTCAAATCTGGGACCTTTCTGCTCCTCTCCCCTGTAAAATCAGCCCAGAACATTCAGGGCTGTGTGGGGATGTGATGGGCAGAGCCCCAGGAGCAGCTTTCCTGCTGCATGGTGTGTTCCTTCCTTAACATTCCACCTTCCAGCCTGCAGGTAATTATTCCTTGTCTGCATTCCACTCCTTTATTTTGATCTCCTCAAATGTACCCTCATTTTTTTTACCCCCAGATCTCTGTCCCAGGCAGCTGCCAAACACAGCCCAGCAAGCAGCAGGACAAACCTTCTGCTCCCTTTGCAGGGAGAGGGGCAGAGGGGAGCACATGGCAAAGCTGTCTGTGCTTTGGTGATGGGAAAGCTGTTACCCTCCTGCTGAAACAGGAGCAGAAGAAGTTGTTTGCAGTTTCTGGGTGTGTTTTGAGACATTTGGAGCACCTTCTGGCCCAGCTCCTGGCTGGCAGTTGAGATGAACACCTGCCTGGTGGCTGAGCCTCCCCCTGGGGGGGGTTCACTGGAAGCTCCTTCTCCTTTTTATTTGTTTCAGGCAGCTTGTGACTCCAAATCCCAGAATCTCAGGGGCTGGTTGAAAGGGACCTCTGGAGATCCTCTCCTCCAGAGCAGGAGGTGGGTTTGGAATGTCCCCAGAAACAGGGACTCCACCACCAACGTTGGGCAGCCTGTGCTCTGCTGATCTCCAAGTGGAGAAATTCCTCCTCATGAAGCTTCCAACGTTTTGAGTTTGTGCCTGTTACCTCCTGTTCTGGGGGGAAAAAATAAAAAAAAAAAAAGGGGGATATACATTTGCCTCAGCAGGAGCTCTCTTTTCACCCCAAAAGCAGGAGACCCTGCCCTAGAAGATGAAGAACATGAAGCCTGTGATGTCAACCCCAGACTTCCAGGTCTGAGCACAACAGAGATGGCAGAGCAGGCTGAGCCATGTGAAATCCAAACTGCATATTTTACACCCACACCACTAAAAAAAATAAGACAGCAACGCCAACTCTTCATCTGGAAGGAGAGGAAACACCAGAGTGGCTGTTTGGGATGAGGCACAGCACTCAAGTCCTGACCATATTTAGCCATAAGATCATCTCCTAGGATTTTTCTGCCTGGGAGCAGAGTTTTAAGGAAAAAAAAAAATCATTCTGGTCAAGTGCCAGACCTGCTTTTATTATTTCTCCCTGCTCAATACTTTTGTTTCATCACCTGAATTGCTTTGGTGAGTTAACCTGAGGCTGCTAAAATGCAGTGTGAAGGAAAGGTTTCTACTGGAAGCCCTCCCTGCAGCTGAAATCAGGCCAGATATTCAGGTGTGGGTTCAGATTTTTCTCAGTTTAAGAGCAGAAACTTGAAACATTTTGCCCAAATGTGTTGAAAGCTATGAAGACATTATGGATTATTCATGGAATACACACTCATTTGCAGGCTTTTTATTTTTTTTTAGCACATGAATATTTCAGGCAGTGTGATGTGTCTACAGAAAAAGGGGATTGTATCCTGAGTTCCTAATATTAATGGTAGCAGAAATGTTCCTTATTTTTATGCCTGGTAGTTTCTGCTGAAAATACCAACCAGTTCTTAACTAATTGGTAATAATGAACATTTCCCTGAGAATCAGCCCTCAAACATTCCCACGTCAAGCACTGCAATTTACTGATGATTTTTCCCCAGAAATAACGTTACACTTGTAGCCCTGAGCAGCAAAAAAATCATTTTATTTTATCATTTATTTACCATTTCCACTTCCCTGATCATTTTTTCCCACCGGGAGGCCATTACTTCACCACGAATGCATTAAAACATCGCAGCTTTAGATCTCCAGAATCCCATGTTGCAGAATTTCCAGTTTTTGAGGTATTTTCTGTGCCTGTGTGTGTTTTCCTGAGCCTGTGTGGAGCTCTGGTACCATCTAGTGTTCCTGGGCTGCTGGAACACGACCTTTTCCTTCTGGACCGACAAGCCTGTCGCGACAGAACACGGCGATAAGGGGCGACTACAGCAGTCACAGCATTTCCTGGGCCAGCAGCTGCCGTCCTAGCCGTGTCCCCGCTCTGCCTGGAAGGGAAAGAACATTCCTGGCTGTGGGAAAGGCCCCTCAGCACCGCGCTGCCCGCCAAAAAAATAAAAATAAATCACCTTGGGCCTTCACCGCCTTTCCCTTCCCCTCCCGCGGGGCTTCCAGAGGCCCCCGCGCTGGTAGCGATTCCTCCCTCATCCCACAACCCAGTGAGGAGGAGGAAGGGTGGAAAATGTGGATTGTAAACACACACAGAGAAAGCCGGACCCGCACCGAGGCCCTGCGGCCCCGCAGCCCTCAAGTCCCCTCAATGCCCTCACTAAAGATGGCGGCCCCTGCGCTGCACCCCACAGCCCCTCAGGGCCCCCCAGTGCCCTCATCAAGGACGGCGGCAGCAGCGCTGCACCCCTCAGGTCCCCCCAGTGCCCTCATCAAGGACGGCGGCCCCTGCGCTGCACCCCACAGCCCTCAAGTCCCCTCAATGCCCTCACTAAACATGGCGCCCGCCGCGCTGCACCCCGCAGTCCTCATGTCCCCCCCCTTTGCCCTCACTAAAGATGGCGGCCCCCGCCCTGCGGTACCCACCGGCGGTGAGGGCGGAATTGCTGCGGGTGGCGTCACCTCCCGCTCCCCCATTTCCGGGGTCGCCGCCTCGGAAGCTCTCGGTGCGTTCAAAGAGTGGCGGGGAGGAGAGGCCTGGAGGGAGCGGCTCCAGGGCCCGGCCCGGTTTGGGGGGGAAAACAGATGGGGAACTGAGGGTGAGTTCTGGGCAGGAGGTGGCGNTCTTTTGTCCAGTCCCAAGCGTTCGGAGTCTGGGAGCCCTATTGGGGAGGGTCTGGGGGTGATTGTTTGGGGGTGATTGTTTGGGACTGGGGGGGTCTGTGCTGGGTGTTTCTGGAACCTCGAGCACCCAGGAGGCAGTTGAAGGTCGTTGGAGTTGCTGGTAGCCGTAGTTGTGGTTAGGGGGTTCTGTAAGGAATGCCTGCTCTCATCCTTTGTTTGTTTTCTTCTTCCTTTTCCCACCTACTTTTTCTTTAGGATTCTCACAGTTCTGTATGGAAACTGCTTTGGTTTTTGAGCTGCTGACTGCAGTAAGGATTGAAGTTTTCTGCCCCTAGCAGAACTTCCTCAACCTAAATGAAGAGTTCAGGCCTTGGGGAAGTAATTTCCTTCCCTTCTTGAGGAGAGGAACTGCCTTTGTGTCCTGTTGGCTGACAAAAGAGCTCCCTTCCTTTGGAATTCAGTAACCATGGGGCCATCAGAAAGAGAAGAGAAAGAGCAGAGCATAATCCTGATCAGTGATGATGAATCTGAGAGCACTCTGGGGAATTCAGTTCTGGTGGTGGACCCACTGGGTAAGGACTGTGCTCCTGTTGTCAGGGGAGTTCTTTACAGAACTTTTGATGTGAAACGATGTGAAATGTTCAGCTGAAATGCTTGAAGTGTTTCTTTCTGCTGCCAGGAAAACAAAGTGCTTCAAAAAATAAATAAATAAGACCAGGAGGAACTGCCATTAATTCCTAATTTCTTTGATGGTGCTAATTACCCTAAAGGATACACCTATTAGCTTGAAAATATTACAAGCTTAGCTGAGACTGGGCCTTCCCAGTGTTGCCTGGATCCTTCTTTTCTTGTATTACCTCTATTTTGATAATAATGTTTGGAAGTTTTTTTTCTCCTGGGTCACTGCACCATTCCTACTGACACCACATGAGAGCTTAAGGAAATTTGTGTCTGTTTTTTTAAAAAAATAAATGTCAACAGCTGGTGGAATGCTGAGGAAGCTGTTGTTACCTTTATGCTGATTTAGACCACATACTCCCTTTTCTGCAGACAAAACAGGCCTGGAGGAGGAGAAAGCTGAAGAAGTTGTGGATGAGGAATGTGAACTGGTGGTTACTTTCTGTAAACAAGCCAAAGTGATGCCTCATGCCAGATACGACTGCACCACCCACCCATTTGAGTACGTTTTGGGGTGGGGAGGTTTCCTTTTTGCATATTTAGTCCTTTTTTCAAGTAACCTTGTTACCTTTTCACCAGCTGAAGGGAGGAGCAGCCAGCTTGTTGCATAAATATCCTTCTGTTTTCCCACTCCCCAGGCGAAGGGAATGTGACACATGCTCCCCCCTTGGGACAAACGCTGATATTTGTGACCAGTGCTATTGCTACATCTGTGATAAACTGGCCTCTGAGGTAAGCAGAGCTGCACAACCTTGATTAAAACTCTTTTTAAAACTCAAGCACTCTTTTTAAAAAAAGATTGCTCCTCATGAATAAATGATACGTGCAGTTTGACCACCCCAATGGTTCCTTTCCTTCATGTTTCTGTCTGTCTGCTTCCCAGTCCTGCTAAAATCTAGTCCCTGTCTTATTCCCAGTAGTCCAACCACTTGTTGGAGTAGGCACTCCCTGGATTTAAGCACCTGGATCTCCTGTTTGCTTTCAGCTCCCAGAGTATTTCATGGAATCAGGTGACTCAGACTGCTGCACCAGACCAATGTCAAACTTTTAGACTCTCCTGACCTGAAAGTGAGGGAGTTGGGGGAATTGGGTGCATGAGGCTGTTTGTTTGGGGTTTTATTAGCAGTCAGTCAACTCTGAGCTGTGAGCAAAGTTGGGGTGAAGGTGCCAAGGATCTGGTTTTGATGGAGAGTGACAAAGGTGCCAGCTCGGGTGTTCAGCAATGATGGTAAACTATCATCAGCTTTTGTGTTTTGTTGTTTTTTTTTTTTTAATTTAAGCTATTATACTGAGCTACTGCCATATTGACCTCTTGCCCTGACTGTCAAAATACTTCACTGTAGCTTTGCAGAGGTGTGTAAAGGATGAGAGGAGCTGTATCCCTTCCCTCCCAGGCGAGGAATTAACTTTTCATTTGCTCAACCAGACTGAAAAGTTTTTTAAAAAAAAAAATCAAAACCTTTCCCTGTTTTCTCCATTTTCTGAACTAGTGCCAGAACTGGACAACCCCATCCCTCTGCCACTGCAATGCACACAACAAAAGCAAATTCTGGAAGGACCAACGGGACTTTGCCTTGGCTGGGGTTCTTGTCATCTTCAATTTTGAGCTCACAGACATCGACGCAGACCTTCGGCGTGGGGGTGAGTGGGCTCCTGGGACACCCCTGGCTTGATGGGTGGTTTGTCTGCTCCACAGCTCCTTGCAAAAATGTCCTGGTTTGGGCCAGGAAAAAGGTAATTTTCTGTCTTGTATTTTTGGAGACTTTTTAAGTCTCTTTTTTTGGACCATATGTAGACCAGACAGAGGTCTGCAGGTCTAGTTTGTGCTTTCCTGCTGTCCTCCCTCTGAAGGAAGCAAGAAAATTGGTGATAAGATTAGGTGTGAGTAACTTGCTAAATACTTTACATGGAACACCTGTGGTTGTCTTCCTGCTTCTTCTTGATTGGAAACATTTTTGCACTAGCAATTTCACCTCTCTCTGCTCCCTTAGGAACTCTCCTAATAGAATTTATCCAGGAACTCTCTGTGGAATATAATAAGTATCTGCTTGGAGAAAGAATTCCTCCCACACTCCATCAATGCTTTTGCCTCCCAAAATTGCCTCCTGGGCAATGCAATACCTGCAGATCACGGAACATGGAGGTTGTTTACAAGTAAGTGGCAGCAGATCTCAGCTACTGGGAGTGCCCCCTGTCAGTGCAGGTTTCCTGTCCCTTTGGGCAAGTGACAGTCACAACTCTGGCCCCTGATGTAGCAGAAACATTGTTGAGAGAACCAGCTTGGCCAGTGAGCAATCCAGTTGCACTTGGTTGGGGTTTAAACACCCCCTTACAAACATCTTTATTTAAAGACATCTTAAATACAGCATGAAATCCCTTGTGCTGTGCTAAGACAGGTGATAATAGCCCTCATTATAACCTGGGAAGTAAAAGCCTGTGCTTTTTACTAATTTGTGTTTTAGGATGCTGTGTGCCTTGAGATTTGGGTTTTTTTTACTTGATATGTGCCTATAAAATGCTTTAAGTAACAGTTGTGCCAACATCCTTGTGGCTACCTGATGCTTTTCAAGGCAGTTTGCTCTCAAACTGCAGAATGATCATATTTGCCCTTTGTTTCCAAAGCTGCATCATTGCCAGACACTTTCTCTTAACAGACTCCTTAACTTTCTCAGGTACTCTGGAGTTTTTGCTCTGGTGACAAGATTTTTAAATCAGGCAGAAGCAGAGAGACCTAAAGCTGCTGCTGTCATGTTTCTGGGAGCAGCTAAGGAGATAGCTCTTCATAAAGACCCTGCTTTGTGAGTATCCTCTTCCACACCTCATGTTACCTTGGTTTGCTCCTCAAAGGGAGGAGGCTAAAGGAGAAAATGATTGAGGGTAGGGGCAGCACAAAGATCACAGCCCTGGCTGCAGCACAGCAGGAAGAAAATCAGTGTACCAGAGGAAGAAATAAGATTGGGGAGAAAGGAAGAAGGAGAGAAAGGACTGTGAAATATAATTGAATGGCATTCATGGAATATATTACTAGAAGAACAGGTGAANGGATGGAGGGGGATCTGGGGGAGAAGAGAAGGTTAAAGGTTGGATGTGAGAGGAAGAAGTGAAGTGGGATTGAGTGAGGAGGAGGGGAGGTGGTCCCCAGCAAGAGAAAGGAATTTGAGATGGAGACTGAGAGGAGGGAGAGTGAAAGGCAGAAAATGATGGCAGGGGGGGTTAATTCCCCAGGAGAAGGGAGGAGGCAGGCAGGCAGGCAGGGGAAATTTTCTGTCTGAAGAAACCTCTGCCTCAGAGCTGGCAGGAAGGGAGTGATGTTCCTTGGGATAAGTTGTAGATGCCCCCTTAAGCCTGGAAGCTGCTCTCTCAGGTGGGAGAACTGCATGGTAAATAAATAAAAACTTAAATACTTCAGTCTCTGCTACTTGTGCTCTTTATTTTCTTGTTTCTATCCTGGCTGTTCCATCCTTGATGACTCTCTAGTTTGAGCAAGGGCCCCAGATGTGCTTTGGAAAACCTAAATATTTTTGGGGCTGAAATTCAGGATGTTTTATAAAGGAAGGGTAAAGGTGGTCTGGCTTGGTTTGACAGCCAGAGTCAGAAGCTCCTCTGCAGTTCTTTCAGAGGAGCTCTCAAGGTTTGCAAGGAATGGGCTGGACACATTCTTTGGGTAGATCTCTCTTTATACACTTGATGGAGTCCCCCAGCATTCCCTGAAGTTGAATGGGATGTGGTTTGGGCACAGGGAAAAGGCAGGAAAACCAAACAAACAGTAACTAGGTTGTTTGGGTTTTTTTTTTTCTCCATTCTTAGAAACTGGCAGAACCTTGGTCATACTGATTCATTAAAGATTGCTGTCCCCTGTCTGCTGCAAAGGTAAGATCTGTCTTTTTCCATGATGCTGAGGTGGCAGTGGGATGGGTGCTGGCTGCAAAACTTTCTGCTGGCATTTAGAATGCATTTCAAATGCCATCTGCTCCAAGGTGTAAAGTAAAAAAAAAAAAAAAAAAAAAAGTGAATTCTTTAGCTCTTAAAATCCAAAAGTAAAGTTGACACAGTTGTTTAATCTGATGTTTCTGCAGCATCAGGAACTCCTTATCCGGGAGGACAATCCCAGTGTCCTGGCTCAGGCAGTGTTTGAGCAGAGCAGGAATAACCAGTGTGGGCTGCAGGTGAAGAGGGACAGGCAGGAGAATACACAAACACCACCACCCAGAGCTCAGCTCTGCAGCTGCACCCTGCAAATCAGGATTTTCAGGAGCTGAGTTGAATATTTGTTGTTTTCTGTGAAGGACAAGGGCAACACCTGCCACAAAAATGCTCAAACCTTTTTTTATTGCCTTCAAGGAGAACAGTTCAAAGCCAGGAAGATGGATTGGGTTTGGACTGGTCTAGGGGTGTTCTGAACCAGACCAGAAGGTGGTGTCAGGCAGCTGCTTGTGGTTATTAAGCCAGAGCAAATAGTGCCTGAAGATGAGAACAGCAGCCTCAGGGTGCTCTGCAGGGATGGAGTAGCCAGGGCTGTAACACAGAAAGTTCCCCCAGAGGCTGATGAATGAGGACATGGAGCTCACTTGGCTTCATTCAATTCTCATTTTAGCTTTGCATTTCACCTTTAACCTGACATTCACTTGCAACAGAAGGTTAATGAATTAAGAATTAACTTTTTTCTTCAGGAGCACTCAAAAACAATTATATATTCTCACCTCTCATTTGAAACTCCTGACAGGTATAACTCCTTTATTAGTTTTCATTTTAAATTAGTATTCTTACATTTTTTAAATTTCTTTCTTTAAAAGAACAGGAAATTATTTTTTTTTCACCTCCCTCCCCCACTTTTTAAAGAGTAAATTCCTCATTTGTGTCAGATGTTCTCTCCAGTTCTCAGCTAAGAAAAAAAATGGTTTCCTTAGCTTTGGAGCTGCCAGGAGCTCAGGTTGGTCACATCCCTTCTCAGGCTCATGGTATGTTTCTGCAGCATTTCTCACATCTTCTCACTGGGGGTCTTTGTTTTAAGACTTAAAACCATAGAACCTTGGTGTCACTGACATGTAAAAAATAATCACAAAAGGGCAATACTGTTATTCTCTACAAATACTGAAGCACAAATTTAAATGGAGATCAAAACTGCCTGTTTCATGGTTAACAAAAAAAACCCCAAAACCTCCAAGCTTTTGTAGAATAGTTTCCCATAGGACTAAAAAAAACCTGCAACAGCTTAATATTGATGCATCTGATTTGAAGATATTTTGGTTTTTCTTTTCTTTTTAAAATGTAGGATTACAACACACCTTCAGAGGATGCTGGTGTTGTGTGACTTCCCAAAAAGTCTGTATGAAAAGTTTGTTAGTTTTTTTCAGTCCATCTCACTTCCATGTCACTGTTTTGGCTTCTCAAATAGGTATGTTCTGGGGGTTTTGTTTACACAATATATTATTTTATAGAGTTGCCTGATTTGAAAAGAGATACATAGATTGGTTCTTTCACTGCTAATGTTAGGCATGAGCATTTCTGAGGAAAATTTCAGTATTATCTGCTTTGTATTTGTCCTGTTCCTTGCAGGAAAAGTTGCTGCTTGATCCTATGTCTGAATTGTCCATGTAGCTGTTTTCTTTCTTTCTCTTCCCCAGAAATCTTAATATTTTATTGGTAAATCTTCATGATGCTTAAGGGTAATAAATAAGTGGTGTACTAACAAGATGTGGTTAACAATTACTTTGTCTTTGTGCTTCCAGCTTGAACGTTGTGCCATGGGACCATGGATTACTGACCACAGTTTTAAAAGGTCAGAACATCACTGGTCAAAGAACACAGAAAGGAAGAAAAATATTTCTGTGGGAAACACTCCCTGTTATAGAGGCTCGAGTGGAGAAATTGGACGACAACATGAAGTGAGATGGGTTTGGTCTTCATTTGGATTTTTCATGTGATGAACTCAACCTTGACATTTCCTCTGGTGCCAACTGCCATGTAGGGAATTCCTACCCTCTGCAGGAGTTTTGTGTAATAGGGAAATGTACAAGGCACAATTTGAACTTGGCCATGCTCCCATTACTTCTTATCAACAAGGCCAGTAGCTTTGTGAATTTTTTTCAAAACAGAAGCAAGCACTTTGAACACTTCAGGACCAGAAAAGAAGGTGGAAGTGGATCATTTCTTTGTTTCCATGAACCCAGTGGGTTTTAGCTGGTGATGTTGAAAACAAATTCTGTTCATCAAGGGCTGACTTGCTAGAAGAGAGAAAGAAAAAGTGGATTCTGGTCTCAGGGTCTTCAGAAGTCTTTATTCAAAAGAATATAGACCTTGTCAAGGGTTAAATCCTGGTTTATATTCCCAGAGTACAGAGAGAACCTGTGGAATGCTTCTTGGAACTTATTTCCAGCAGTCTTTTTCTGCCAGTTAGTTGTATTTCTATCCTATTGTGCAATGTGTGAAAAGATCTCTTCTTTTACTTCATTCATTACAGTAAATATTTGATCAACCTTTATGTAGTGTTGCATTTCCTTCCTCTTCCTACTCACTCTTTTTTTTTTCTTTCCTTCTCCCCAGCTACAAAGAAGTTGTTCGTTACCTGAGAGCTGTGAAGTGCAATGATACCAAAGGGTAAATATTTTGGGGGTTTTTTTTCCTTTCTTTTTTTTTTTTTTTAGTTCAGATTGTTTCTTTGCCTTAAGATTGTGTCCTAGACTGTTTCTTCAACTTGTAATAAACTGACAGAGTAAAAAGCAGGAGGGTTTTGGCAACTGTTTGCCAAGTTAAACAAACATTCTTCCTTATGAATGTAACTTCTTACCTGTCAAGCATCATCAGATCTAGCCATCCCTATTTTAAAACACTTATGGTTATATACAAATATTAATTTCTTTCCTCTTTCCAGGCTGAGAGACCTTCGAGATAAAATCCCTTTCTACTTGTGTAAAACTGGAGACTTCATGGATGCAACACACTCACTGCTGTTTCCCATCAACAGCCTGGCCTGCTGCACTGCCTGCAGGATCACCCCCCTCCAGTTTGAGGTCTACCTGAAGATGTTCAGAACAGGCAGTGTCCCCTCTGGAAAGAGTATGCTAGATCCTGGACCTTGGATCACAGTTGGCAAGTGTCACTTCTTGTTTGTGTCTGTTTAGAACTGGATTTGGCTACAACTTTTACCTTTTCATTGGATCTAGCAACATTCTGAGGGACCCTGAACTCAACTACAAACAGTCCAGGCTGGAATGTGGCACCTGATGCTAGGCAGGAAGAATGTCATTATATCTGAGTGTGAATTTGTTTAGTACACTTCACCCAGGATGTCAGTTTTGTCAGCTGTGAAGCTGTTTTGCTGAAAGCAACCTCTGACCAGGAGACACAAAGCCCTCTTGTTACCTCGTGGCACTAGGAAGAGCAGTGTGTAACTTGGCATTCTGCTATGTCTCAGCTTTGACCTTGAATAAAAATCTTCCTGCTAGAAAGGGTTTCACAATCTGTGTATTACATCCTGGCAGTAACTTCACCACTGATAACTGTGATCTTCTGTCCTGCTGTGTGCTACTTGTCAAGGTGCATTCTGACATGAAAGATTGGTTTGGGAGATGTTCACCAGCCAGGAGAATTCTTAGATGCAGGAGATGCTGACTCTGCATGACTCTGTTCTGTCCTGTGAGGTCCATAAAGACTTTGTTCTGTGACAGCTTTGTCTGAACTGTGTTGAGTACTTTGCAGCTTTCCACAGCAGTGTTTGACAGTTGAACAGAATCCACAGATTATTGTTACAGGAGTTGTAATCACTCCTTTGTTTTGTTTGTGTTAATTTTCTGGAGAAACATCTCTGTAACTTAGTTACAATCTTGTTTGTGTTCACACTCAAGGTATTCAGGGAATGGAAGATAAAATTGGGATTTTTTTTTTTCTTCTTGCAGGGTCTCCTTTGAAAGACAGCATCCTAATCAAGCAGGCACTCAGACTCCTTTACAGCAACATCTCACTCTACAGGAATGTGAGTCTGCATTGGAACTGGGTTTCTGTGGCCCATCCAGTCATTTCTGCATTTTACCTGTTTGGGCCAATTGTTTCTCTAATGCAATCTCTAAATTACTTCTCCAGTTTACTCTCAGAACCCTTCTTCTGTGAATAGTTTACTCCTCTGAAAAGATTTGACTTCATAAAACAAATGTTCTGTTGCATTTCAGCCTAAATGCTGGAGTTCCCTCATCATGACCTTGGGGAGCAGCAATTTTTTGGAAAGAAGTGGCCACCTACACCCCCTGTCTCTGAAGGAGCCACCTCTTGACTTCCAAAAGGTAACTGAAAGCATGCTGTGAATTGGGAAAATCTCTTGTCTTGGTTTTATACAAGACTTGAATTGGTGTGGTGGGGGCATTGGCTCATTCCTCTAAACACTGAGGTTAACCTTAGAGTTCCTCATCAGTTACTCCCGTGGTTTGTGTCAAGCTTTACACCATGTTGTGGTTCAGGTGTTAGATGCAGCAGTGAGCAGATTCACACTGCTTGCAGCTCAGTGCCCAGGAATGGGTCTGCAGCTTCACAGACAGCAAAAGGGATAGGAAAGCAGATTAAGAAAAATGTGTTCAGATAGTCCTAAGAGGTCAGTACCTGAGTATTTTGCTCAGAAGAAGAGAAGCTGCTCTCTGCTAAGCACAGCAGGCTGGAATGAAGGGGTTAGGTGATTGGTTTGTGCTTTAGAGCCTTCACTTTCCTTGGAGATGATGTTGAACAGTCAACCTCATCTGTGAAAACACTGGTTAAATAAGCAAAAGAACATTAAAGAACAAGATTAAACTATCTGGGGCATGGGCAGGGGTTTGCAGAGTGTCTGAGCATCTCTGCCCTTCACTTGTGGCTCTGTCTCTGTCACAGGGGGTGCTGGCAGTCAGTGGTGGCCTTTTGGAGGACCTGAAGGCAAAAGTGAATGTTTCTTTACCATCTGCTATTTTCACTCCTCATGTAAGTGTGTGCACAGCAATAAGGAGATTTCCCCTTTGTTTTCTTGTGCTTGAAGATACAGCAGTGTTGAAAATGGTTTGATTATTATGAAAGCTTGTAAGAGCAATGGGAAAATGGGCTTTTGATCCATCCCTTCTTCTTTGTTTCTTCCTGCAGTTGCACCATGAGGCTTGTCTGATTCTGGCAGTGCAAGCAGTACACCAGATGCTATTTTGTGATCTTCCATACCTGAATTCCTTCTTGGAGATAGCCCTGGCTTTTGGGGTGAGTCCTAGGCACTGAGTTCTGTTCTAAGAGACTAAAGCAAATTATATTTAAAATCTGTGCAACAGCAACATGGACATTTTAGACATATTTAGCTTGCTTTTGTTCCTCTTGGTTAGCTCTTGCTGACCTTTAATTTATTCTGGTTTCTTAAGAAATTATTGGCAATTAGGTTAAGTCACTGGTCTTATTTTGTCTCTTCCTAGAATAACTTTTGGGCTCTGAGGCTGTTACTGGAGCACCTTTCCTATGAAGAACATGTTCTCCAGGGCACTGTCAACCTCCTTTTGAGAGATCTGAATCGTCAGAAAGCAACAATGTTAAACCTGTAAGTAAACACTTGCTTCCTGGAGTCTGTCTGATGGTGAACAGTCCCCCAGCAGTAACATTTAGCAGAGAGATAACCCTTAGCTCTTTGAAACCAGTGCTTTGGGTAAGTCAAGAATGCAAATAAGATGCTGGGAATCAGGAGGAAAGTTGTCTCTGACCAGCTGTGTTCTGTCTCCTGGTTTTATTTGGCTTAGGTGGCAAAACCTTGGTCCCCAGTACGTGGGTGAGTTCCTTTGCCTGTTCCTGACCTGCAGACACAAGAGGATGCAGTCCATTGGCCTCTTTGCTCTGAATATTATTACAGAGAACCTGCATGTGTAAGTGTGAATCTTCACCCTTGCCAAACAGAAAAGCATTGAGTGTTGCAACCCTGCTGGGAGTTTTAGCTGAATTAACTGTTTTAATTCCCAGATCATCCTTGGTTTTTATTCTTCCCTTTTATTAGCAGTGCTAAAGACACTGAACACAATGTTTTGGGTAGATTTGGGATTGTTCTGTGTTATCTGTGGCAGCCAAACGGCCTTCTCACTGCCCAGTGTTATGAAAACAGGTTAGCTGCTCTGCACAGCCCTGCCCTGTCAGCCAGGTGACACAGGGTGCAGTGCTGTCCTGGTGCTTCTGTATCATTGCCATCCAGCCCAACCAAAAAAATTAATTACAACAAAGGAATTACTGCACTCTAAGGAGGCACAAAACTGCATGAAATGTTATCTAAAGAAAAGAGTGGAAAGAAGCTCAAAAGGTGCCTTATTGTGTGTGTGCAAGAGTACCCATGCTGACATTTCTTTTCAGCTGGTAGGAAACACTTCACATGGGGGTGAGGGAGTAGATCCACACCAAAACCTACAGAGTCAGGAACATGTGGGCACTCCTGCAAACTGAGGGCAGCACTAGGTTGCTGCCTGTCATTCTTACCTTCTTTTTAAAAAGGAGACAGACCTCTTGAAGCCCAAAGCTTCAGTGGGTGAGGGGGAGAGTTCTAAAAAGAGTCTGGAGGTCTTTCTTTTGGTGACAAGTGACGTGTCACTCCTGAAACCAAGAGCTGTTTGCAAGTATAATCCTTGCTCTCCTGTGTTACTAAAGCTTTATAGGACTCAGAGTGATAGATGTAGGTGTATTGACACAATAGTTTTCAAATTAATTGACTCTGGTGGAATAGCAGAAGGCACAGTAATTGGTTGCTCTGGCACTTTGAATTCACACCTAGCTGATGGCAGCAGAGTAATGCAGAGAATTCACCTCTTGCTGACTCTCTTCAGTGGAAATCATGGGAGTGTAAGTTGACCTTTGAAAGGTTTCTGTTTCTTCCCTCCAGCCTTTGCTGTGTGTAGCTGAGAAATTAAAAATACCTCATTCCACTCAGCTGGGCATGAGCTGAGCTGCATTTAACAAATCTGCAGTTTCTTTGGTCTGTGAGGCTTTAGAGCATGCTCTAGCAGAGACCCATGAGAATCTGAGGAAATCTTCTTTCTTATGGTTTCTCTTTGTTTTAATTCTTTCACTGTACCACTGAAGCTGCAGTCTTCTCTGTTTGGAAGTTCAAGTGAATTGTTGGTTTAGCCTCTTGTAGGGCTTTGAATAATGCAAAACTGGGAGTGGCTGAGGCCAGGGACAGGTCTGTCCCTCTCAGAAAAGGGGAGTAAGAATCTGTGTCTGTTTTTCAGGTGTCCATGGGCAAAGCATCTTTGCAACTTCTTCCACAATGCAGTGAGTAGCTCTGTTCTAGAATTCAACAGCAAAGCAGATCAGTGACAACTATATTGCTTATTAATTAGATATTTAAATGCGTTATCTGCTAAGTCATGTATCAAACATATGTCAGTGCTATTTGTTAGTATAAATACTTAAGTATACTAACTTGTTTTTCTTTCTCTGCCCAGGGATTAAGGCACCTGCCCCTTGGCCCTGCAGCTCATACCGAAGTCTCCAAGTTCATAAACATTTTTGAAAAACTCTAATCCAGTAGAACCTCCAGGAATATCTTCCAATTCGTCTTAAATCTGAGAAATCTCTTTGTGGGAGTCCCCTGTGTTCTGCTTTGGTTGTCATCTTCAAAAACATTCAGCCAAGAACTGACTTCAGAAAGATTAAAAAAAACCCCAAAACCTGAGCCCCTGTGTTAATACGGTGAACGGCGGCTGCGTTTCAGCAGACGTTTGGGAAATTTCCTTTCAGGTCCATGTACTAAGCAGTGATTGAAAGCAAGAGCAGGTTTAGGTTTGTTTTTTTGTTTTTGTTTTTTTTAAGCCAATCTGTAGAGAGATCACAGAGGCAATGAGGGGAGAGGAACAGGAGCAGAGGAGGAAGGACCACGAGTCTGTACCCCTGGTGCGCCGCACAGATGCGCTGTGGGCGAGGTGTCCCCAGCAGAGCAACTGCAGGGAGAGCAAAAGTTTTTTTAAAAAAAGGAAACCTGCCTCTCTGAAGGTGTAGCAGTAGGTGTTACAATGCTCTTTGCATGCCCTCTTGCTTACTGTATGCTTATGAAAGTTAAACCACTCTTGAGGCTGAAGGATGTTAACTGAAGCTTTCTTACTCCCTTCAAGAACCCAGATTCAGGAGGGCCTGAGGCAGGGAAGAGCTTGTTTGGAGTGTAAATAAAAAGTCTCATTTTCAGGGTTTTCCAGTTGGAGGGGCTTTGGTTCTTATGTTCTGTGATAGGTGACAGCTCTCTGGGTTTCTCAAATCCTTATTTTACTGGTAAGCTTGTGAGTTAACTTTTGAATAGAGAAATCTTTCTAGCCTGGTTTCTACCCTGCCCTGCTCTACCTGTCTGTGTGGGTTTGGCAGTCAGGTTAGAAAACCTTAGTACATGATGACCTGTATTTTGCACATTTAATGCTTTCAGTGGCTTTTCCAGCTTTTGTTATCCTGAATAAGCTATGCTGCTGTTCAAGTTTATTACAGAAGTGTACATGTATCTAAATCCACACAACCTTCAAGTAAATACTCTGTAGAAATTCTGTCATTATGTTGTCAGTTCTCTTTTGGGAGGTTTTGTTATTCCTTTAAACTGTTGTTATACAGGTATCTTGTGCTCTCCAAGTTCAGCCAGGACAGGCAGAAGCCAGTGAAGCCCCTGGATACTCAGATCAGGTTCTGCTGACTCAGCAGGGCTGGCCACCCCGTGTCCTTTTCTGCTCCATGCTCCCCAGGAAACACTGTGCTCCTTCATCCCACTTGCCAAGAGAAGTGTTTCTTCCATGTTCCTGATAATGATCTTTCTTACCTCATCTACCTGAGGAGGAGAAGGTCCTTGTTCCTCTTATGGCTGAGGGGGAGTAAAAATAAGGAGAGGGAGGCTGCAAACACTTTGTAGGTGCTGCACCTGCAGCTTTCCTTTTCCTGCCCTGGGGGCTGGGGTGCTCTCCAGGTGCTCCCCCAGCAATTCAGAGATGGGGCTGAGAGCTCCTCAGCTCTCAGATTTTCTTAGTCAGTGCCCCTGGACTAATACCAGGGTGTGATGCTGTGCTCTGTCACTTTGCTGTGGGTGTCAAGAGTCAACAGCAAACCCAAGGAAGTCCTCGTGTGAGTCTGAGCTGGGTGTTGGCTTCAGTGTCACCCTCTTTGGTGCCCTGGGCAGAGGAGGGTGAGGGCAGGTGATCTGTTATCCCTTCAAGCCTGGATTTACCATCACAAGGAAAGGCTGGGAGCTGCTTATTTACTGTAAGTAAACAGCATATCTATCCATTATTCATCTTCTTCTGATTGTGATGACTTAGAGCAGCCCTTACAGTGAGGATTATGCTATAGATCATGACATAATCTTTTATGTATGAGAAAAAAAGGTTTTCTCTGAGGATCTCCACTTGACTTGGGCCATGGGTTGGTTGGACAGGTAGTCATGACAATCAGGCACCTCCCTGCTGCCCTGGGCTTGTGACTGGTGTAAGCCCCAAGGTAAATGGAAGGCAAAGCTGATCTCCTCTGCTTTGCTCCAGGTATAATTGAGATGAAAGGAGCTCATGAAAAATTGAAATGCATAGTTTGGAGAGGAAAATGGGCACCTGGAGCTCTCATCCAAATATTGTATTTTAGCAAGCAGAACTCTGCTGTTGCAGCAAGTGTTTGTACAGCTGGTGGTGCTGCCAAAGGATAAACAGAACATTTGCAAGTAGGAGCCTGTATTGACCAAAAAGAAAAAAAAAAAAAAAAAAAAAAAAAAAGTAAAATTGTCTTCTGATGTTAAATCCTGGAGCAGGAATCCCAGCATCCAGCCATGATCTGTGTGTGTGTGGTGCCAGGGCTGAGGGACAGGGTTGCTGAGCTAGATTGCTGGTAAAGTGATGGTTTACAGGCCCCAGGGGTGATGTTGGAGACAAATAAAAAACCCCCTCAGTCTCGGGCTGCCAGGGAACCCCTGGGGCTCTTCCAGCTTTCCTCCACCTGGGAATGATGCTCTCCTGGACAAGGAGGCTGTGATCTTTCAGCATCTGAGTTGAGGAGGGGAAGGGGCACGCGTGGATTTGTAGAGTGGGAAGGGGAGGGGGTGCTGAGGGGGCCACCCCCCTGCATGATGCTTCCCAAAAGTGGGTGCTGAGGGGGAGAGGGATAATTAATTAACTTGCTAAATGAATTGATCCCCTTCGGAGTCCACGCCAGAGAACTGAGTTCTCTAAAATACCATCCCAGAGAGAGCCAGGAGGGAGGGCAGACCCTGGGCTTCCCAGGGATGGCCCTGGGGGGGGTCCTGGTGTTGTCCTTCACCCCCAGACCCCATCCCTGGGTCATGGGATGAGTTTGTCACACACCACATCTCCTTCCCTGCCTGGGAAGCTGCTCTCAGAGCTGCTGCACCTAAAGAACAGCAATAAAGCCTGGGATGCAAGTCATGGCACAGCCACCCCGGGACACGGGGAGCCAAAAATACTCAGTTTTAATAACTGGCCTAAGTGAAGTTAAAAAAAAAAAAGGGAAAAAAACCCCCATCTCGTTCCTGGCTGCCAGATTAACAGATGGCTACAGTCATTAATATTGCAGAACTTCAGGAGTTCATAATTCTTTAATCTACAAAGCTGGAGGGGGGCGG
>JAAWXA010000035.1:1426133-1436686 GCA_038090715.1 Florisuga fusca | reverse complement strand
GGTGCAAGGTGAGACCCCCGTGAGCCCCCCCAGCTCAGGCTGAGTCAGACCAAAGCCCCAGGAGCCCCTGGCTGGGGGGGTGTCACCCCCTTTGGGGCTGCCCCAACCCCCCCGAGCAGGACCTGGATCTAAAACCTGCATTTGGAGGGGGGAGGGGGAAAACCCAAAACTTTAAGGCTGATGGTGCTGAATTGGGGTTTTACAGAGGGGGTGGGCACGGGTCACCTCCTGCTCCACTTGGCCACCAGCAGGACCCCGTGGTTGGGACCAGCATGGATGGTTCCCCCTGCAGCCCCCCAACCCACCTGCATCTCCCCCACCCCATGCTCTGCCCCTGACCCCGATGCTTCCACCAAGCCCAAATTCAGCTGGTTTAGCCCAAATATCCAGAGTTTTTCCCTCCCTCCTCCCCCCCCTGACAGGGCAGGGCCATGATGATGTTCACCCAGCTCGACTCCAGCCCCACGTTCCCAACCCAGCACTGCCCTGGCAGAGCTCAGCTGCTCTATTAAAAGAAACAGCTAAAAATAAAGAAACAGCTAAAAATAAAGAACGAAAAAGCCAGGGAGCCAACCAGCCCCTTGGGACAGACACCAGGCAGAAATTCCAACCCCCTCACCTTGTCCTCCACCCTTGCCCTCCAGATGATGCTCTCCAGGTGCTGCTGCTGGTTGGGGGGCAGAGCTGTCCCCCCACCCCCCTGCTTCTCCCCCTCACTGCTCCTGGGGTCCTGTGGGAACAGAGACCTGAGCAAAGGTTCCCTTTGGGGGTGGCCCAGATGAAAGTTTGGGTATCATCTCCATCCCCTGGAGGAGAGCAGCCTGAGGGGCAGAACTTGTCCTGCACACCTCCTCTGTTTGCTGCCAGCCTCCACCTCAATACCTCTATCACTCAGCAGGCATTTCTTTTTTTTTTCCCCTTTTTCTTTTTTTTTTTTTTTTTTCTGAGAGCAGCACACAGGATCAGCCTGGGCACCACCTGGGGCACCAGTTTGTTTGGTCCCTTCCTCTGGGATTTCATGGTCAGCACCATGTAAACAGTCAAAGAATCCCAGTGCCTTCAAAACAAGGAACCTTCAGAGATGGTTTTCCCCCACGCATCCCTTGGGAAAGCCCTTCTGCTGCAAAAAGGGGCTCTCAGGGATTAATTATCACCAGGGCAGGGCAGGCACAAGCTATTCCTCAGCCTTTTCCATCCCTTTCCATCTTCTCCTGCTTGCTGCTCTCCAGAGGGTTTGGGGAGTGGGCAGAGCAGCTCTGCTCCTCCTGGGGTCTTTGGGACCTTTGGGAGGATGGAGGTGAAGCAGGAAGGGAAGGTGCAGGCAGGGGAGGGCAGCTCAGCTCTGCACAGACTCCTACAAATCACAGCCAGGAGGAAAATCCCCACCTCAGCCCTTGCTGAAGGGGTTTGACACTTTCACTCACACCCGATGTTTCTTTCCAGAATGCCTTCAGGACCAGGGGGAATGGTGTGAAACCAGAGGAGGGGAGGCTTAGATGGGATATTAGGGAGAAGTTCTTCAGCACGAGGGTGGTGGAATACTGGAATAGACTGCCCAGAGAGGTGGTGGAAGCCCCATCCCTGGAAGTTTTTAAGGCCAGGCTGGCTGGAGCTCTGAGCACCCTGATCCGGTGGGAGGAGTCCCTGCCCACAGCAGGGGGGTTGGACCTGGCTGATCTTCAAGGTCCCTTCCAACCCTGAAAATTCAGTGATTCTAATCCAGCTGAGCCCTTGGGATGGGATGTGCTGCCTGGAGGCAGATGGCTGCAGCTGGAAGGGGGGGGTTAATCCTGGATTTCCATCCGCGGATCAAACGCTGCTCGGGGAAACGCGGGTCCCCAGCCCCCAACCACCCCAGGATCCTTCCTCCCCTACCTGGTTCAGGTTTCGTGCCTGCAGCAAAGCTTCCATCCTCCTCATCTTCTCCAGCTCAATCTCCCTGGCAATCAGCTGCTTGGCTTGGTAGCTGAGCTGCCTGCGAGCTGGCAGCTCCGGGAACCGGCAGACATCCTCCAGGTTCCTGAGTGGGAGAAGAAGCAGAGAAATCAGTACAAAAAAAATATAAAAAAAAATCATTAACCAGCATCCTGCAAACAACACAGCCTGACACGGGCACAAGGAGACCCAACAAAACTGTTCATGTGTCCAGTTCTGGGGTTCTCAGCTCCAGAAGGACAGGCAACTGCTTGAAAGAGTCCAGTGCAGGTGGTGGAGCTCGGTCCACCAAGGTGATGGAGTGGAGAGTTCCACCAGCATAGGAGAGAGCCCCACGGGTGGAGATAATCCCATCAGAGATGCTGGAGGAGAAAGTCCCAGCCCTGGGCAGCTCTCAGCACCCCAGCTGCAAGACACCAACTCAACACCATGACACCTTCGGGTTCAAACCCCTTCCCCAAACCCTCCAGTGATATTTTGGACCCTTTGGACACCTTCTCCCCACCCTCAGGACTCACGGGTCAAGCTTGTAGACATATTGGCCCTCGGGCAGGCGTTCCTGGTGGTAGGTGAGGTTGTAGGCCAGCATGGTGCTGATGAGGTCTGCCAGCTGCTGCTTCTCCTTCTGGCTGTAGAGTTGGGTGTTCACCTGGGAGAGAGCAGCACCAGGAGAGCCTCACTGACCCCCTCACAACTTCTAAACACAAATATAAGCTGAAGCACGAGGCTTGTTTCCCCACGACAAAGGACATTTAACCCCCAGGAGGTTCAGACCAAGTTTAGTTTCCTCTTTGGGGAGCAGGGACAGACCCAAAGGGTCAACGAACCCAACGCAACCACCAGCTCTTGCCAGGAGACTCCAACAGCCCCTCCAAGCCCTGCTCAGGCCAAACCCAACCCCTGGGGGCTCGAGGGGTGGAAGGACAGTGGGATGGGGCTGGTGGGCACCCACCGGGCGGAGTTTGGGGGCGATGATGTCCAGCAGCAGGCAGAGCACCTCGAGGACCAGGGACTGCTGCCCCGCGCGGCTGCGGGCGCTGGGCGTTATCCCTGACACCATGGCCACCACCAGGTTCTGCATGTGCTGCAGCTTGGCCAGGGCCTGGGGGGAAGAAGCCAGGTTGGAAAGGACCTCTGAGATCAAGTCCAACCCTTGCTCCACTCCCCCCGTGGTTCCCAGATCAGTCTCTTCTTAAAACCCTCCAGGGATGGATGGAGAATCCACCCCCTCCCTGGGCAGCCCATTCCAATGCCTCAGCACCCTCTCTGCAAAGAATTTTTTCCTAAAAGTTCAGCCATAGCTGCCACCCCAGATGTCCTCTGTGGGTGATAGAGATGCCACCATCCCCTCCCTGGTACTTGCATCCTGCTGGCTGCTGGGATAAGCCAAGCGGGGGACGTTGGTGGCCGCGAAGAGGAGGTGGAAAGCCACGGGCAGGAAGGGGAGGTAACGCATCAGCTGGAAGTTCTGGCCCTGCAGGACAGCTCTGCTGAGCAGGTCAGAGAAACCCAACCACTCCAGGGCCAAGCACACCGAGCTCAAGCTGGAGTCCCTCAACTTCATGTTCAGGAAGTTTTCATACAGCCCCTGGAAGCAGACACAAGGATGGGAGATGGCTCCAAGCCTGGCTGATTGTCCCTTCAGAACATCCCAGCTCCAGCACAACACCCCCAGAACTCCATCCAGCACAACCCTGCTGCAGGAAGAGGTTTCCCAAGGATGCCACCACCCCCAGCATGGCAGGGGAAGGGACCCCTCTTCTGTGAGGACAGGATGAGAGTTGGGGGTGTTCAACCTGGAGAAGGCTGTGGGGAGACCTCAAAGCACCTTCCAGTGCCTGAAGGGGCTCCAGGAAAGCTGGGGAGGAAGTTTGGACAAAGGCATGGAGGGATAGGACAAGGGGGGGATGGTTTTAAGCTAAAAAAGGGAGGATTTAGGTTAGACATTGGGAAGAAATGGTTTGCTGTCAGGGTGCTGAGCCCCTGGTTGCCCCCAGAAGCTGTGGCTGCCCCATCCCTGGCAGCGTTGAAGGTTGGATGGGGCTTGGAGCAACCTGGGCTGGTGGGAGGTGTCCCTGCTCATGCAGGGGGTGGTGCTGGGTGAGTTTGAAGGTCCCTTCCAACCCAAACCATTGTCTGATTCTTTCCCCCACCCCTCCCAGCTGCTCTACCTGGGCCAGCTTCTCCTGCTCCCCCGAGGATGTGGCGAGGTGCAGGATGTGGTGGAAGCGGTGGGAGGAGGCGGTGAGGGCACCCATCCCCCTGAGGTCCTCATCACCCACAAGGAGCTGGGCTGGCAAAGCAGGGTCCATTCCTATCCTGTGCCTGGGGGGAGCCCAAAGGGAAAAGTTCAGGGTGTCCCAGCACTGGATGGGCCAGCAAAGGAATAACTGGACCCTTGCAAACTGGTCGGAAGGCAACACCGATGCCAAATTATTGGGCATGAAAGAAAGGACAGAGAGGATCTGGAGACACAAATCTGCTGATGAAGATGGGTTTGGTGCAGCTCTCCTGGACCTTTCAAGGTTTTTCCACCACAAGTCTTGAGCTACAACAAAGCTGTGTGCCCTGAGCAGACAGCACAGCTAATAAATCCCCCCACTTTTACCTTTGGACCTTCGGGAGCTGGAAGATCTCCTGCCAGATGGAGAAGAGCCCTTTGTTTTGGTCCTTCAAGCCAATCTTCATGGTCTGCACCATCTGCACACTCAGCTCCTTCTGGCCTCGACCGTGCAGGAACTGTAAGACAAGTGAGGGGCTGGGGGGCATGGGGATGGCCACAGCAGGGAGGTGGTGCTGGGGCAAGGGGGAGGCAGAGGGGATCCTCCTCGCCTCGTAGGCGAAAAATACCACTGGGGACAGGGTGAGTGTTTTAAGGATCTGTCTGGGAAATGTTTCTTTTTGACACCCCCCCCCATCCTCATCCAAGCCTGGACCAAGTCAAGAGCAGGCCCATGTCCCCCAGAGGCTGCAGCAGCAGCAGCAGTACCTGCAGGGTGTTGATGCAGGAGCGGATGTCGTTCTCTGTCTTCTGGCAGAGGGCGAGCAGCGCGCCCATGTCCGCCCGCATGCCCTGCTGCAGGGTGACCTGCAGGAGAGATGGGGGTCAGCAGGGAGGGACCCCAACCCTGAAAGAGACAGAGGAGCCCTGGGCCATCCCACACACCTCACAGAGTCGCTGGGCCAGCCGGGAGGGAGAGGTCCTGGGGAAGGTGAGCAGGAAGGATTGGTGCCGCAGCGGGCGCAGGGCAGGGACGTACCTGGCAAAGGGAAGGAGAGGGGAGCCTGAGCCACCAGCCAGACAGTGATCCCAGGCTGGATTGGGCTGGAAGGAACCTTAAAGATTATCCAGTTCAATACCCTGCATGAGCAGGGACACCTCCCACAGCCCAGGGTGCTCCAAGCCCCATCCAACCTTCAACACTGCCAGGGATGGGGCAGCCACAGCTTCTGGGGCAACCTGGGCAACCAGGGGCTTAGCACCCTCACAGCAATTTCTTCCCAATATCTAACCTAAATCTCCCCTTTTTCAGCTTAAAACCATCCCCCCTTGTCCTATCTCTCCATGCCCTTGTCCAAAGTCCCTCCCCAGCTTTCCTGGAACCCCTTCAGGTACTGGAGGTGCTCTCAGGTCTCCCTGGAGCCTTCCCTTCTGCAGCTTGAATGGGTAATGCTCCACTCCAGGAGAGACCAGTTCTTTAGCAACTACCTGTACACCACTGCACACCTGGACATGCACAAACACAACCAGACACCCCCACCCAGCAACTGACCCCAGAACTGCAAAACCTGAGGGGGGGGTGGGATGTTCAGGGAAACCGAGCAGGTTGTGACTTTACTTCTCACGAGCAGGTCTGACAGCAGATAAGTCAGCAGAGCAAAATTTTAGAGCTGGGTGCCCTCTGGGGCAGGGCCTGAGCTCTCCATCCCTCCCACAGCCACGGGTGACACTCACTGGTCGTTGCAGATGCAGATGATGGGCCTGAGCAGCAGCCCCCCCTCCCGCCGCCTCCTCCGGGCCGGGCCAGCCCCTGCCTCCCCCTCCCCATCCTTGTGCTGGATGATGCTCAGCAGAACGTTGATGGATGCCTTGGGAGGAGAAAAAAAAGAGAAAAATCAAGGAGGGAAGGGATGAATTCTTGCTGTTCAGAGGAAAGAAACAGAAGAGTGGAGAGGGCAAGGGTTTGTCAGGATGCGAGGAGGGCAGAGCCAGGCCGGGCTCACCGCGGGCGCGCCGTCTATCTCGTCGATGATCAGGCAGTTGGGTTTCTCGTTGGCCCCCAGCACAGACCTCATCTGGGTGGCAGCTTCAATGCGAGTCCTGAAAACCTCAGGGCTGCGGTCATCACTGCAAGGCAAGGCAGTGCCAGCCTGCTGGGGCACCACAGCAACCCCAGGCAGGGCAGCAAACCCCCCAGCAGGGCAGCACTCACCAGCAGGGAATCACCCCAAAAGCAGGGAATCAACCCCCCAGCAGGGAATCACCCCCCAAGCAGGGAATCAACCCCCAAGCAGGGAATCAACCCCTCAGTAGGGAATCAACCCCCCAAGCAGGGAATCACCCCCCCAGCAGGGAATCACCCCCCAAAGCAGGGAATCACCCCCCAAGCAGGGAANCCCAAGCAGGGAATCAACCCCCCAAGCAGGGCAGGACCTCCAGGAGGGAATAAACCCCCCAGCAGGAAACCAACCCCCTATCATGGCACCACCTCCAGGAGGACATCACCCTCGATTCCCCAGCAGGGAATCACTCTTGAGGAGGGAATCATCCCCCAGAGGGCATCACCCCCCCCCAAGCAGGGCAGCACCTCCGGGAGGACATCACCCCCCCAACAGGGCATCAATGCCCAGCAGGGAATCAGCCCCAGTAGAGCATCACCCCCTAGCAGGGCATCACCTCTGCCAGCTCCTGGGGCAGCCAGCACAGCCTCACCTGGCATTCATCTCGACAGCGTTGTACCCTGCATGCTTGGCAATGACATGGGCCAGCGTGGTCTTTCCCAAGCCAGGTGGGCCACAGAGCAGGGCTACCTGTGACAGAGGGTCCGTCAGCCCCAGGGGCAGCAGGTGGAGGAAGCTCTGAAGCCTTCAAACTCATCTGCTTCAGCCCTTGGGAGCTGCTGCCCCGGTTGGGGGACATGCTTGGGAAAGGGAAAGTCACTGGAGGAAGAAGAGCAACCTCTGAGGGGGAGAATCATAGATCCAGAGGATGGTTTGGGTTGGAAGGGACGTTAAAGATCACCTACTGCCAACACCCTGGCACGGGCAGGGACACCTCTCACTAGAGCAGGCTGCATCCTGCCAGCAGCTCTCCTGCATGTGTTAAAGTTTGCCAGGCAACAGAGAGAAAAACTGAGCAAAATCCCTTGCAGAATTACCCTCCTGAGAAGCAATGCTGGTAGGATCTATTTTGTCCCCATTTTTAACCCCTCACAGGACAGGCTGGAGACATTAAGCTGGCCTGGGAAGGTTATCACTGCTCACTTTAGCATCTGAGCATCACCCAAGCCAAAACAGAAAAAGAAAAGAGAAACCCCCTTCTTTACTAAGAAATACAATTACAAGGAACTGTAATATAAATACAAGGAATTCAGTTTCTCCTGGATCCACATGAGAAGAGGAAGAGAAAAGGAAGAGAAGAGGAAGAAGAAGAGGAAGAAGAAGAGGAAGAAGAAGAAGAAGAGGAAGAAGAAGAGGAAAAAGAAGAGGAAAAAGAAGAGGAAAAAGAAGAGGAAGAAGAAGAGGAAGAAGAAGAGGAAGAAGAAGAGGAAGAAGAAGAGGAAGAAGAAGAGGAAGAAGGAAGACCCTGCTCCTCCCCATGGTGGTGGGACAAGGATAAGAGAGGAGACCCACCACAGCACTGTTCTGCCCTGCTTACCTTGTATTTGGGTCTCTTGTGCTGGTCCAGCTCAGCCTCCAGAATCTCCTCCGTGAGCTGAACCTTTGTTTTCCACTTGTTCTGCTGCTCCTTGGGTTGGCTGAATGGAGGACGAGCCTCAGCTCTGGCTCTGGATTTCTTCACAGTCTTCTCCTTCCCAAACACCACCGTGTCCCAGAGCTTCAGCCACTTCAGAAGGCAGCGGTTTGTGTACTGGATGTTGGGAAAAGAGAGGAAGCAAACCCCATCAGACCTCAGCAGGAGGGAGCTGAGGACAGAGAAAGGTCCTTCCTGGCTTCAAAAGGACCACGACCTGCAGAGGAAGGAGCCAAGCCCAGGAAGACAAAGCTGAGCACCCAGACAGACCTCAAGCATGTGGCACATCACCCCCCATCACAGGAGAGGCTGCCCAGGCTTCCACTTATTCTAATATTAAAAAGAAAAAAAGCAAAATAGTAAAAAAAAAAAAGTCAACATTCCTGGCTGAAGTCCACCCAATCTTTTTTGTCTTGTTTTGGTCATCTTCCACAGCCTCTTTTCTCAGCAGGTCCACAGCCTGCAGCTGGAAACCTCTCCTGAGCTCTGGGCCCCCAGGCAAGGCCAGAGACCCCCCCCAGCCAGAGTTTCTGGAAGATCTTTGAGTCAAACCATGACCCCACAACACTAAGGATGAGTTGTACCAGTGGGAATCCCACCTGAACCCCCAGCCCCCCCTTCTCCTAGCACCTCACATCATCACTGAGCAGATCCATGTAGCGCTGGGGAGTGAACTTGTCCACCCAGAGGCAATGCAGTGCTGGCTCCTCCTCATCTCCTGGGTCCCCTTCCCCATGGGGCTCGGGGCTCTGGGTGCTGCTCTCACTCTCCAGGCAACTGCAAGAAAAAATTAACTTGCCCCAAAGCACCCAGGGAGGCAGGGAAGGGCTGGGAATCACACCCAGACTTCCCAACCTATGGAAGCTGAGGCTCCTCTGCTTGCTGGTCCTCAAAACTTCATAGAATCATAGGATGCAGTGGGTTGGAAGGACTGGAAGACCTCAGGAGCCCCGTGTGACAGGGCCAGGAGTGGGATTTCATCCCAGAATCTCACCTGTTTATTAACTCTGTCAGCTGCTGTGATGCCTCCAGAAGATGCCTTCGGCGCTGGAGAACACAGAGGGTGAGGGGGGGTCAGAGACACCTCGATGACCTCCTGGCTCCAGGGGAGCAGGGATTCAGGAGCCAATCCTCTAGCTCTCCAGGGGGAAGCCAGGAAGGTTGGTATGATACCTCCTGATCCACTTGTTCCTTGAGGTAGGAGAAAGGCACCCCCAGCAAGTGGAGTGGCCTGCGCGTGTTCCAGCCCAGGGAGTCAGGGAGCTGTGAGGAGCAGAGGACACACACCAACCAACCATAAACACTTCAGGCTTCTCCACAGATCCCCTCCTGGACTGGGTGAGATCCCAAAGAAAGAATCACAGAATGTTTAAGTTGGAAGAGACCTCCAAGAGTTGGTCCAACCTGTGACCAACACCACTGCCAGACTCCTAAACCCTGTCCTTAAGGACCAGCTCCAAATGCCTTTTAAATGCCTCCAGGGATGGTGACTCCACCACTGGCCTGGGCCATCCCAATGCCTGACAACCCTCTCAGGGAAAAAACATTTCCCAACATCAGCCTGATGCAGCTTCCACCCATTCCCTCTGCTCCTCTCCCATCACTCAGGAGAAGAGGATGTTTCCTTCCTCCCTCCATCCTCCTTTGAGGTAGCTGGAAGAGAGCTATGAGGAACTGGAAATCAAACCTGGCTTTCAGTTCCTTCCTTACCTCCACTCCTGTCCTGGAAGGATCATCCCTCAAGACCATGAAGACCCTGGTGCCCTCAGTGGATGTCACGTTGATGTAATCCTCCAGGATGGGTGGTCGTTTGAGGACCCTTTTCACCTCAGAGGGGGGTGTTGTCTGGAGAGGCACCATGCCACTCACCTCCAGGGGATCCAAGCTGGAGGACATCCCTTTCCTTTAGCAGGGATGAAGGTCTCTTTCCCTCACCCCGGCTAAAAGCGAGGCTCAAGGTGGCCAACCTGGCAGCCTGAGGTGCCCCCGGGCCATCATCTCGGAGGTCATCGGGAGAAAACTCATCACTTGCACCAAAGTTGAGCTTCTTAACAGCTTCCAGGCGCTGGCGCTTCGGCTTCGGGGCTGCGAGGGGCAGCAGGACGGGAGGACGAAGAGGAGAAGCGTTGCTGAGCGAAGGCACCCACCAGCCCTCCACGAGTGGGGAGGGGGGCAGAGGGCTCAGCACCCCCCAGGGACCTCCCGGGGCTGCAGACCTGGCTTGGGACAAACTTACTGCGGGCTCCGGGGGATGGGGGGGATGCGGGGGGACCGCAGCCCCGATCCCTCTTCCCGGGGTTGGTGTCCCCGGGGGGGTCCCCGGGGGGGTCAGGCTCCTCCGGCGGCTGCTTCTTGCTCCGGAACTGGGAGATTTTGGGGCCGGTGGGTGGAAACGGGTCATCTGCAAGAGGGGTTGCAGGATGGGACCGCTCACCGGAGCAAGACCCACGGTGGGGCGGGCACGGGCGGCACCGCTCACACCCGCTCCCTCCTTCCACCGCCTCCTCCGGTACCGGGACCGGGACGCGGGACCCGGCACCCACCTCCCAGCTCCGCCAGCACTTCCAGCTCGTCCGCGAACCGCTGGTAGAAGCCGTCCTCGGGTACCTCCTCGGGTACCTCCTCGGGTATCTCCCCGGCGCCC